>ML685783.1:13049925-13086540 GCA_007922175.1 Pelusios castaneus
CATGCATTTATTAATTTTGTGGCCAGCAGATATCAAAAAGCAGCTTTCATTCATGCATAAATAGATAAATACTTGGAAGATGCCAGCAAATTGCAACAGCAGCAGCTTGAGAATACCACTAAAAGAGACATTTGTATGAAAACTGTAACAACTCTTGAGTTCATTGAGGTTTTTAAAACATTCATCTTGTTTTTAGAAAGGTCAACAACAATTTATGAGAGGCGGTACTCTAGTAATCATGCACCATTTTGAGATCAACCTTTTTAATGTGAGAAACTAAACTTTCTGTAAATAGTAGTTGGTAGGCTTTTCCTTGTTGAACTAGAAATAGTAACCCACTCTCTCTCACACAGACACACAATAGGTATAGTATAAAGTATCCAAACAACCAGCAACTTTTAGAATAATTTGATGTGTTAACTGTTCAGATTTTTTTTTAAAGGAAGAAAAAAAATCTATTGAACTTTCTGTGAGACAAATTACAGACTAAGCTGCATATTCTGTAAAGTGCATCAGCTTCTTTTGGGGTTACAGTCTATTACAGGAGATCAGAACCTGTAATTTTATTAAGTGTAACATTTACAAACATAATGCATAAAATCGATGACTGTACAAGCTATAACCACAAAGACTCAGCACATAAGATTCACCCCTAAGCTTGTTTTTACTGGCAGTTTTAAAACAAGACACCTATTGCTTATAGGAAAAGTTCCATAATTAGACAGCCATCACTTCAGAACTTCACATCTGTTAAGAATGTTTTATGCTTCAATAGTGTTCACAACTGATTGGCCTTCTTTGGCTGTATATTTTCACCATTAATTTTATTTTCCTGCAACATAATGTAACAAATTACTAAGAAACCAACCTGTTAAAACCAAAGTGAAAAAAAAAAGGAGCTACCACACTGTACCGATAAAGACTCCATTGAAATTAACGAGGTTAACAATACATGAAGAAGATCAATATTCAAGTGTACTAAACTGATGAAGAAAAATACCTTTTACAAAATAATGGAATTTGCTATTTTTCTTTTGGGGCAAGGTATTGCTATTTAGCCATTCATTTATAATAAGTAAGACTGCAGAGGTTTGTGGATAAGTGTAGGGGTAGCTCCTTCCAGAGATTGATTTGTTATTATTGGTTGATTGCTTTTTAGGAGGTTCACTCACGATGTGTGAACTGCTTGCTCTTTGGCTGCTTTCCATTTAGTTCAAATAAATGTCAGCTTGCTAATATCTGGTTAATTTTTGGCGTCTTCATTTTCTGCAGTGAAGGCAAAAGAACTAACCCTAGCTGACCTGGTCCTGACTGCCATTAGCAGTGAATTAAAGCATCTAAGAAGAGTAGCACATTAATGCTTGGGCCTCTTAAAAGGCTAGAAGTAAGATAGTGAATAAACCAATATGTGAACAGAGTTAATGAAACAAAATACACCATAAATAGGGAAGCTCAGGAACCCGTTCTTATCATACAAAAGAACCGAGGCACTGTTATCGCGGGAGTCTTAGGGAGAGAGAAACATTTGCTAAAGTACCTCGAGGAAGTGAAGAAGAGAGAAGAAAATAAGTTCGTGGTGGAAGAGCATTGTAAGACTCTTTTAGTTCTTAGTATACTCATCTATGACTAATTATTGCTATCTCATAGTAGCCCCCAGAGAAGGAATGAGCTATTCTAAACAAGATCTAGCTATCTCTTCCAGATCTGATTTGACGTGAAAGATGTACTTATTTACATTTGAAGCACATATTCTGAAAGACCTATTTGCAGTAGCCGCCCTTTGGAATTTAAAGTACCTATTGTTAACTTTGGAAGTTCTCATAGCTCGTTTAAAACAAACAACATAATACATGCAATTGCTATATGCCAGCGTTTTCTTTTGTTCAAGAGAGAATGAACTTGTATTTTAAGAGCTTTGTGACTCATTATCGAAATGTTAAAAATCTGTAGAAAGTTCCCTGTTTTCTACTGGCTAAGAACAAAAAAAGTAAGGTATATAACAGCATGACAACAGATTAATACGTATCTGACAAGTTTGATTTAAAAAAAAAATCCACTCCCAAACAATAGTTCAGGTTTGTAAAAGCAAAGTATTGGTAGTAATAATTATAACTGTAAGAATAAATTTTGTAAGATCTACACAACTTTATTAGAACACTTTTTTTTAAAATGCCTAATTCCCAAACCTCCTAAATATATATGAATAAAAGTTTTCCTTCGGGCTAAAATCTTTGCTTGAATGTGAATTGTTTGGGTATCTGAAGTTACACAGCAGCCAAGTTTGTTTTTCTTAGCCCAGTAGTTTGCTTTAACGAAGCAGATGTTTTGTCTGTAAATTTTCTAAAGGACTTTTACAACTCTGACATTAATAAGCTTCAAAAAAGAATTCAGAGCTTGGATCTTAATGCCACTTTAATCAGGTTTGGGCACCTCTGAGAATGAAAATAGGAGACTGTCACAATCCTAATAGTTTGAACTATTCCTTCTAACCCCCAGCTAATATTTTGTAAAATAGTTAACCTCCACAGGAAGCTGAAAATAACTCCCTCCCCCCAGACGTTAAACGTATACACAAAAGCCACTGTGGAGAAACTTTGGTGAAGAAAAACCTGAGGTGGTGTTGAAGGCAAACTTCTGTACCATTTTTAGCAGTTACTAGCAGGATCCCGCGGTCTAAGAAAGGAGGGGGCGAGCATTACATCGGCCCTGAGTTCCAGTGCCCTAAATTTCTAGCATCTCTCTGTGCTATTCATACACATGGCCCCAGCGCGATTTTCACCAAGGGGGCATGCAGACGCGCATTTAAAAGTGACACCTTTTCTCTCCACATTGTTGCACTGGATGCTGGAGGCAAATAAATCTTGCTAGTTCTTTCAAGCCACTGTTACTTTAACAGAGAGTTTATACAGTCGCTCCCAGAGTCTTTTACAAGCAGTGTACATTCTGAGGCAGCGATTCCTCCTGCAGAAGGGACACTGCATTGATCTTGTCCCTCTTTGGGCGGCTGCGAGTCGCACAAGCAGGTTCAGAGGGTCTTTCCTATCCTTGACATCAGTCATGAAAGTATACTGGATTAAATCATCCTTCACACACAAGTTCGTGAATTACATTTAGGTTCCAAGACAAGTTTCCTATTTCCTAGCCCCGCTGCTTGCCTTTCCCCAGAGAAGTTAGGAGCCTGTGCGTGTTTAGAGGGCTTGTCGCAGGACGATACATTTCAGCAGATTTGTCCCTTGATCTACACGGAGTTCCTGAAGAAACCCCTGATCTTTCACGCCACAATGGACTCTCTTTAGAGGGGCTGCACTTTCGGGCATCTTAAAATAAGACCCCTCATTGCAATTCAGACTGAGTTATAACTTTCTCTCAAAAGGATCTGAGGTCTCCGAAGAAACAACTGGTCGTTGCTTTGAAGAAAATAAGCAATCCCATTGAGAGCTAGTGTAGCGTAATGTATGAAGTCGGGCAGTAAAAAAATCTTTTATGAAAAATGGTTACAGATCTCGGAACTTGACCATAGGTGATGACAAAAGCTATTGTGTTAGCAGAAGGGGGTTAGTTCATTTTACCTATGCAAGGTTTGGGAACGCCTTTGCATAGGCTAGCAGTCATCTCAAGCTATTTGAAAGGATGGGGGGGAAGGAGAAGAAAGGACTTTCTTTTTATTTCTTGCATCACCTGGAAGTTTTCATTGCACAAGTACTCTCCCCGACGCCCCCCCTCCCATAGCACAACACGCCTGCGATTTAATACACTAAAGATTTTGCAGTGCATAGATTCACCTCTCCCTTCTTAATTAAAAAAAAAATCTCGAGGTTGGTTCTCGATAAAGTGTAAACCATAACAAAATCTTCCTTTCTGTTTTGACTAGGTGAGAGATATTCAGTCGTCAGCAATTTGAATCGTCTTGCAGAAGTTTTCTGTTATTTTGCACTTAAAAATCAGATTGAGATGATCATGTGCGATTTTTTTAAGAGTTCTCCATTTCTTTAAAAAGTTCATGATCTGCCAATAAAGTGCCCTTAACTGGCTTATGATACAGTGCTGAAAGACATAGGGATAGCATTGATAAATTACTGGATAGCCAAATGAAAAAATATTGCAAAGGATCTTCTGGTGGCTGCCTCCAATCAGCACTCGCTTCACAGGAGATGAGTTCTTTCCCCCCAGGACATCCATCGGCAAAGGACACCGATTTCTATAAATTAGTCATATCTGGGGTAGCCAATCTAATATGTAAATGCCATCATTATCACAGGTAAGGGTGCGGAACAGGAATCCCTCTCCACTGCACCTGTCCTACGTCCCGCCTGAGGGATGTACGCTTCGGGTCTCTCCCAGACTAGTTTCCATGAGAAACCGTCTCATCCCAGCGCTACTCCGGCGTGAGGCACTCCCTGCTCGGGGCGGCGTTGTGGTTCCAGACGCTTGTTCGGCATTCTGCGACTCCAGAATGGCTTTGTTCTGGGGAAGGAAGTTTTGCAGGCCGTAGCATGGCAGACTGCCAGTGGGCATGGAAGACACACACAGGCGACACAGTCAATTGTGCTTTCTGGACGTGCCCTTTGAGAAGGATTTTTCCTGCAGTCCGCATGAGGAGCGCAGCACCTGGACGGCACAGACTAGAGAGGGAGACAGAAATCGTCAACAGTCACGTGAAAGCCCCTTGCAAATGCAGCCAGAATTTAGCCTGACCTCTCAGGGTGGATTAAAGGGCCCCCATGTTAGCGTGCAGGGGCGCCCAAACACAGATCGGTGACTGGCGGATTACAGCCCAGAAGTGCCTCCTGCACCTTCCCCGGAGAGTTGAAACCAGCGGGTATAGTCCAAGCATGGGCCCTGTAGTGTTGGCGCTGGCATAGGACAACTCTCAGCCAGGCTGCGCCAAGACCACCAAAGACTTGCCAGCGAGATCCCGGCTCCCTCCACTCCCCTTAGCACCTGTCTTGTGTGGATCCGGCTCAGCTAACTACAAATCCAGTGTCAGCAGTGAGAATCCGCCATGCAAACCGCGACCTCAGCGGAACTGGGGGACACCACCAACCTGGCTGGCCGGCCGCGTGTGTGTGTGTGTTTGTGCACCAGAGTCAGTCACCCATTTGCGAGGACAGCGCTGCCTCTTCTAGAGCTGGTTCATTTCCCCCCAGCCCCTGCGAGTTCAGGGCTGCTAAAGTCACACAGACATCTGCTGACCTACAGCAACTCGGCTCCAGAATATAGCTCTGCTGCTAATCGACGTGGCTGAGAAAAGCTGGGCACCTCGCAGGCTCTTAATCAGTAATTAGGATCAGCTGCTCGTGGCCACTCACTCCGGATCTGGAGGGAAATAGTCACAGGGGTGTTTGAAAGAGAGAGAGAGACAGTGGAGGAAAAAAGTTTAGAGAAAGGGAATTATTGCAGGCTTCTGTCCTGTCTCGTTCCTTCCAAGGACAGCCCGATTCGCCCCCGGATTTAAAACACTCAGGAAAATCCCAGTACTGTTGCTTAATTCTGAATGACGTAACATGATGCGAAGGTGTTCGCGTAAAGCAATGAATAAATTGTCCGCCGTTCCCTATTAATCAGCCTCCAAGGGCCTGAGGGTTTGCTGACAAGCACTTCTTCCTTTATGATTTAATTCGGTCCTAATATCAAATCCGTTGGAGGACTGAGCCCTAAGCAGTTCCTTGCAATTTTATTTTACACGTATCCACAAACCTGCAAGTAAAAGCTGCAGAGGGATTCCTACAAACTAGACAGCTATGTGGGCATTCTGCAGGGCAGTATTTACAGTATTTACTTATAGAGCCACCAAAAATAAGTTTTCATAGAAGACAAAGGAGCCAACCCAATGCTAGTTGCATGGATTAAATTCATTAGAGCTGTACACCTCCAGTTTTTAATAATATGGCTAAATTTTGCAGATATTCCTTTTATTCACTTGTATGTTCCTCATGCATGGTTGTAAAAACATTAAAAAAGTGAAACGAGATACATTTAAAGCATAATACATAGACATTTGATAGGGCAGGTTTTCTTCTCTAAACTTTGCATGGAGATGAAACACCTGGGTTCTTTGTATCCTTGAATTAGTCTGTGATATTAAATTGTCATGGGAGAATAGTGCTCAGGCTGGAAAGACAACTGAACATATTCTGGCATTGCTATATTGGTATGGAAAGGGAGAGAGCATTCCCCTCCTTCCTCCCTCATTTTTGTCTTTTCTCTCCTCACAAACCTGTCCTTTAACATATCAGTGCTCCCCCACCCCAGAACAACACTTAATCCTTTCCAGGAAGGAACCTCAGAGGCATGAGACCCTGGAGCATTTGCCAGGAACTTTCCTTAGCCGCTAAGGTCTGATCTTGTAGTTTTTGCTCAGGCATAGCAAATTATGGAGCCACAAACAGGGAGGAGTCTTGGCTTTTTCCAGCTGGAGAGCTGTCAAAATAGCATTTCCCACTCCAACCCTGGGAGGAAATTCACCATAGTGTGGACTGTAAGGCCTTTCAGCACCAGCTGAACCCCACCCACCCTCAGGTTGGGGTGAATGTCAGCTAGGGCTCTCCCACTACTGGCTCAAGAATGCCTGGCAGCTGTCTGAACTCATCCTGGGAATGACTGAGTAATGATGAAACTGTTAGTCTCCCAATGAAAAAGTTGGGAGGCGAACTAGGGGGAGAATTTATGCTCTGGTCATTCATTTTTCATTTCTAGGCAAGTACGTTCCTATATAGGCTATGTAATTCAGCAGGGCCCTATGACCCAATGGCTAGGCAGCTGGGCTGGACATCTGGATACCTAGGTTTTATTCTTGGGTTTACCACAGACCTCCTGTGTTAACTCAAGCAAGTCATTTCCCTCTTTGCTTCTGTTTCCTTTGTCATCTGTTTGAACAAACAAGGAGTCTGGTGGCACTTTTAAAGACTAACAGATTTATTTATCACAATGCACTTTCTTGGGAGAAAATCCCACTTCGTCAGATGCTTGAAGATGGGGAACCCCGCATCTTTAAGTGTCTGACGAAGTGGGATTTTCTCCCATGAAAGCACATGCGATAAATAAATTTGTTAGTCTTTAGTGCCACCAGACTGCTTGTTTGGTTTGCTGGACTAGACTAACATGGCTACCCCTTTGGAACTTGGCATCCTCTATCTGGTTAAACTGAAAGCTCTTCAGGTCAGGGAACACCTTTGGGTGTTTGGAGGGTACCTAGCACAACGGGGCCAAGATCTCATTATGTAAGAACACTTCTCACCACATTTCTTTTGGAAGTGTTATAATTTGGCTTCTGTTACTTCTCTTACAGGCTTAGTTCAAGGGAGGAGCAGCATCTTCAGAATGCTGGGCAGACCACTTCTGAGAGTTTTGTTTGTGGTCAGTAAGGTGAAGAGTAGTGATAAAGCAGGACTGATAGTAATATTTTCTCTGTTACTAGTGACTAGAGCATGCACCATCCAGGTCAGATGCAATGTGGTAACTAAAAAAATCTGACGCTATCATTGATTTGCTCTCTTTATCCTCATGTCATCTGTACACACTAGAGAGAGAGAAATGTGACTCAAATTGCAATTAACCAGCTTGAGAGCATGTTCCCTTTTCCTGAGGATTTATTCCCATTAAATCTCATTTCATCTCTAAAGAAAAGTTCATTCCTAGTTTTGAATTAAACCAGAAAATGCAAAATACTTTTCACCCCTTCATTATGAAAGATGTTCTAAATTATGAATGTATCTGCCTAAATGTTCTCTTATAGATTTCCATAGTTCTTGATCAGGTCTTGAATGGATGGCAATTTTTCTAATTTTTAAAAGTTTTAAATTCCGTTCAAACGTTCTTTAACCTTTAATGTTTTGTAACTTGAGGAAAAGGTCATTTTGCTCAGAGTGGGTGCAACTGCTCCACAATTGTTCAACTATCCGGCAGAGTTCCATCCTAATTCTAGAATCTTTCACAGAGATTTTTAAAAATATATATAATACTGTTAAAGTTACCAGGAAGAATTATTTTAGAGGCAGAAACCTACAAACCAAAGTATGTTCACACTTCACTTAAATTCACTAGCTTCAAATGTTTAGGACTATATCCAGCAGATGATATTAGTCAAGCTGTGAGGAAAAATAAACAGTTGCACTTCCTTCAGTTTTTTCAGAGCATTGGGCAAACAGGGACATATAACTAGCCTAATCTGTCAACCCAACAATATTTAACTTGGGTATCATTTGAGTAATATAAGCATACTAATTAATAGTACAATTTACTTAAAGCATGTCATCTGAGAATTTCAAAGCCCCTTTCAAAAGCAAGTCATATCCCATTGCACAGGTGGGGAAACTGAGGCACAGGCATGGTAAATGACTTTGCTAAGGTTGCACAGCGAGTCAAAAAGAGAACCAATTAGAAATCACAAGACAAGGGATACCTCTCAAGAATCAGGCCATGACTTTCTCATCACCATATCTGTCTTTTAAATTATCTTCTGTGATGTCATCAAGAAGATTTCAGGCATATAGATCTGTAAATTAACACTTATTATTATCAAAAAGATTTTGAATCTAGCTCTTTAGCCAGTTTTGGTATAGGGGCATATGTTCATTCCCATGCATAAAGATTAGCATCAATAGGAGATACACATAGATTTACATATGTATGTCATATAGAGATGAAAAGACACCTCTAAGGTGAAGATTCTGACTTCAGATAGATAGGTGCATATCACTATTCATCTTGTACAAAACACAGTAGTTGCTTTTGCAAGAAAAGTGGTGAGACCTGCCTGCGTATCTGAAATCAGAATGAGAGCCCTAAATTGATACAATTGATCCTTCTAAAATATAGCAAACAGCAGATTTTTTTATTCTTATACAATTCAAACATCCAGAAAATATGCTTAATTAAAATTGGGCTATATATTTTTTTAAAGATAAAAAAACTAAAAGCTAATTATACTGTTTATTCTGCTCTGTATTTTTTTTTTTTTTTTTAATAACACACTTTTCCAAATAGGCCAGTCCCTTGAGATCTAGTTCCTCATTTATAAGAAAGTCCCCAATAGAAGTTAAAAGGAATGTCTGAGGAGAAAATCTATTTTGGAAGAAAACCCTTAAAAAGATAACCCTACATTACATACATCAGTACAGAAGCTGACATATGTATTCTAAGGATGCAAACCTTCTGCAGTATTTTGCTGGTTTGTTATCACTACACCCAATGTCTATGCATAATAATCTTGTCTTTTCAGCAGTAGTTTTTTTTTTTAAATAAACACATGATTTTAAAATTTTGCTTTATTTAATAAATTTAAAGGTCAGTCCTTTTCCTGTGCAACACCCATTAATAGTGGAGTTTAAATATTAATAGGAGTTAATGGACTCAATGCTCCCCTTTCCACAGGAGAGGGGGAAAAAGCCCTCAGCCAAGATTATTTCACCAGTTTTTTTTCTGTATTCTTCCATCTGGACACTTAGACACACAGGTGACTTTGAAATATGTTAGATAGAGGGGAGGTCGAATCTCAGAGAGGAGACAGAAGACACGCTCTTCAAAATCTGCAGCGCTTGGAAGGCTGGATCTGCAGGTAAATCAAGCATCTGATTAGGGGCCTGTTTCTCTCCACAGCTCCATGAGCCTCCTCCTTCCTGGCTTTTCCAGGAGCTGTGCTACAGTAGGTGACTCAAGTCTTTCAAGAGGAGGAATGTGCTGCTTGGGGCATCATTACTTTTCATTGAGGTTTCCACAAACTGGTTTGAAGGGATGCAGAGTGCAGGGCCTAATTCTTGCTTCATAGCTGTATGGTGTTCAGAGAGGCGGGCCTCCATGCACTGCTGGACTGACTGAAGCATTCGCTGGAATTGACTTCTGCTGTTTTGGAGTCTTTCTGCCCTTTTGTCCTCTCCTTTTGCTGCCTTCTGTGTATACAGGCTATGGGAGCTTCTGAACTGATCTTAACAAGAGTTTTATATGTTGGAGTAGAGAAGAATTACATGTAATCTGCAAGTCCAGTGGGAAAATGCTCCCTGTGCTAATGGTAGCACCCAACAGTTTGAATATTTGGGGACTGATTCTGCCAGACCACTAGTACCAACTTCTGCAGCCAATGGAACTACTTACATGGGTTAATGCTCATCAGTACAGGAAGGGCAGCAGAATCCAGGTGTTTGCTAATCATAATTTATTAAAAACAACAGAGTCCTGTGGCACTTTTAAAGATTAAGATTTATTTATCTCATGAGCTTTCATGGGATACAAAAGCTCATGCGATAAATAAATCTGTTAGTCTTTAAAAGTGCCACAGGACTCTGTTGTTTTTCTGCAATAGACTAACATGGCTACCTCTTTGGAACATAATTTATTATTGAGCCAGTGGGTGGCTGGCCTGTAGGAGGCACACAGAGGGGGTGAACCTCAGTAGCTCCTTGCAGAGTTGTTGGTAAAGACAAATTCCCACTGTGCTGGGTAGGGAACAGAGGCAGCGCAGGCTCTGCGCTTCCATGGCTGCAATGAACACCAGAAAGGTTGTGGAAGGCCCTTCTTTACTGAGTGGGACCGGCACACAAGGGCTATGTCTACACTTGCAAGTTAGTTCGAATTAAGGAAGCTTAATTCAAACTAACTTAAGCGTTGGCCACACTAGGCTTTCATTAGTTCAAATTAAGGGCTCATTAGTTCGAATTAAGGGCTTCCTTAATTCGAACTAATAAATTCGATTGCTTAGTTCGAACTAACCCTTAATTCGAAACAGTAAGTCAATGTGGCCATATTAATTCGAACTAACTGCTTAGTTTGAACTAATCAGCAGATTGACCTTCATGCAACTGACTAATTCAAACTAAGCAAGTGCCCTGCGTGGACATGGCTAGTTCGAACTAGCATTCTAGTGGGGCCATGCTAGTTCAAATTAAGTTAATTCGAACTAACTAAAATTAGTTCGAATTAATTCTAATTAGTTAGCTCGAATTAACTAATTCAAACTAGCTTTTGTAAGTGTAGACATAGCCAAGGGGTGCTATGCTGCACCCATTTAGGGCATGGCTGCATGTTCCCCTGTTCACCAGGGAATGTGGTGAGGAATTCTTCCTCTCTTGGGTGTGCGCTGTGTGGCCCTTTACTCTGGGTTGTGTGCCGTTTGTACACACTAACATTTTATCGTGAGGAACAGAGCTATGTAAGCTGTTGGATTGGGCTTCACTGCAAGATTACCAGCCCTGATGGGAGTTCTTTGCTACCCATGACTATCCGACTAAGCACCACAGATAGTGGACAGTATAAATCAAATGCTGTGAGGAAGAACTATCCTCTTCTGGAGAGGATCCCATCATTGGAAGCTTGGACAGACACAGAAACTTCAGTCAACTTCCAGCTGGTAAGTTTTCCCCAAATTTCTCTGTCAGGTGGTGGGAGGTAGAGACTGGTCCCCTTAGGATCATCCTCTCAAACTATATTGCTCTCCCCAGTATGCAGGAGGTCAGGACCATTTTTACTGAGATCCTGTCCCTCCAGTCCTGTTCTGAGGCTCTTAAAGTCTTCTGGTTCCAGGGCAGTGTGGGTCCAATAGCCCACATCCCTGTGTTCACCATCAGAGCAGGAGGGAGAGGCCAGTGCATTGAGGATGGTGTGCAAAAGTACATGCAGCATAAAAATAGCTTTAGCTTTTATGGATTTCTTGCAATGTTCTGAGTGGGGGACTATGCTGGAAGAGGTGGGCTGAGGGGTCCATTATTGTCTACAGATATGCGAGCGACATCACATCTGCCTGCTCCCATCAATTCTGCCCCTTCTAGCATCCAGCCCCCTATCCATTCTGTCTCCTCATCTGTTCTCCACTACAGTACCAGCCTCACCTCCACTCTTCCCGAGGCTCCTGGGGCTCTTCAAACCTTCTCTCTCAGACCTGGAGCGGTTGAGAAGACTGCAGCACAGATTCCTCTCCCCTTTCCCAAACCAGATGTTGCAGGGGGGAAGTGGGGAGGAGCAGGTGAGCTGTTTCTATTGCTCACAGGAGGGAAGGAAGAAGTGGAGGCACCCTGAGCTACCCAATTCTTTGTTTCCATCTCCTTCCTGGAAGAACCAATCTAGTGCCTGAGGGGAGGTGAGCGGGACTCAGAGTCAGAGTTTAAGGCTAGAAGAGTTCACTAGATTTTCTAACCTGACCTCCTGTATTTCACAGGCCAAGAATGTCACCCAGCATCCACACACTAACCCCAACCACCAAAATTAGACCAAAGCAAATGAGACCACGAGGAGAGCAGACTGCACGTACCACAGTCTGAGAATAGGAGGGACCAAACTGTAATAGGGCCTGAGGCGCCCATAATGTCAGGGAAACTTTTAAGTGAGAAATACCCAGATAATCCTGGCAAGTGACCTGCAGCCACATGCTATGAGGAAGGTGAATAAAATCACAAGGCCACTGCCAAGCTGACCTGGGGGAAAACTCCTTCCCAACCCCACATGTGGTCACCGATTACACACTGAGCATGAGAACAAGAGTCAACCAGCCAAGCACCCAAGGGGGAGAATACTTAGAGCCATCTGAACCCTGGCGTACCCCACACAATGACCCATCTCCAGTGGAGGCTAACCTTGATGCTTCAGAAGGAGACTTCTTTTTTTTTATTTTAAAAAAAAAAAAAACCTTCCCAAAATATATTAGAGGGAAGTAGAATTCCTTCCTCTCACCTGCTAGCACCTGGCTGAAACTCTGAAGTGTGAGCTTTAGTAACGTAAGATGTAAGCTGGAGTTGAGCCCCAGGGCAGCTGTACCCTGCCCCCTACCATCATAAGCAACCTTGTCATACAATTACTTTTAAAAGTTTGTCCAGTTGTCTCTTAAAATTAATACTGTTGTTTGGCCTCCTAACGCCGATTGCAGTGGTCCCCAAAGTTTTTACTCTATACCTCCCTTTATTCCTGTCCACACCTCCTGGATCCCCCCAGCTGCAGCTGGGAACAGGGCCATGGTCAAGGGCCTGTGGTGTGGGGCCAATCATGAGACTGTAACCCGGTGTCACAGCTGGGGGACTGGGTGTCGGGACTGCAACTGGGCACCATGACTGGGGGCCAAGGCAGGGGCAGGCACTGAACCTCAGCTCCGAGGCTGGGGGCAAAGAACTGGGCTTGGAGCAGAGCCCAGTTGAGTGGGCCTGGGCTATGCTCTCTCCTGTTCCCTCCCCCCACACAGATTCTTAGGTTAACTTCTGAAGCTTCTCTTTCATGGCCATGAAGGAGACTTATTTCTTTCATTCCTCTGGGGCGTGCCTCACAATTTGGGGACCTCTGTCCTTTTGCGAAGCTGTTTCAGAACCAGCTAATTCTAATTTTTCCAGCTTGGCAGCTTTATATCCACTGGGTGGAGTATGCATGTTTTTCTATACGGGTGTGGTGCTCTAGATATGATGGACTCTCTCTTCTGTGTGAGATGGTAGGGAACACTGCATATTCAGATCTGGGGGCAATGATCTTCCCACATTTACCATATGCTTTTATCTGCATGCTTCTCCGTCCTGATTTTTGTTTATAAAAGTGAACAAATAAATAAGTTATATTTAAATGCAAAGTTCCCTCAGATGTCCTACCACTCTCCTGACCATAAGTCTCTATTGTACATTTGCCCTCTGGGTTTAGTCTGTTGCACAAATGAATTGTGCCAAAGCCTCTAAAAGAGCATAGTTTTTAAAAAAATCTGAATTCCCCTTACTATGTTAACACCACCACCTTAGGTGGTTACTTGTTACAGTAAAGATTTATTTTTTTAATCTAATTTACTGTTCCACTGTTTATGCTAAAGGGAAATGTTGATCTGGGGTTTTTGTTTGTTTGTTTTTTAAATTCATTCAAACTAGAAGTTTAAAAATAATCCTCATGTTGATATTGTTTTATAGAATCTTATTTTTATAAAAAAATTAATGTGGGGCCAATTTTAACCCGCTGATGGCTCTTTAAAGTCCAGGGGCCAAAATGAACTATGACTCTATTGACTTCAAAAGAGTGGTGCCCATTTATACCAAGGATGAATTGAGGTCAATAGTGTCACCCCTAGATAAATTCAGTCCCTTAATTTTTAACTGGAGGTAATGAAACACAAGATAATGATTGCTGGAAACAGAAGCTGATTGGCTGCAGCAATCAATAAGTGTTTTAATTTAAATGATTTCATTCAAGAGAAAAATACTTGGCCATACATTGTTACAAACAGAAGAACATTCCTATGGATGAATTAAAAAGAGAGTCAGAGATGAACTAAGGCTATCTGGCCCTGGGGCCCTAGGCAACCCACATGACATGACCTTTGTCCTGACTCCTAGCTTCTAATTGAAGTGGCATCCCTCCCTATGAAGGCATGACCTTGTATCCCACTGCCCCCTAACTGCCCCTTGGAGCAGCAGCAGAATCCCCCATCTCTATAGAGAGGAAGGAGTAACAGCAAGACCACCCTCCCCATATATTTCCTCAAGCAGTGACCATCTCCTTGGGTAGGTTTGAAAGATTCCCTATCTTCTTCTCATGCTACACGCAGACTTTTCTGCTGAGATGAGGTCAGAGAGAGGTAGGTCTCATCCGCTGTGATGCATGGGGCAGTTCACCTCTGAGAAATGCTGTTTCTGGCTCTTTGTGGATGCAGGCAGATGTCATAGCATAGGTTTTCTCCACTCTGGCATCTGACGAAGTGGGACTTTGTCCACAAAAGCTGATGCAAAAAATAAATTTGTTAGTCTTTAAAGTACTACAGGACTCCTCTGTCATAGAATCAGTTACATTCAGGTTAACTTCTCAGGCTTTCCTTTCACAGCCATGAAGGCTAGAGACTTATTTTGTCTATGTGTGTGAACGAAAGCTAAGAATTTGAGCTCATCACATGACTGCAGGAGTAAAGGTCTTACGCATAGGCCCATAGTACCTATACCTTAATTCAGCTCAGGAAATAATATTGAGCCAGGTCTTACATTCATTTCATATGTCAAATTCCCACTGACTTCACTGCAAGTTTGAGTGCATAAGGGAGGCAGGATCAGGCCCAGTATTGAAGTTATATATGCTAAGACAGGGAATAATCAACCGTAAGTTTCAGCATTTATACTGATTACCACAGGGGCTGGAAGGAATTGTATTTCCTCCCACGTACTGTATTCCACAATTGTCCATGTGCATTGTAGGGTTGAAGAGTTTGCATTTTTATGAAGCTATAAGTATAAACTACTGCCAGAAGCAAGATACTGGACTTAATGTAGCAATGCTATGATGTGCTGTAGCAAATCCTGCATTCCTGTATTCAAATATACTGTAAGACTTCTGCGTTTTAATTAGTACAGCACATTTCATACATGTGACTTTCATGTTATTTTCTTTTACTGACACACAGAAAAATACAATGGAAAGTGAATTGCATTTTTATTTTAAACAGCATATAGTCTGTATGTTATCCTACCAGGTAATTGAATAAATATCACAGACTTTATAGATCTAGTAGCCTTTCCAGTGAACAACACAGCAGTCATGCTTCACAGAAAAGGGATAACATCCTAGAGTGCAGCTGATAAGAGCAACAATTTACAAAGCAGGAGATCTGTTATGCAGTGAAAGCTTTATTACCATGACTTGATGTTACATCTACAACACATAAGGGTTAATCATTGCAGCAGTTTGCAGCTGGTTTGTGCTCTCAGGGGAGCCATAGCAATAGACTTCTCTCTGTAAGACAAGGTCAGTTTTGCTACCCCAGGGTCAGCAGGCCATGTGATAAGAGAACTCAGAAACTTAGACTCCTAAGAGACACAGGTGCCAAACCCATTTTGTGGTCGGTTGTAGAGCTCTTCTTGTGGTTTTTATTCTACTACATAAAAACACATACATGGCTCTGTGGTATATAATTGGATGGAGAGTTTTCAGAGCTACTCATCAGTGTGAGTTTTCTGTGGCAGCAGTGGATTCGTAAGATTGCTGGGTACATGTAACATTTCACAGGAGACTTCTTCTTAGTGGACTGAGAAAAAACAGCAGTAGGCACTGAGATTAAGGGCCACATCTTGTGATAGTTGTTTAGGGAGTCCCACTGGTTTCAATGGGTCTGCTCACATGAGTAAAATGGTAGGATCAGACCCTAAACATTTTATTAATATTGATCTCTTTTTGCTTCACAAGAAAAAAAAAAAATCAAACAAAATTTTAAAGTTGCATTTGAGGATTAATCTTCATGATTAGGCTTATCAAAGGAATAAAATTTATTGTCAGTGACAAGCTGTTAGGAATGGTCAGCTGAAATGGAAACCTATACGTGCAGGGGTGTGAGTTTATTGGATAATATTGCCTAAATTTACAGTTTGTGTTTAACCCATATTTCTGTTTTTATATGCATGTGTCAAAAATTAATAAACGGCAAACTTCACCCACAGCTCTAGCAGACCCTAAAATATAATAAAAATCAATAATGATGTTCTGGCAGAAATGTTTCTGTTGCTGAGGGTGGTCAGGTTTAAAGGGCAAGTTCTGACCATTTCTCCTTCCCGCCAGCCTGCTAGAGTAAGACCCTCCCCTCAACTTCAAATCACTGGGGAGAGGGTAATTTAAGCTATCCTTGATGTAACCTATATATCACTGTCTTCTGGACCAGCTTTAAAATTAAACTCTGATGTACAAAGTTAAACAAAAATGAGATAAAAATTGGCAGGGGTTGAAGAGGGTCAAAGTAGTCAAAACACAAGGTAGACTATTGCTTCTTTTGATTTATGTTATTCTGTACTCTAAAAAATAAAATTATAACTCTCACTGAGACTTTTTTCACTGAGAATAGCACACTCTTAATTATTTTTCTATAGACTACATGCTTTTGCTGTGGGAGATAGACTTTTTTTGTGGAAAATATCTTCAGTTGTAGGCAGATATTGAAAGTAATTTTTTAAAATAACTTTTGCAATATAATGATGTTAAAATAATGATGTTTTTCTTCCTATTCGCGGTCGTTAGTGGTTACTTTATAATTGATACACATATTTATACAGAGTTGTATTTTTGCATAACTCACTTTAAACAGAACTAATATTACTATATGCCACAGCCATACTGCATAGAAGGAAGAGTGTCCAGTGCCAGTTTCCCTTTACCTAGTATGCTAACCCTTGGTCCAATTTCCCACTAAAACTGTAATACAAACAAGGCAACCAAATGGAGAATTCCTCTGAATCGAATCAAGAAAGCTTTTGCAGGAAGAGATGGCCTTTGAGGCTGTAGTTCTGGCCTCTAAATCTTGACAGACTCTTGTGGTTAGTGTGCAGACAACATGAAAAATCCTTTGAGATTGTAATCATTCATCTCAATAATATGACAATGAAATCAACTACAATCCAATGGAAATCAAATAAAATATTTCTATGCCAGCTTAATGGGGAATAAAAGAGAATTCTGCTGATCTATTTACAACATTAATGAGAGACTGCAGAGAATCAGCTCTTTGAAAGGCTAGTACACAATGTGAAATACCTGTCTGTAATGCTTGTTTTAAACATAGTTATTGCATTTTTCAGGTTTTGATATAATTTTAAAACAGAGCTGTCTGCCACATAAGCAAGGTACTTAGGTGACTAATTTTAAGCATATGAGCTTTCCCATTAATTTCAATGGGAATACTAACAGGCTAAAATTAGACATGTTTCTAAGTACCTTGATGAATTCAGAGTTTAAATACTAGGGTGATCAGGATGGTAGAAACATTTAAGATGATTACATTGAAAATCTAAAATCTAAAAGAAAAACCTCCAATCTATACTAGATGTATAAGGACTCAGGTTTTTATTTTTAAAGTCCAGTTTCATTAATGAATTAATATTAAAGATGATGATTCTATGTGGTTATGTTACATGTGGCCTATTTGCCAATTAATGTGCATTACTTATGTGTTCAGTCTGTTTTCATTTTGAAAGTTTAAACTATGCACACTCAGAATATACCTAATACATGGGATTTTATAGGATTGATCCACACACACACACACACACTGGATATGTTTTGGCAAGTAAGACTGTATGTGATAAAAGATTAATAAACCCAATTACTACAGACACATGGTGTTTGGTGATCATAAAGGATGGAAATGAAATAGATATATAAATAGCAAATTGTTTTAATAGGTATTGTGAGCAAAGATAAGGATCAGATGTTGTAATGAGTCCATAACTTGTGTTCCAGTGTGTCAGACCATCTGGATTTAATAGTATTGCAATATTTTCTGTGTTACCAAATGAGACTTGAAAAAACAGATTTCTTTTAGGCTTTTCTGGGTCAAATAGAAGATTATTTCTGGCTTTTACAAGTATAACTGAGGATAATTATTAAAAGCAGAGTTAGGAACTAGTTGATTAGGAAATTATAGCTAGTAAAGACCTTTCAATAGCAAACTTTTTCTTCCATATAACACACAGTGGAAACAGGACAGTTTCTGAATGAGAGAGGCAGCAACAATAGCAAAGAAAGTGCTCAGGGCATTCAAAAAGGTGTATGCCATATGTCTATTCGCAGTGTTTTAGAACCTGTGCTCTGAGTGCAGTATGAAACCAGTGACTGCAGAAATAGCAGGTGAGGAGAAAACAAGATGAAAAACATGGAGCAGAGAATTAACCAGGATGTTCAAAATTGCAACTTACCAGTTAAAACTGGTTCCCCATCAGTGATGCTAAACAGAGAAAAGGCTTGATTTTGTCTGAAGGCTAACCTGTTAAGAAGTAAATTATCCACTTACTCAAGTTCCCATTTTGCTACAGCCTTGAGAATCCTACATTCAGGTTTTCAGATGTATAGCATATCTGATAGTGTGCATTCTGCGTACACAAGGTTGTAGAGATTATAAAGAAAGGTGCTTAGCCAGAGTGACATCTGTTTGTTGACTTACTTATGTAGCATTTAGGAATTCTTCTGAGGAAGAGGTGCCTAGAACAGAAAATGGACAAATTCATTCTTTGTTTTGCCAAGTAGTTGGTTACTGGTATTTGATAGGTTTTACAGATCCTGTACTATGTGTGATACTGTATACTAACATCCTAGACTAGGATCTGTCAGTGGAGCTTAAAACATGCTTGTTCACCAGGAGCCTGGCACGCCACTCATTGAAATCAGTGGAAAGATTTCTATTGGCTTCCGTGGGCTTTGGATCCGACCCCTTGCTATGCCTCTGACTCAAACTGAAAGATGTTTTAATGTCAATCCAGTTATCTCTGAGTTCCTCTGTTCATTTCATTTCCATATGTTGTAAATTGCCAGCACACAGTCTATGCACTATTTAAGTGCTAATTATGTTTCCAACCCCTTTTCACCAATTTGCACAGCACTGCCAGGAACACGTTACTGAATACACTACAACTTATACTAATTTCCTTGTTCAGCTGAATCACAGCACAGCAGTCCTACCCCGTACCGTGCAACTACACACAAGTGAGTCAGCAATCTAAAAGTCCACTAAGTAATTAGTATTCGTCATGGATGAAATTCATCCTGTGCAGGGAAACCAGCAAAAAGCCTATGCACCATTTAAGTTCATGAGACAACACATGTGAGTAAGGGCTACTTACTTGACTAAAAGTGTAGGGTCAGGCACGTTAAGTAAAACAAACAACTTATAAATAGCCATCATCTGCAGCAAGGAGCTGATCCTCTCCAGTGGCTGTTGTGAAGGTGAATAAAGGGCACTGTATAGTCATTAGTAATTTATGGTTTAATACTATTATTGAACAACAGGCAATTTCATAGATTTCCAGCTAATTAGCTTTGCCCCTTCCATTGTTCTCTTCTTCTTCCTCTTTTCTGCTTCCCTCTTCTCTCACCCTACAGTTCATGATTCCCCCCCCCCCCCATCTCCATATGCTCCTTTCTTTTTTAAAATACTCAGTTGACAGTAATGCCAAGCCAAATCCTCTATTTAACCACACAACAGATACCCCCATGCTGCCCTGCCAATGTGCCTCACCTCTGCTCTGGAGGGGACCAGTTCAGTCTCTGTGCTCATTTAGACTTTGGCTTCTCTGCTCAAGGCTGACAATAAAGGTGCCAGGAAATACACATTGTAATGATGGTTTTTGTCTGGTAAATGTGTGGCCTTTAGACTATATAGAACTAATTCATTGCACATAGGTCACACAAGAGGCATCAGATTTTGGCCACTTTTGATATATACTGGAGTGTCAACCACTGGCCTAACAAGGAAAAACTCCAAGTCTCAGAAGAAATCTGTGAGTTGTCAGATTGCCTGTCAGACTCATCTGTCCTTCTGGACTCCTGTGCCTGGTTTTCTTTCCCCATTTTGTCCTCTCCCTCCTCAGCCGTTCTGCACTATGAGTTCCTTTCATGTAGATTTGTTTTGTTTTTGCTGAGGAAGCTTTACCTGAGGTAACATAATGACTGGTGATCACTTTCCGGAAACTTTATAAACCCAGAATGAATCTATTCCTGAGGATTGGGGATAAAATATTTATGGATTACGCATATTTTATCCAGCACTAAAATACTAAATCTGAAATACTACAGTCTATTTACGAAGAACTCCCTAGGCGCAGTTTTGTGTGATCCCATGTTATGAGAACCATATAAGCGGCACAAAGAAAAATGGAGCTAAGTTAAGCGTCTTGTGCTGCTCTTAACTGAGAGTTTCCTGGTTATTTGGGGGCTTCTTGCTCAACCTCAATAACTGACATTGTGTGTGTGTCACAAATTCAGTGGGTTAAATAAGAATGTCCTAATTTCTACAACTTTCCCTTCGTTACAATGTAAAGCACTCAAAGCAAAAGCAGTTTCATGAAGAACCCTTCCACAGCAGGCAAATGACTGTTTCTAATAAGCAACAGCAGTCCTTGTGGTCTTACTAGTCAAGGGATTCATGTCTTTTGCTCAGAAATGATAAGTGGAACAAATGTTTACTTAGATATATAATAGAAGAACAATTGAAAAATAGTATTCTGTCAAAAGGAAATATTTTCCTGTTATCTGATCCTTGACAATTAATCCAAACTAGTCATATGATGTTAATTGGTAGCGCCCCCCCCCCCAAACAGGCAATGTTATGAACAAAGCAGTTAGAGCCCTTCATTTCACAGGGGTTTGCAAACTGCAGCACGCACACGCACACGCACATTGGTTCACAGGGACTGGCAATGGACCTGCAGGTTTTCTTGAGCCTTCCAGAAGAATCCCTCCACATGCCTGTCCCCTCTTCCTGGTCCTTGGGATTCCCTCCTCCACCCCTTCTATCTCTCTGAGCAGGATGAAGGGATCCTCTCTTTCCTGCTGGGATTTTCTTGACCTTGGTTGGTCTTCAGGGAGCATCAGGGTGCTTTTATTCAGCATTATCTTTGGAGGCTATTGCTTCCTCCAAATCTTTCAAAGCTTTCTGGTAAGGACCAATTAAGTGGAAGAAAGTCATTCATAATGCAGCTTCTAGACTCAGTTCAGGGACACAGAAACTCAATAATCCCTACCACATTAGCTAAGAACCTCATAGCTACAATGTTCAGGAACATGAAGCATCTCTGACTCAAAGCTGAGCCTGGAAGCTACTACAGTTGGAGAGTTTTACCATTTCTGCTGCATTGTGTGGAGTAGAAGGCTGGAAGAGGCAATGATGTATATTAAGCAACATCTGATGATCCTGATGGGCAATAGCATCACAGATCTCCCCCCTAAGGGGATGGAGCAGGAAAGAGAGGTAAGCAGGGAGAACATAAGAGCAGCTGTCATGGGTGGACTGGGGTTGTGCGGTGTTTATGTATATAAATCTTTGCAGAACTTATGGCAATGTTTGCAAATAAAATGATGCCTGATCCCACCCTAAACTTTTTTTTGGGGGGAGGAGGAGGTGGACAGGAAAGGAGGGATTCAGGATACTGCAAACTGTTTGCACAGCCTTAATGATGAACTATTGATGGGCTAAATGAGTAAGGTTCAGATGCCAGATCTTGATTTGCTTTAGTCATGTGCTCAGAGTCTGGATTTGGGTTTGACAACACTGAAATCTCGCAGGCTAAAGAAATCTGTACAAATCTCACAAGATAAAGTATTTTCATGAGATTCCTTCTATCTGTAAAACAGGCTGCTGCACTTTGGGATCTGACCAAATCCAGAGGCAGGTTTGGATCTAGGGATTTAAATTTGAACTTCACCCCCTCCTCAAATTTCAGAGTTCATGATTCAAGAATTAATGTTACTTAATGAGGAAAGAAAAAGATGAGGAAGCATCTAAAAAGACCACCATGCATTTTTTAAAGCTCCAAAGTATTGCAGACTAATATTCCTATCAACCTTTCTTCCAGGCTGTTACAGTTTCACCAGGTTCTTCTACGTACATTCAAGCTCTCTTTACATCCACTTTTGTTGATGGAAATGTATAATAAGGTAAAAATGTCTTAAATTATCTTGAAGGAAAAACAGGAAAATGTATTTGTCAATTTGCCTAAAGGTTTAATGAAAAAAATCACCAGAATAATATTATGGGGAAGTGGACTCCTCTTTATGAAAACATTTTCAGTAATAACTCATTTTTTATTTGTGGACAATGGTGAATAGGATAATTTCTCTAGTAAGATGCACATACTTTGAATCAGAAACTGAAATTGGAAATTTAGCATAGAATTTTCAATTCTATTTATACTTACATCATTTAAATATTGCTTGTTTATATATATATATATATATATATATCTCACAGTAGTCTTTCTATGTATTATTTAGACTTTGTATATATTATTTAGCAGACATGTCATAAATATTTCCATAAGAGAGAAAAGTAAGAAACATAATTCTTTAATTTTCAGAAAAACAGTCCAGTTGAAAACTTTGAGGGATTCTTGTTTTCAGATTAAATTAATCATCTTTGTATTAAAACCATCCATCATTAATCCTTAAAAATCAGCATTCACCTAAGGCAGTTCTGATTGCAGTAATGATTAATTTTTTATTATTCCCTATTTGAGGCGGGAAAGGATGGTTTGGTAGTTAAGTTACTGGATCCATTTCTGGCTGTACCACAGACTTCCCTTGTGACCTTGAGCGAGTCACCGAGGAGGAGATTTTCAAAGGGCAGTTAGGCACCCAACTTCTAGTGACAAATACTGGGAACTGGATTGCTAACTGCCATTTATGTCTTTGAAAATCTCCCCCTTCATCTCTCAGTGCCTTGGTTTCCCCTCTGTAAAATAGGGTTAATATTTCCTTTCTCCTATCATTTGTCTGTCTTGTATGATTAGATTGTAAACTGTGTTGGGTAGGGACCATCTTTTACTATGCGTTTGTACTGTGCCCATAACAGCATGGCCCTGAGTTCAATTGCAGCCTCTATGTACTTCTGAAATGTAAGCAGATAATATGTTTTAAGGCACAAAATTCTATTTTTGGAGGAATGAAGAGGAGTCGATACTAAATTCTATGGGATGTATGAGGAATGCTGGATTCATCGCATAAGATTCTTTGAGCAAGAAACAGTTGATGCAAATTTTGTGAGATTAAACTAAACCAATTGAGGCTCATTCTCGTGGTTTATTCATACAAAGTATATAAAAAAAAGAAGTGAGATGATCAAATTACCCTCACAGCATGGATTTTGACGTGGATGTAGACTAACCGAGTCACTGGAGGACTGAGCAGGTGCGTTGTTCTAATTATACCCTCAGTCTTGTGAAGAAGGAGCAACCTTCCCGGTTACTTCCCTAGTGGAAGTAAGGTGTTATCATCAGCCAACAGCAAATGAGAGGGGAGAACAAGGACAAGGCACATGGGGGAGGGAGGATAGAGAGAGCAAGAGAGAAAAAGAACACACTGACAATAATATTACTAATCTTTTAAAAATATCCTGTCCAAGCTATTCAAATACTTCATGTATCTGTGATGAGTACCCTTCACCACAGTGGGTTATACACAGCCCTTTGTTAACATTTTCCCTTTATTAATCTTCCAAGGATAGCTACTCATCTGGCTAAGTATAACTTTATTTATTTACTTATGAATTAATCATCACCAGGTTCATGAAGAGATACTGTGCAAAGTATACCGTGTGTACGTTCAGATCACCTTCAGTAGTTCTCAATCTTTTTGAGTGAAAGCCCCACTAGTTAACACTAGGTAAAACATGTGCACCTCCCCCCCTGCACTGACCATAAATACATATAACCCCTATGAACACATATAACAATAATAATAAAAAATTGCATAAATAATAATAATAAATTACTCTTATCTGAGTAAGAAGCTACGCACTCCCCAGTGCAACCACTACTGCACACCCCATGTGTCCCCACCTCTTCCCGTTCCTCAAATTGATGGTAATGGAGGTGGGCTCTGGCAGATTGGTTGGGGCTACTACAAGCCCCCTGGAGCGGGGCTGCTCCCCTCCAGTCAGGTGCTCAGCCCGGGCGGGGCTAAGGGGCTGCTCCTCCATTTTGGCTGGAGTGGAGCTTCGGGCTGCTGCTCCCTTGGGAGGCAGGCTTTTCCTCTGATTCCAGCCAGTGTGAACTCAGGACTGCTTGTTCCGGCCAGTATTGAGATTTTTTGGGGGGGAGGGCTATCCCCAGCATGGAGCTCAGGGGGCTAAAAGACCTCAATATTGCTGATGCCTCATGGACCCCCTGAAATCTTTGGTGCCCTCCCCCAAAGTAGTCCCGCCTCCCAGGTTGAGAACCATTGCCTTTCCCAAGGAAATGGAAATGCTATAAATAGCAACTACTTGTATGCATATAATATGTAATATTATTCAGGTGAATATTATATTTCAGGTAAATCCATATTAGACTAGCAGCCTCTAGGGGATTCTCTTTCATGTAATTATCACTATTTTAAGAATGACTGTAGATGTGCTTAACAGTAGGTGAATGGTCCTTATCCGAATATTAAAGTACAACCAGATTTCTAGATTCTCTCTGACTAAATGTTTTCAGAGTCATGACTGAAATGATGTAGCTGTAAACCCACCCTCCATTCTGTTTACAAAGATTTGCTTTTGGCTTAAACTTCTTTTACAGAGGGAATTACTGGTTTCCCTTTTCTGTTTACTCGTTGGCCTATCAGTGCTGACTGACAAGAAAGGTGGCTTATAAAGAGTGTATAGACATAGCATTTTTGTTGTTAAACAATCGGAGAAGCTGAGAGAAGAGCAAGAAGCTGTAACATTGCCTTTGCAAAGGTGTCCACACTCCGAGCATCAAAGAAAAGTTTCTTTAGCAAACTGTACCTTTGTCCTCATGAGTTCCAAGCAATTTCGCTCTATGTTGTTGATCATTTTCTTGTGGCATAGTCCAGGAGAACTGTTTTTGTCAAAGCATTTTATTCCTATGCAAAAATGGAAGTGGATATAATTTGCTTGAAAATTATTGTCAGATTAAATAAATAGTACAATAGCAGATGTTATGTAGATTTAATAGATATTCTATAAAAGAAAATTAATGGAGAGAACAAAAACCAAAAGAACAAAAACATCTTGAGTAAGCAAAGAGAGAAGAATTAACAAAAATACCTAAGGTAAAGAAAAGAGAATTTCTGTTTCACTAGACTGTAAAATTTCTGGGGCATGGACCACCTCTTAGTCTCCATGGCTAAGTCTACACTAGAAAGAGTTAGGTTGACTTAAAGTCAACTTTAAGTCGACTTAAAGTCGACCTTATTAAAGTCGACTTAAAGTGGACTAAGTCGACTTAGTCCACTTTGTTAAGTCGACCTAACCACCCTTAAGTCAACTTAATAAAATTCCAAAGGGGTAGCCGTGTTAGTCTATTGTAGAAAGACAACAGAGTCTTGTGGCACTTTTAAAGACTAACAGATTTATTAATCGCATGAGCTTTCGTGGGAGAAAATCCCACTTCGTCAGACGCTTTGAAGATAGGAAAGTTACAGAGTGGGAGGAAATTAAATGCAGGGGAGTGTATGACATAGCATCAAGTCAGGCTGTAACAGCAAATCAAAGTAGGTGTTAGGATTCAAAACACTGGGGAACAGCACATAGAGGAGGGGGAGGTCAATTCACTTGATGTAATGCGAGAAAAATCCATAGTCCCTGTTCAACCCCAAGGCAACTGAGTCAAATTTGCATATAAGTTCGAGCTCTGCAGACTCTCTCTGAAGCTGTGATTTGTTATTCATCTGTGTCAACACAGCTATTAACAAGTCGTTAAGGGAGTGAGCAGGGAGATTGAAGTGTTCCCCTACAGGTTTTGCAGTATTGCAATTTCTGATGTCAGATTTGTGTCCATTGATTCTTTGGCGCAGAGACTGTCCTGTCTGTCCAATATATAAGGCAGAGGGGCATTTCCGGCACATGATGGCATAAATCACATTGGTGGATGAGCAGGTGAACGAACCCTTGATGGAGTAGGTGGCATGATTAGGCCCTGTGATGGTGTCATCAGTGTAGATATGAGGGCAAAGTTGGCAGCGTGGTCTGCTGCAGGGCTGTGTTCCTGCTTTAGTGTTTCTGCTCTGTGATCTGTAGTTGCTGGTAAGTATCCTTTTAAGATTAGGGGGCTGTCTGAAAGCAAGGAGAGGTCTGTCTCCCAAGGCTTGAGAGAGTGAGGGATCATCTTGTAAAATAGGCTGTAGATTTTTTATGATGTGTTGAAGAGGTCTGGCTTGGGGGTTGTAGGTGACGACCAGTGGCGTTCTGTTGTTGTTTTTCATGGGCTTCTCCTGCAGTAGTTGACTTCTGGGTACCCGTCTGGCTCTGTCAATTTGTTTCTTCACTTCTGTGGGTTTGTACTGTAGTTTTAAGAATGCCTGGTAGAGATCCTGAAGGTGTCTGTCTCTGTCTAAAGGGTCAGAGCAAATGCGGTTATATCTTAGGGCTTGACTGTACACAATGGATCGTGTGGTGTGTCGAGGATGGAAGCTCGAGGGATGTAGGTAACTATACCGATCAGTAGGTTTGCGGTATAGGGAGGTCTTTATGTGTCCATTGCTAATTTGCACTGTAGTGTCCAGAAAGTGGATCTCTTGTGTGGAGTGTTCCAGGCTAAGTTTGATTGTGTTGTGGAAATTGTTGAAATCTCTGTGGAATTCTTCAAGGGCATCTTTACCATGGGTCCAGATGATGAAGATGTCATCAATATAGCGTAGGTAAAGTAGGGGTGCTTTGGGATGAGACGTGAGGAAACGTTGTTCTAAATCGGCCATAAAGATGTTGGCATATTGTGGGGCCATGCGGGTACCCATGGCAGTGCCACTGACTTGAAGGTATAGATCATCTTCAAATCTGAAATGGTTGTGGGTGAGTACAAAGTCACAGAGGTCAGCCACAAGTTTAGCTGTGTCATCATCCTGGATGGTTCTTCTAATAGCTTGTAATCCATCCTTGTGGGGAATGTTAGTGTAAAGAGCCTCTACATCCATAGTGGCTAGGATGGTATTTTCTGGAAGACCATCAATGGATTGGATTTTTCTCAGGAAATCTGTAGTGTCTCTCAGATAGCTAGGTGTGTCGATTTAAGGATTAAGTCGACCTAATGAGTGGTAGTTATAAAGTCGACTTAAGCTTTCATTAAGTTGACTTAAGGAATTTCTTAAGTCGACTTAATGAAAGCCTAGTGTGGATGTGGCTTAATTTAAGTCGATTTAAACCTCCTTCAATTGACTTAGATTGCCAGTGTGGACATAGCCCATATGTATTGTGTACATCACAATATGGCACTGATTCTAACTGGGTGCCATCATAATACAAAAATTGGGTATTCAAGGCCTCATGTACTCTGTAGCAAAGAACCAAGGGGTAGATAGTCAGCTGGTATAAACTGTCATGGCTCTATTGCAGATCTAGGACAATTATTAGCCTCTTAGATCTGCCCCTTGGACTCCACCAATCTGATGGAAATTCTCTAAATTTTGTGGTAGATTCACATCATTTTTTTTCAAATGCAGGTTTTTATTTAATTAAATATGAAAAACAGACAATTGATGCAGTAGTCCTGTGTTATTTTTGTAAAATATTCTGTTTTCTTTCTTTCTGCTACACATTTTGAGTTCCAAACATGCCATGCTCTGTTCCTATTCTCAGTCCACGTTGGCTGAGTTAAGAATGGAACTTGGAGCTGGCAACAGAGGCGATTGCTAACCTGGGTGCCCTCATTGATCTAGCCTGAACAATGAGACTGACATGGGACTATAAAAAGAAAAGAAGTCTTGGGAGAACCCCAAGATTCTGCTCAAATTTTTAGATCACTTTCAGAATGAGAAGAAAAAGTTGTGAGATTGTTCTGAATGTTGATATGCTTTAATAGCTCCTATTGGTTAAGGGCTGATGCTGTAGTTATTATTTATTCATCACTTCCATTGACTTCAGTGGGAGTTTTGCATATGGGAGGGCTGCCGGACTGGGCTAAACCTATGTTAAGTGTAGTCTGAATTTCGTGTTGGCTTAATGTTTATTGAGACTCGCTTTCTACTGTGATTTGAACAGGTGCTTCTAGACTCATAAGAAGGCAGTTTCCTAAGATGCAGGCAATATTATTTACCTGAGATGCCCTAGTGGCTCATTCACAGCTGTTCTGGTGTCATGTGTAGCTATGTAATTTGGCAGGATTTTTAAACATACGTTGTGTACACAGCAGACTAAAACTTCTCCAGCCACTTAGGCCTATTTCCAGCTTTCTGGTAAATCTATAGTACATGCTTTACAAAAATGTACAATTCTTCACCTATATCAGGGAACATAATAGCTTCCATGTAAATAATACCTATTTTCTTTGCCAAATTTCACCCTGGAGCAAACTGAGTAGATCTAAACTGCACTCTGGTGGCTGTGCTCTGTTCCAAGCACAAAGTAATTCTAAACCCAGTTCGTTGGTCACTGGATGACCCTACATATGTGAATCTGTGGGTAGCAGAGAGCTACCATAGCTGTAGAAAGCACCACTTCACCTAGCTACATGGGGTGCGGCTGAGGGAAGGGAGTGTAACCAAGTGATCCCCAATGCCAGAACAGCCCATTGCTGCCACAAACAGCTTGTATAGGCTGTGCAAACTTTAGAGGGGTTAGCACAACAGGTCTCTGAAGGCAGGAGGCACAATGGGGATTGCTGCTCTTCCTTCAATTCCCTTCGAAGGCTCTGGCCCGGTTCTTACAACCATAATGTGCAAAGGAAATAAGGGGAATTGATATTAAACTTAACTATGGTGGCACAAACAATGCCAGTATTGTGTGTGTGCATGTGTTTGAATAAGAACACACGGAACATTTTGCTCAAAATCTGTATTGATCAGAAACTTTTTTGTTTTTTTAGAGAAGCTCAGTTCACTTTTTGTTACTTTTTATCATTTATGTAAATCAAGGAAAATGATCAAACTAGCCACTTGTCAGAAAGGAAGATCAACACTGGGGAAAAATGTTTACTAACCTTCTGTGTTCACTTACAGCATTAATATTTTCCTTTTCTAAAGTTTTCATGCTTTCTTCAAAGATAGAAAGAACAAAGATATGCAAATAACACACTGACTGATATTCTACTCCCTAACCCCTCCACCAAAAAACTGCCTCAGATAATTCCATATTGTTAGTCTGCTTTACATTTTGATCAATTTTTATTCTTAATCATCTCTAGGACTGGGCTACAACCCTGATGTGACACAACAGCACAGAAGTAGCTTTAACCCTTGTATAATCTAATAGTTCAAATTGAACAGATTTTTTTTTCCCCAGTGGAAATAATGGCTTCCTGTCACAAAACAGAGTCACAGATTACATGTCTGATAAATGGCTTTGGTATTATTTTCTTCAGTAACACAACAGTTAATAGTGGTTCTTCATATGATTTCATGGTTTATAGACTTGATGAAAACATTAAAAGATACACGCTCATCATCGTATGTTTCTAGTTTTAAAAAAATCAACATTTTGTTGGTGCATCAATAACAAATACTACTATTTTGATTACAAAGATCTTTCATAACTTTAACTTCAAAATGCCATATTAAGACTGGTACCAAAAAAGACTGTTTCCCCCCCAGATTGATAATTATAATTAATAATCTGATTGGAAATATAGTTATTTTGATTGTATATGATATCCCTTATAATCTTACTGAAAATCTCTAGCTCATATCTCTGAAGGTTATTTATCATCCCAGCATTCCCAAAGTTATATTGACTATTCAATAACTGCACAATGGGGATGGAAATATGCAACTAATGTATCTATATTACTGATATTACAAAAAGATCAGTGGTCTTTAATTTTGCTTGTGAAATGATATTTCAGAACTGTACAGACAGACACTGGGAAAAGGGGTTATCCTGAGCCCACCCAGCCACCAGACTTCAATTGCTGCATGTTACTAACTCCTAGCATTTACAATGAGATAATCATCACCTTGTAGTTCATTGGTGTGAATGCTGGTCAGATGGCCTGTATTTTATTAACAGAAATAGGGTCACAAGTCAAATACATGCTTGGGGTCAGCGAACAAATACAAAAGAAGATTAGAAGAACAAAGAAATGTGACTGAAGGGGTAAAATCCCACTGGGGGTTAATCTAGCAGAATTGTATCAAAGAATGTAAACGACTCTCTCTTTTGTTATTCATCATATGGGACCTCGTTCCTATATCCTGCCGATTTCAGTTGGCTAGAACCCCGTTCTCAAAGTGCTGTCTTATAATGAATTCTCTATATAGAACTTTACAGAGGGGCTTGCAAAAAAAAAAAAAAAAAAAAGCAGCTGACATGCCTAAAGATCTACATTGTAAGAAATGTATTTCACATAACACCCACAAAATGCAGACAAGCTAGTTCATTGAAAAAAAATTCTGTAACATTATTTATCTGGGATTCCTCTTCTGCACTCCAGGCTATATTTAAATAAATCTGGAGCTTGAACCAGGTTGCAAAGTTTGGACCGAGATCGGAATCTGAACTTCTCCAAAATTCTCAGGTGTTTAGATCCAGGCTATTAGTTTGGGCCTATATCTGGGAACAAGTGAATAAATAAAACAAATAATGTCTGATGATAGTATGCTGTCACCAATTAGAATTTGTCTAAGAAAAGCTGTCTTATTCCATTTCATAAGGAAATGCCAGGAGAAAGTAGGCAGCAACTTGCTGACTTGTATTATCAGGGAGTTCAGCAGGACCAAAATGACACCGGTCCATTCAACTGTTAGGGGTCTTTATCAAGCTTCAGCTAACTTTCCCAGTTTTAGGACTGTATGCAACACTTGCTGTATATTTCTCTCTTTCTCTCCCTAATAGATAAAGCAAAATATCCCCCATCACAACAGTGCACTTTTTTCAAATTATTTAAAAATCCAAGCGATAAGAAAGTTCCCTTTCAGCCATTTCCAATGCATTATGTATATATATCTATGTATCATAAGGCATTCACGTATCTACATATACGCAGTATATGCATTGCACATATATGGGTAATTAGGGATTTTGTGTGCATGCATTTTGCATGGAAAACTGAGACTGAAGCATTTTTCATTTCATTACTTTCCTGTAGAATTTTCATCTCATTTATAACACCACCCCCTCAGCTATCTTTATGGTCAGATCCACAAAGTGCAGAGTGCTTTGGCCCTGATGTAACAAAGCACTTGTGTAATTTAAGTACATGGGATAATCCTACTGAAGTGTTTTGCTGAATTGGGGCCAGATGCACAGTACCTTGCAGGATTGAACCCTCTCTAGGGCTGCATACATAACTATTTTTGTATTTGAAAGAGGGGTCCTTTAACAAAATATATATGCTATGTCTGATATAAGATGTGCAGCAAGATTGTATACACCCACCAAAAGATCTTCTGTATTAAACAGGTCTTAAAAGTGGAAATATTTATTTCTCTTCCAGCTATAGTAGCAGACTGTGTTTATGCTGTGATCCAGATGTACAAGGCCTTGTTACAACCTACAGCCTTCATGCAAGTTGTTGTGAGGGATTTTATTAGTGGTGGTGGGGGGGGGGATTGTTTTTGTTTCTTTTTGTAGTTAAAAAGTTTAAAATCACACATTATATTAACCTCCTCTTAAGAGTATGATATTAATCTCCCTTGCCTTTAAAAATGTTTCTGTGTGCTATGTATTTTAATATTATTTAACCTGAAGGGATTTTAGAAGCACTAATTATTATACAATAGATTTAGACATGCTCATAAAATGAGAACAGATATTAATACATAGAAAGCCCAAGAAAAAAATTGCAAGGCTCATACTTGTATTAACATGCAAATAATCATTTTAAAAAATCTTTAGTTTAAGGGCTTCTTCCATAATGTATCCTTCAATTTGCTGATTAGCTAATGCAGAGTACAGGGAAATAAAATTTGAGGTGCTGAAGTCTTAGTGCTTAATTCATTAAGAAAAACACTTTTAAAGGATTTCAGGTTTTACTATTGTGGTCATATGTAAAAGAAATAGTACTTTATGAAATATAATCTATTACCTTTGCATCTTATGTTGCGGTGTCGCCATACATTTTCGATAGCCATTTTGAGATGCATTGAGGTCGGCATAATGTTTACCAGTTTGCATTACTCTTTAAAGGCTGGTGGATAAGAATTTTACTGTGGTGCCCACAGTATTAATTGAGGCTCATCTAGAAACTTAATCACTCAAATACAATGGAAAGAATGTTTCTACCTACAAAAGAAAAGGAGCAAAAAGTAAACTTACTTGGCAGGAAAAAATTAACTTTATTCTAACATATAATAAAGTAGTTTGTATTTCAATGCCGATTTATCTATTCTTTAGCAGTCCATATTCAAAATAACAAGAATGATTCTTAGAGTTACTAATCTAATTGCCTTTACTTTAATTTTTACCATGTCTGACTCGCTGTCTTGAACCTAGGGAATTGCAGCATTTCTTGACTCTTTTCTCCTGTGTGAGAACCCAGAAAATGGAGTCTAGTGGGGCAAATTTTGCTTTTCCTTCCACTGGTATAAGAAAGAACAGAATTAGATTGTAATGTATTTCTTCATATCTGCAAATCATCAGGGTTAGATGGGCCTAACTGGAGGGTGCTATGTTGCTACACCACTTCCAGAGAGCACAGAAGTGGACATGCTTTTACAGTCGAGAGTTGACAATTTTGTTTGGACATATTCCTGGAATCCTGGATATTTCATCACAACATAATCTTGGGAACCCTATTCTATGCCCCTGGCTGGCATAATGAGGGTGGAGCCATAGCTCTGTTTATTCTTTGTCCCTTCAAACCCCAATTGGGGTGCCATGTACCTTTTGGGGAGCAATCAAGAAGCAGTATCTGTGCTCCACTGAGCACAAGCACTTCACTTCTTCCCGTTCTTTAGGTGGGCCACACAAAAGCTTTTTTCTCCCTTCCCCAACAGCATCACAGGCCTACATTTAGGCTTGGCAGAATCTAGTCCTAGGTGATGTACAAAGATAAGTCCACACTGCATACCATTCTTAAAGGTACCAAGCACCCAAAATTTAAACCACAGACAATGGAACTTGAATATGATCAGCACTTTGAGGGCCTCTCACAAAATTGGATGTGAAATCAGATGAATCCTGGCTTCTTCTAAAAAGTTTACCTTGGTAAGTGTAATGCATGGAGGGGTGCATGAAATGCAGTAGCTCAAAAACTTGCACATTCTTATTGCTAAACAGAAAACCCTAAGGTCAGAATTCCCACAGTCAACCACTCTGACTCAAAAAACACATCAATGTATTTGCTAAATGGAAACCTTATTCACATCACATCTTATCATAATGTCACAAAACCCATAAAATTACAAATCAGTTTAAAGGCAAAATACATGACAGCAAAATATAAGTACACAAAAACTACATTAAATATCAGTCTTCATTTGTCCTTACCACTTCATCTTACCTCTCCATTCAGGACTACTCACTGCAGAGCGCAGCTTGATATAGTCTAAGATCCATTTTAGAGTGGACTGAAATATAAATGACAGTTCGCGCTACACATGAACATAGACAACTGTATAAAATATTTAAATAAAGACAGAAAAGAACAGAGGAAACCAAGAGAGCCTTTGGCAGACTCAGCCTTTGGGAATTTAGCAGCTTGAGATTCGTTGCAAATTTCATCTTTAATGTTATTTTTAGTTCAATATTTTGTAGCACTCAGAAGTAAATCTTTGTGTGCTGTCTCCCTTCCTGCTTGTGCTCTCCCCTTTCGGATATTTCATAGTTTTTTACAGAAACCTAATATATTTTCAATACAATTGATTTGTGACATGTTTTGTGTTATTTGTTAGAGTTGTCCTGTTTCTTGGTACATCTCAAGAAAAACCATTGCACTGTTGGTTTTTTTAAGGCCCACATATTGATTGGGATAGTTGACTACATGGATAAAGAACCTAAAACTGGGGTTTATTCCATCCTAGTCTGTATAATATTACATTTCCTCACGTTTCTTTTCAGTTCTTGGTAGTTTTCTTCTTTTGATTTTTGTGCATCACCCCTTCTCCTCCTCCTTCCCCAATTACTGCCCCAAATACTGACACAAACCATGATTTCCAGGGGAGATTTTATGTTACCCTGAAATCTGCTCATTGATTCTTTATAAAGCATTCATATCAGAAAGGTATGAAATAACTTGGATCTGGCACTGTGCTCTCAGGAGGTGCAGATGACTGCTGTCTGCAGGGAAGGGGGTGATGTTTGCTGCACCTTACAAACCCACTCCGACCCCCTGCAGACTCAGAGACAGGTCTGAGAAGTGGTTCATTAGGGAACAAGACATATCTTCCTGCAAACTGGAAATTCACTAGGGAGTTCATAGAGCTTAGAGGTCTATTAACTCACTCCCTTTCTTGTTGCTACTGCTGTGTGTGTCACATGGGGAATGACTCCTCCCTGATCTGGTTGCTAGGGGAAGGCTACCACAGCACAGCCAGCTGGACACAGGTACCTTGCATGCAAATATTTCTTGCCTCCATCATGACGTGTGGACATTTTCTGAAGAGAGATTTGTAGGTGGACTGGAGTGGGAACTTGCCTACCCATTGGATTTCAAAATTACAATACGGCTCCTCCCTCACGCCCCAAACATCCTTCCTTACTGAAAATCACCAAATTAACACCTCCATGTTTCAGAGCCTTTCAATGTTAAATTAAATACAAAGACAATTCTGAAATTACATTAAGGGTCATACATGAGCCTCAAAAAACAAGTGGATCTGGAGTTCAGAACATTTCCCTAGAGCTCACTTCTTGCTGCAGAACTGTGTAGGAGGAACTTAGCTCCCATTTAAAAAAAAATGTTTCTAAACCTTATGGTTGCTGAGGAAAATCTCAAAAACGGAAACAGAATGTAAACCAGGCGGTGTCCACCTGTCCGAGTCTGCAAAGAACCTGAAACATAGGCCTGAGAGCTGCAAACCATCCCTTAAATCCCATTCAAATCCTCTGGATTCTGCAAAATTGACATTGCTGAATGTGTCATTTTCCCAAGATGTTAAGGAATTCAGTGTTTTTGTAGTGGAATTTGCCACTGTGCTGTGCTTGCAGTCAGGCACCTGCTAGTTCTTTTCTCTCTCTCTCTCTGCCCTGTCAGGACCTGCTACCAGCAGATTTCCCCAGCTCTGCAGATTTCCCCACTATGGAGAGTTATTTGAATTATAGGTCCTCTTCCTTGCATTGTTCTATGATACTAGGCAGCAGGGAGCAATGGAATCCAAAGATGTAGTCAAATTTGTAGTAAGGAAATGAGAGGAACCAAAGTTTAGGCTAGAGGGCTTGGCCGTCTAACAGGTGGGGAGACAAGCTATTGAAGCCAGCTACAAAAGTGAAAAAAAATGTCTGAGCAGTGTGAAACAATTCAGTTGAGGTCTAGCAAGTGGAGCTGCATCACCCACAGAGAACAGCAAAAAAGCAGCAGCACATAAAATAATCAATGAATTCTACATTAAAGCGTATTTTCAACTATAAGCCCTACTTGTCTATGTTTTTGTAGGTGTGGGAAATGAGTGTTTTATGGTGAAAGAATGAATTAATATTGCCTCAGAATTTGGTCTCACTGGCACACCAAGGATGGGTGAGCTGTTTGTGCTTATATTACACGCTTTATTATGCCTCTGGAAAACAGAATAGCCTAAAGCTAGTGCCAGCTCAAGTCAATGGGATTTCCATAGACTCTAAATCATCAGCAAATTTTGTCCCATGTGTTAAAGATATTCATGACATTAAAAGGGTCAGAGTGTCCAATTCCTATGAAAGTCAATGGGAGCTGAGCATAAACCCAAAGGCAGAATTTGGTCCTTAGCTCAGAATTTTATCTCCTTGCCTTTGTGGGTGTTTGATGAAGCTTTTTAAGAGACTGAATTATATCAACCATTTCTAGGTAGGCCAAGATGTGCATAACAGGTGGTGGAAGGGAAAGCCTCACTAACCTTTTTCATTAGCAAATATTCCTGTCTATTATCATTATCAACTTCACCATTGAATTGAAGGCTAATAAGAAAGCTGCAGAGGGGGATGTTGTTTCTTGTGAAGACAGAAAGGGGTGCATCTAAGAGTAGAATTTGGCAACTGAGATAGCATCAAGCTTACAGAGTCTTAATTCTGAGTTTTCTGACTGTCAAACCTTTTTAAATTTTAAATTACAAAAAAGACAGGAATTGTGGCAGCCAATTCCCAGTGCGGGGGGGATCCCAACAACAAACGGCTAAACACAACTCACCCAAACAAAAAACGTATGCCGT
>ML685783.1:13086640-13116199 GCA_007922175.1 Pelusios castaneus
TGTGAAGAGTGGGAAGAAAGGAAGAGATGCTAATGGAAGCAGCTAACTTTTGTAGCTATTTTCCATCCCACACTTAGGTAACTAGGGGTTTGGGTGAGAGGAATTTCCAGAAAAATGATACAAGCTAGACACATTTGAATGCTGATATTTGAGGTGTATTTTTATTGTTGCTCATTCACCTTTTTAGTTCTGCTACACTTTTGTGCCCTCATCTGTTACTCCTTTCTCTTCCAGCTTCCTGAGCCAACCAAGATTTGAAAATGAACCTGTTGCTGTGGCCTTTAACTTTCAGAATCACGTGGCCAATTAACCCAGTTACACTCTATGTCTAATGACAACCAGAAGCAGCAATAGGACTCAAGTCACATCAATAATGTTCTGCCAAAAATTGCCATTTCCACCACCAGGTTATGGAGCGATGGGACATTTGCCAGAGAAATTCAATAAAATGCAGGAAATGACACACACAAATAACATTCACTGCATAAAAGCTATGCATGTCTTCTCTTACTTTTTTTTCCTATTCATTTCTTTGCTTCCATATCTTCTCTCTCCCCTCACTCCATTTCCTTTTCCACTTTCTCCCTTTCCCTTATCCGTTCTAGTTTCTCTCCCCTTTGCTGTCCCTTTTTACATTCATCATTTGAACTTTTACTGAAAATGAATTACCTCCTCTTATTTCTTCCTTTATAGGCCAGAGAAATGCCTCATTTTTGTTGTGCTTTCTCTCTCCCTCCCATTTCTACTTTCTCTTCGCTCTCCGCCTGTGCTTTTCTAACCATCCTCCTCTTACTTGTCTCTGCATATCAATCACTCCCTGACTGCCAGTATTGTTATAATCTTGTTTCTGCCATTCTAGTCTCATGTTCTTTTCTATTTTTCAGAATTCTTCCCATCTGAGTGCCCAATAATTCAGCCTGAAATGACCCAAAATACCTTGTGCCTTTGTTGTATTTCTGAAGTCTTGAAATGACACGAGAGCATCTTAAATGTGTTACAAGTTCTAGAGGGTAGTTGTGTCAGTCTATTTCAGCAAAACAAATGATGAAGTGGGATTATACTCATGAAAGCAAATGCGATAAATAAATTTGTTAGTCTTTCAAAGTGCCACAGAATTCCTTGCCTGTTTAAATGTGTGAGGTGTTATTGAACACTTCAGCTGAAAGCCTCAAGGGACAGTGCCATGGCTTTGGATCAAGGAGGGAGTCTGCAAGAGAGGCATGGAATGAAGTGGGTCAAAACAATATTCCGCTCCAGAAAAAAAAGTCTGTGTTTCTCCAGCTTCACTATGCCTAAGTTATTTGTTTGTTTTCTAAATGTAAAAAGCATGGACTTCACTGTGGAACATTGTGAACACAGTCCACTCCACCTGAAGGTCCTCACAGGATCAGACCGTAACACTGATTACAGTGTTTTATTATTATGACGTATTCCCACTGCCAGCAACACAGCATATTAGTAATAGTGCTTGCTGTTTTAGCTTACAGTTGGTTACAGTTGTCTGGTATTTTAAACCACTCTGAAGAATTGCCAGTTGATCCAAGAAGCTAAGTGTAGGCTGTAATTACTGTATGATGTGATTGGACTACTTCAACCACTACAAGGGGATATTGTGAATATGTCATTGGAAGCAGGCCGCATACTAGGCTAGTCAGCTAATGTGCTGGGTTTCAATCGTAGCTTCACAGTTTTCTGTTTAAAGGTACAGTCAAGTCTGCACTTGTGTTAACAGCTTCCTTAGATCTTGAATATTCTGTACAATGGACAACACTTTTTAAATGTATCCTTTGGCTCATCTTTCCTATTCAGCACTTGTAAGTGAAAGACTTAAAGGGGAAAACATCAGAATTCTTTCATGCTGATGGGGATAATACAGTGAGAGAGATGAAAACACTAGCATAGTTTTCTTATGCTACATATTGATAGATTGAAGGATTAGGCCCAAAGCATACATACGGGAGACTACCCACTAACTCAGAATTTTCTGCTGCAAACATTGTTCTAGATATAATCTGTTTTTTGTTCTTTTTTAACAGCACAATTATCCATCCCATATCATTTGGATTGGATTTTTTTTTTAAATTTATGATTCACCTTTATGAAATACCATCCACATTTCAAGCAGCAAAAATCTTTCCCATTTTGGGGGGCTCTATTTAGATAAACTAATACAGCATTTCTATAGATTCTGTGAAAGTATCACACTGTGATTTTTTTTAAAACTTGTGCATAATTTCCACATTTATGTTGTTCATGAAAGGCCTAGTATTTTCTCTGCCAGAGGATGCAGAATACCAGCTGGAAAGCTAAAAAATGAATGATAGGCAAAATATGTAGGATTCACAACATTAATTTGTTGCATTTATGGGAAACAGATACATAAAAAAATTTGAGCTCACCAACTGGGTTATAAGAGTCAGCATATCCTCCATTTGCATGAGTTGTATCTGCAGTATTAGTTGTGCATTTAATCATAGAATCTCTTATTTCTCTATCAGATTCATTCATATTATATTATATTATATACACACATACACACACAGACTACAGCAAATTACAGTAGAGTAGCTAAACATACATAGATATATGCCGTACATAAATGCACATTCACAAATATAAATACCCTAGCAAAATACATATAGCAAAGCAACTGTCTCTTTGAGTCTCCTCATCAGCTGCTTCACCATTTGTACTCAGGCCAAACTTTTGGCCTCATGTTTATAGCTTCTTGCTTGATGCAGTGCATGTCTCCCTTCCTGCCCTGGCATTATCACTGCATCCCCATCCACACTACCTACCAGAGACCATCACAGACCCAACAGGCAGCTTTGCCTAGCTTTGCCTAGCTTTACCTACATGCCTCCAGGGCTGCCCAAAGGGGGAGGGGAAAGGAGCAGTTTGTCATGGCCCCGCCCCACTTGAGAGGTCCTCCAAACTGCATACCTTGTGACCTGGCACTCAGGGCATTCCTCAGGTTAGGCCTGGCTTCCCCTCCACTGCAATGCCTGGAGTAAGGAGCCAGGCCCAGACCAATGGGTTAGGAATCACTGCTACAGGGTGAGTTTGGAGTGGGCTTGCTCACCTGGCTCTCCCTCCCTCAGGGACCTCCCCCTCAGTGATAATTTTTTTGGAAGGGTGAGAAACTTCAATTTTAGCTTTTGCTCAAGGCTCCCAAAAACCTTTGTGCATCCCCACATGCCATCATTGGCCCCTTGCTCAAATCCTTCTTTGATTCACTTCCACTGAGTCCTCCCCCTTCTTTGAGGAAGCATTTCTTCTTTGCTCTGATCCCAGCCTCTTCCATCCCATCCACTTACTGCTTGTTCTCCTTCTTCAGCCTCAACAACCACCCCACTCCTTGGCAGTTCTTGGCTTCTGGCATTATTATCCTTCTCAATTTCCTGCTTCCTGGACTGATAAGCACACTTCAGACTTACCCCGTAAAAGGTGGGTGAAAGGTGGTAGCCCTTCTTTTGTCTGAATCCTTTATTATCAGGAAGATCCCAGGATATTTGCTTAAGATAAGAAGTCACTGAGCTCCTTGGAAGATCTGTAATTTAGTCCAGTTCCCAGGCTGGTCTAGGGTGGAGTGGGTGTGTCACTTCGTAAGGAGATGCCCACCACCTGCATGTAAAGAAGTTACACAACACAGAGATAAATATATAAGCTAAATGTGACCATATGCCAGATTTTTTCCCCTCATAAATAAGACTCTTGTTTACCAAATGTTCAATTTTGGTTATGTCACTATAAAAATCAAGCAGCTGGTAATTCAGGCTTGATTAGCAGGTCTCCAGTTTTGATTAGTAAATTACTGTAACAATCAAGGTTAATTCTCATTGCAAAGCTCTGCCATAGATTTTATTTCTTGCAGAGAAATGGATTTCCTACTCTGGAGCAAGAATATTTCAGACAACTAAAGATGCAGAATTAGAAATAAAAAGCATATCCAAAGGTTTTCAAAGGGCTGCCAACCAGAGCAGCAGTATTGTTTGAGCACAAAATGGTTAATTTCCTAGCAATGCAAAGCCAAGCTGCTATTTAAAAGAATATTTTGACATAAGATATGCCTGGGTTGCACTGATAATTCCTTTTACCTACTGTTTTCTGTTCCTTAAAGGCTATGGGCTGCTCATACCAAGCTCTTGTCTTTTAATTTTTTTTTCTGGGGACTGTGTCTTTTATTAAAAAAAATGAATTTATATCATTTTCAGAAAGAAGCCTAAGGAATGACTCTTAGTAAAAGACATACAATGTCAACCCAATCCTTACCAAGCAAGCAAAATCACTATGGAATTTAAATTTTATTTTTTAAAGCAAACATGATCCAATCCTAGCTCATCTCTCGAGAGATATTCAAGCTTTTAGAGTGATCTGCCCTATCCCTGAATGAACAAAACATCTCTAGAGCAATGATTGCCATAGCATACTACTTTCTATTATGCCATACTACTTCATACAATGGCATGACATAATATTCTTCACACTAATACTAATTAATTAAGGAAAGAGAGAGTTTTCCTGTTGAATTTTACTAGAACTTTAGTCTGTGAATCATCAGACTGCTTGAGCTGCACAAGACAGTCAGGGAGTCCAGGTTGGACAGACAGAGAGAAAGCAAGTTATTATATTACAAAGGGTACTAGAACTTTCCAGCCACAATTCCTTATCCATGTTCTGCATGTCACTCTTGTATAGCTGGTATATCTTAATTGAAATATATAGGAACGTTTGCTCCTATTTGATCTCAGCTAGGAACTTACAATAAGTCTCCTGAAGTATTAGACAGTATTCCACTCAGAAAGGTCTAAAAAAATTTGCTCTTATAACAAGAAGAAAATGACCTGAGGAAGTTAGAACTCTATAGGGAGTGATAGATATTATTATGAATAATTCATAATTCAGTTATATTTTGTTTGTTTTCTTTGTCCTTTAAAAATGGTTCTTTGTCTAAACCCAGTGTGTCTCTTTGTAAGAGCCAGTAAGAAACACAGAATTTACTTAAAGATGCTTGAGATCAGCTGTTATCCTGACGTAAGGATGTTGCCCACTTTTCAATTTTTGATATGTACACAGGAACGTAGGAATTGCCATGCTGGATTGAGATTAAGGGTCCTTCCAAGGCTAGGTTTTGTTTCTGATAGTGGAAAGAAATTTCTTCCTAATGCTGGGAAGTTGGTTGTCTTTTGCCCTGAAGGAAGAGATGCTTATATCCTTTATACCTTTTTCTTGTATCTAATGTAACTGTGGATATTTAACATTTGGCTTTGCCTATGTGGATGAAGGAGCTCCATCTAGGGTACTGGCTAGATCTTGGCAGAAATTGGAAATTGGCTTCAATTGTACATCCTTAGTTAAGATTTATCTAGGACCAAAATTTAGTCACAGTTAGGAGAAATTAGGTGCATGAACACACCAGGTTTAAAGGGTGTCCCAGTACCTTTCTCAGTCATTAAAAATTAGGGCAACTCTAGCCTTTACACTGGAAAAGGCAAAACACATTTTCGGAGACAGCACCTAGGGCAAGGATTAAAACTCTAGGAAAAGTACCTGTGATTCCTGCAGTGCTCCTTCCAGTCCATCTTGTAATTGCAATATATGTTTCACCTGTAGAAGGCACCAAGGTGGAGAAAATTACAGCCTCACTCCAGTAGTACAACAGCTCTTCAAATCTGGCAGATTTTCACTCATTTCTTTTGTGCATGTTTTTCTCTTGCCTTTGGCTATGCCTTTCTTACTCTTCACCATTCTGAGAAGTATATGGGAGAAAGCCTGTAGTTGTCCACCTTCAAGAAATAGTAAAAGGCAACAGTGGCCTCCCTATCGCTGCACCTCCTCCAATAACAATGCATTTAAATACACTTACAGATTTTTGACAGGCTGAATTCTTCACCAAAATGATTGTTTCTCAAAGGCCTCTTTGAATTATTGCTGAAGGCTAAGAGGCAGAGGCATATGCCTCTGACCTTCTCCATATGGATATGTCTATGTCTGAGGCCATTTAAAAAAATTCTGAACGTAGGAGTAGTCAGCTCAAAATGGGGCAAGATCCTGGTGCTTTTGTGCTGCTTCATTGGTGCAAAATAGACTGCAAGCTGGCATTACCAGCTATATAGTTATTCCTCTGGCCAAGGAAAATCTCTGGGTGGCACATATCTGGCTAATCTGTCTATATGCCACACTGTCCCCAGCCCATGGGTGTGTCAAAGATCATGGCCGTGGGGGAAGGAGGTCTGGCCAGAATGTTGCTGCAATCCTGTGATCCCTGGCACAGAAACAGCTTCTTAGAGGCCGTTCTAGCACATTGTAACTTAGAGAAGAGCTCTTGGAAGCTGCTCTAATTCACACTAATTCATTAATTTTATCTTTCATATGTCTGTATCATTTCTCTGTTTTAGATAATCCATAAATTGTGTCTTGGCTTTTCTGAATCAAGATCATAGAATCATAGGGTTGGAAGGGACCTCACGAGGTCATCTAGTCCAACCCCCTGCTAAAAAGCAGGACCACTCCCCCTAAATTATCCCAGCCAGGGTTTTGTCTAACCGAGCCTTAAAAATCTCCAAAGATGAAGGTTCTACCACCTCCCTAGATAGCCCATCCCAATGCTTCACCACCCTCCTAGTGAGAAAGTTTTTCCTAATATCCAACCTTGACCTCCCCAGCTGTAAATTGAAACCATTGCTCCTTGTTCTGTCCCCTGTTACCCTCGAGAACAGCCTAGCTCCCTCCTCTTTGGAGCAACCCTTCAAGTAGTTGACGGTTGCTATCAAATCTCCCCTCAGTCTTCTCTTCTGTAGACTAAATAAGCCTAGTTCCTTCAGTCTCTCCTCATAAGTCATGTGCCCCAGCCCCCTAATCATTTTTGTTGCCCTCCGCTGGACTCTTTCTAATTTGTCCACACCTTTTCTGTAGTGGGGAGCCCAAAACTGGACACAGTACTCCAGATGCGGCCTGACCAGTGTCGAATAGAGGGGAATTATCACATCCCTCGATCTGCTGGCAATACTCCTACTGATGCAGCCTAATATGCCATTGGCCTTTTTGGCAACAAGGGCACACTGTTGGCTCATATTCATCTTCCCGTCCACCATAACCCCCAGGTCCTTTTCTACAGCGCTGCTACTTAGCTGATCGGTCCCCAGCCTGTAGCAGTGCATGGGATTTTTCCGTCCTAAGTGCAGGACTTTGCACTTGTCTTTGTTGAACCTCATGAGGTTTCTTTCGGCCCAGTGTTCCAATTTGTCCAAGTCTCTCTGGATCCTGTCCCTGCCCTCCAGAGTATCTACCATTCCCCCCAACTTGGTGTCATCCGCAAACTTACTAAGCACGCAGTCTATTCCATCATCAAGATCATTAATGAAGATGTTGAATAGAACCGGCCCCAGGACTGACCCCTGGGGCACTCCACTCGTTACCGGTTGCCAACCAGACATCGAGCCATTGATTCCTACCCGCTGAGCCCGTTGATCTAACCAGTTTTCGATCCACCTTACGGTCCACTCGTCCAACCCATACTTCCTTAACTTGCCAACGAGAATGCTGTGGGAAACCGTATCAAAAGCCTTGCTAAAGTCAAGGTATATCACGTCAACGGCTCTTCCCGCATCCACAAATCCAGTCATCTCATCATAGAAGGAGATCAGGTTGGTCAGGCACGATTTGCCCTTGGTGAATCCATGTTGACTGTTCCTGATCACTCTATTTTCCTCCAAGTGTTTCAGGATGGATTCCTTGAGGACCTGCTCCATGATTTTCCCAGGGATTGAGGTGAGGCTGACCGGTCTGTAGTTCCCCGGATCCTCCTTTTTCCCTTTCTTAAAGATAGGTACTATATTTGCCTTTTTCCAATCCTCCGGGACCACCCCCGTTCGCCACGAGTTCTCAAAGATAATGGCCAGCGGCTCTGCAATCACTTCCCCCAACTCCCTCAGAACCCTCGGATGCAGTTCATCCGGCCCCATGGACTTGTGCATATCCAATTTCATTAAGTGTTCCCTAACCTGACTTTCCATCACCGAGGGCCACTCTTCTCTCCAGTCCGCGTTACCCCGTGTAGTAGCCTGGGAGTGGCCCGCCCTGTGAAGACTGAAGTAAAAAAAGCATTGAGTACTTCAGCCTTTTCCGCATCATCCTCCATGAGGATGCCTGCCCCATTCAGTAAGGGACCTACACCACCTCTGATCCTTTTCTTGTTGCTGAGATACTTATAGAACCCCTTTCTGTTATCCTTCACATCTCTTGCTAGCTGCAACTCCAATTGTCCTTTGGCCTTTCTGATTTTATCCCTGCAGTCCCGAGCAATATCTTTATATGCCTCCCTTGTCATCTGTCCAAGCTTCCACTTCTTGTAAGCTTCCCTTTTATGTTTCAGCTCCCCGCAGAGTTCCCTGCTAAGCCACGCTGGTCGCCGTCCACATTTGCTGTTCTTTCTGCACATCGGAATGTTATCTTCCTGTGCCTTTAACAGGGTTTCTTTAAAATACAGCCAGCTGTCTTGGACACCTTTCCCCTTCAGATCAGTTTCCCTTGGGACCCTGCCCATCAGCTCCCTAAGGGAGCCAAAATCTGCTTTTCTGAAGTCCAGGGTGTGTTTTCTGCTTCTTTCCTTCCTTCCATTGATCAGGATCCTGAACTCTACCATCTCATGGTCGCTGCTGCCCAGGTTGCCATTTACTTCTACTTCCCCGATCAATTCTTCTCTGTTTGTGAGCAATCACAGATCACAGATCAGGTCTTGAAAAGTTGACTCAAGCTCAACCCCCACTGAAGTCACTAAGGCCAGGGCTATACTGATGGCAAAATTTGGTGGCAGTGAACAGGAGTTACACAAGCTATACAGAGTAATTGGAATAATTCCCATTAACTTCCAAACTCCCCTTCAGTACCAGGTTTTCACTGTGCTGTGCCAACGTTCCCATCAACACAGTGCTGTGCCATTCGAGGGGGTGGTTTTATTAAGTTGATTTCCAATCTACTTAGCAGTTCTTAATGACCACTAAATTGATCTGGAAAGTACAATCTGATGGAGATGAATTTCCCGCCATCAGTATAGATGTGGCCTAGGACTTCAGTGTGCACAATGGATTGCACATTGTAGCTGAAATTTCCGCACATGAATTGTAAAGGAGTTTGCTCACAGAGAGTAATTGTTGTTATTTATTTCTGTTACAGTGGCACGTAGGCTATGTCTACACTAGAAGAAGTTAGGTCAACTTTGTTAAGTCGACTTAATAAGTCGACCTTATTAAGTCGACTTAACAAAGTGGACTAAGTTGACTTAACTTTAAGTTGACTTAGTCCACTTTGTTAAGTTGACCTAACCACCCTTAAGTCAACTTAATAAAGGAGACTTAAGGGATACTCCCCATCCACACTGTCCTTAAGTCGACTAAGGCTTAAGTTGACCTAATGGATGGTTCTTATTAAGTCGACTTAAGCTTTCATTAAGTCGACTTAAGGAATTTCTTAAGTTGACTTAATGAAAGTCTGGTATTGACAGGGAGTAATTTAGGTTGACTTAAGCCTCCTTAAGTTGACCTAACTTGCTAGTGTAGACATACCCCTAAGAGGCCCCAGCAGTGCACTGTTCAGACACATAACAAATGAAAAAAATGTTCTATGCCTCAAGGAGACCATTATGATCACCATGCAGTCACCGCATGTAGGTGGCTAACCACTGTTGAGTTTTTTTGTAGGCATCATGGCACAAGTGAGTTTTAAGAAGGGAGTAGAAGATGAATATGGTGGCTTTGTGGAATTTTTGGAGAGCTCCTCCCATGAAAGGGAAACACCATAAACATGAAGGTGTCTGATGCAAAATTTGATGAAAGGACAATGAAGTCTGTTGTCACAGAGAGTATAGATGGGTAGTATATTAGCATGGTAGGAAAGAGAGGACTGAGCAAATCAATGAAGGGTCTTAAAAGTAAAGGCCAGTATTTTGTGTTTGATGCAGTGAGGAAGAAGAAGCCAGTTGAGGAAAGCAGAAAGACACATGAAATGGCTGAAGTGATGAACCAGAAAATTTACCTTTGCAGTAGTTATGAGTGGATCTAAGTGGGAAACATGGCATTTGTTAAAACCGGAAGAGAAGGTTGCAAAATCAAGCCACAAGATGATGCAAGCCTGCATTTAAACTTCAGCTCAATGTAGACCTGCTCTTAGACACAATCTCAAGTGTGGATTTAGAAAGAGCATCTAGAAAGAGTTGTGGGTGATAATTAATGAAACACTTCTTCCATTCTAAAAAGCTCACACAGTATTTGCTCTTAAATCTGTCTGTCTCGAAAGAGTCTACTGATTTGAGAGATACTCCCTGTACTTGAAAAGGGGGACCATCACTGGAGCCATTTATAGGTTACAAAATAAATGGAACCTTTTAAGTCTGAATGCAGGTTTAAAAAGAAAAAAACCTTGCTTATGTGTTTTTGCATGCACATAGACATGGCTAACTTTTTGAACTTTAGTCCCTTAATGTGAAATTTACAATTTACACACAGTAACAACTCATGCTACTGCACAGCAACCTATACAAGTATATTTAGGATGGTGTATCTAAATCACTGCCAGAACTCTGACCTTGACTGGAAATGATCATAAAGTGAAGAATACTTAGAAGTGGACCATACTGTAGATCCAAAAAATGCTTGCATATTCATCACTTAGATTAAGACCCAGCCAGGATTTTGTTGTCTAATAAAGATCATAAATTAAATAAAAAACAAGCCAAGAAAGAGAACTCCTTGCTATTTTTTTCAATGCTTTCAGGGCAGGATGTCTGTGCTGCTTTAATTGTTCAGAGTTTCACTTTCTGCCATGGGAGTTGCAAATATGCAAGCCTTCTCATAATGCTGCAATATAAACCTCCATTTAAGGTTGATGGGTCCCTTTTCAGTGACATTTTATTTTCCAGGCACTTTTGTGATATGATCTTTTATGAGCAGCACAAATGAATACTGTGGTGATATTACCCATGCAAATGGAGAGCATTAAAATGGCTACTTTAGAAAAAAAGGACAAAACTTTTTCCAGATTTCCTTTTCTTAGTTGAACCACTAGGTATATTTTGCTTATTTTAATAATAAAGTTCACTGTTTTCCCGACAGTCAGCCTTTCTTTTCAGGTGTATATGTAAGCACGCATGATCTGGATTCTCAGAAAATAACTAGCTAGAAATTCAGCCCTATTTCTGGAAACCAGTTTGGTTACATTAACGCTTCTTCTATGTCTGACTCCTTCGTGCGGTTTCTGTCTTTCTCAACCAGTTCATCCACATCTGTGATACACTTTGTCCCCAATCCATATGTGTGACCTATGCACTTCAAAGTTCAGGCACAAAATTCACTCTTCATATGGCCAGGGCCACTTCTAGTCCTGAGTTGAAAATATTGCAAGTCTAATGTAACCCCAGGCTCCAGTTTGAAACCAAATTTAGAATGAGAAATGGCCTTGGCTCAGTGGAGACCTAAGGCCATGTCTATACTGCATATCTGCCATCGACTTAGCCCCACAGTGTAGACTAGACCTTAGTGACTGGGCGGTCTTTGGTTCTGGCAGTGAAGGCTAAGGGTTTGCTGGCCTGAAACAGCAGAAAGGCTTTAGATCTGTATTAGAAGAGTGAGATAGTGAGCGTTTGTGAGCCTGGGTGGACAGAGTGGTGGCTGGAGGAAAGTGAGTGGTAAGCTGTGCAGGTTGTGAAGAATAGGGTAGATGGCAAGGTAAAAATGGGAAAGACTGTTTGGTTCTGTTGGCATGGGGTTTGGTTACACTTCATTGGTTTGGTAATACTTTGCACATCCTCTTGATGTTTGTTTATACAGAATCAAGCTTACAACTTGGTCAAAGGTTACCCCTGAGTAAGATGCAGACTTTTCAGGATGGCATAACAAGGAGGACAATCGTCAAAGGTGGTTAAGGCATATAATTATTAGGAATTCATTATATTGTTTGACAAAGACATCTCTTCTGGGAATGACATTTCAGGGATGAAAGGCAGATTAGGTTCTCCCTCACAGTCCAGAACAGTGAGGCCTTCTGAAAAATGCACCCAAATAACCCTTTTCCTGGTCCTTCTAATCTTAATAGTGAGCCAGATTCTGCTCTTAATTATGTTGGTGCAAACCCAGAGTAAGAACACTGAAATCAGTGGAGTTACTCCGTATTTACATTTGAGACCAGAATTTGATCTATTGTCACTTGTTCAAAGAAAAATATTTTTTTTTTCCAGGAAGAAAATGGAATCACTTGAGTTATCCCTGGCTATTTTTTCACTGCCCCATTTCATTGTCTCCTTCCTTTGCACTTATTTCTCTGTCATCCTTTGTGATTTCTTCTTGCTGCTCTCTCCCACCAATTACTTATTGTTATTTTTACAGTAAAGAGGTCTTCACTTGGCATTAGAAAAAAATGTATCAACACAGGAATATATCCACATGTAGCACTAGCCAGAGAACCGCATCTCAAACTCTTGGTTAAGCTGACTGATTGTGCACTGTGTTATGTATTCTTTACTTAAACGGTATTAAATAGTAGAAACATACAAACATACTGTTTTCTGAGGCTGACATGCCTTTTTTTACATAGTCCTACAAACAGGAAAAAAAACAATTAAATTGTGCTCCTTAATTTAGTTGCCATTGAGAAGCTGTTACTATAACAAATGGCAGAAAGACTTTTAAATCAGGTCTGTAGAGCAAAGCATCCCTGTGTCATTTTTGCATTAGTGATTGCAGTTGATGTCATTTTCACAAAACAAAATTATAACCAAAATGGATATTTCAGGTCAAAGTGCCACAAAGAGTATATAGATACATTTCCATCAATAAATTTGCCCTCTTCCTGCCCTGACACAGGCATTCAACCCCGGGTGATTGACGTTTTTACCACTAAATTATGCTATGTCTGCCTCAAGAAGAAATGTCTCCATTACAAAATTAGCTAACCATCAACATAACATAAAATAACTTGAACATGGTGTCATTTCACAAGAATATTGATTCTTACAGACTTACTGGATTAAATCCTGCTTTCCCATAAAAGGTGTAGCCATTATGTCTTTGGTAGACAGAAAAATATATACTCTAGAACAACATATATTGGGGTATTTAAATTTGATTGCTGGAGAGCAAATGAGAAGAATATTGTCCTGAAGCAACATAAAATAAAGGGCAAAACCAATGGAACTTTTAAATGAGTCCAACAATAAGATTAATTAAAGTGACAGCTAATTTTGCTGTCCTTTTATTTCATGCTGGAAGTTAGCGTTGTCTAATGATTCAAGGAGAGGCTTGGAAGTCAGGATTCCTGGGTATACTGCTCTCTTTGACATTGATCTGCTTCAGGATCTTGCACGTCACTTAATTGGGCCTCAGTTTCCTCACCTTTAAAGCCATTACAATTCCTCCTATTTTACAGAGGTGCTGTGAACTTTAATTAATTAATGTTTGTTTAAAGTGCTTTGGGGTGCTCAGGGGAACAGTTCTAAGTATTACCATCATACCATCAGTTTTTTGCTAACTCTTTTTCACTGCTGGGATCTGCCAAAGGCTGGATATGCTGCCTCTATGGCAAGAGATTATTGGTGGCGTAGCGCAAAATTGTTTATGTCGGCTTGGTTTCAGGATTCATAGAATCATAGAGTTGGAAGGGACCTCATGAGGTCATCTAGTCCAACCCCCTGCTAAAAGCAGGACCACTCCCACTAAATCATCCCAGCCAGGGTTTTGTCTAACCGGGCCTGAAAAATCTCCAAAGATGGAGATTCCACCACCTCCCTAGGCAACCCATCCCAATGCTTCACCACCCTCCTAGTGAGAAAGTCTTTCTTAATATCCAACCTTGACCTCCCAAGCTGTAATTTGAAACCATTGCTCCCTGTTTTGTCCTCCGTTACCACCAAGAACAGCCGAGCTCCCTCCTCTTTGGAGCACCCCTTCAAGTAGTTGAAGGTTGCTATCAAATCCCTCCTCAATCTTCTCTTCCGCAGACTAAATAAGCCTAGTTCCTTCAGTCTCTCCTTGTAAGTCATGTGCCCCAGCCCCCTAATCATTTTCATTGCCCTCCGCTGGACTCTTTCTAATTTGTTCACAACCTTTCTGTAGTGGGGAGCCCAAACCTGGACACAGTATTCCAGATGCGGCCTCACCAGTGCCGAATAGAGGGGAATTATCACATCCCTCGATCTGCTGGCAAGGCTCCTACTGATGCAGCCCAATATGCCATTGGCCTTTTTGGCAACAAGGGCACATAGTTGGCTCATATCCAGCTTCCCATCCACCATGACCCCCAGGTCCTTTTCTACAGTGCTGCTACTTAGCCAATCGGTCCCCAGCCTGTAACAGTGCATGGGATTTTTCTGTCCTACATGCAGGACTTTGCACTTGTCCTTGTTGAACTTCATGAGGTTTCTTTTGGCCCAGTGTTCCCATTTGTCTGTGTCTCCCTGGATCCTGTCCCTGCCCTCCAGCATATCTACCATTCCCCCCATCTTGGTGTCATCCGTCAAGTTACTAAGCACGCAATCTATCCCATCATTGAGATCATTAATGAAGATGTTGAACAGAACCGGCCCCAGAACCCCTGGGGCACTCCACTCATTACCGGTTGCCAACTAGACATTGAGCCATTGATTCCTACCTGCTGAGCCGGTGATCTTGACAGTTTTCTACCCACCTTATGGTCCACTCATCCAACCCCTACTTCCTTAACTTGCCGACGAGAATGCTGTGGGAAACCGTATCAAAAGCCTTGCTAAAGTCGAGGTTTACCACGTCAATGGCTCTTCCTGCATCCACAAATCCAGTCATCTCATCATAGAAGGCAATCAGGTTGATCAGGCACGATTTGCCCTTGGTGAATCCATGTTGCCTGTTCCTGATCACTTTATTTTCCTCCAAGTGTTTCAGGATGGATTCTTTGAGGACCTGCTCCTTGATTTTTCCAGGGATTGAGGTGAGGCTGACCAGTCTGTAGTTCCCCGGATCCTCCTTTTTCCCTCTCTTGAAGATAGGTACTATATTTGCCTTTTTCCAATCCTCCGGGACCTCCCCTGTTCGCCACGAGTTTTCAAAGATAATGGCCAGCAGCTCTGCAATCACTTCAGCCAACTCCGTCAGTACCCTGGGATGCAGTTCATCAGGCACTATAGACTTGTGCGTATCCAACTTCTTTAAGTAGTCCCTAATCTGACCTTCCATCACCGAGGGCCGCTCTTCTTTTCTCCATTCTGCGTTACCCAGCGTAGTAGCCTGGGAGCTTGCCCTCCCTGTGAAGACTGAAGTAAAGAAATCATTGAGTACTTCAGCCTTTTCCGCCTCATCCAGCACAAGGATACCTGCCTCATTCAATAAGGGACCCACACCATCCCTGATCCTCTTCTTGTTACTGACATACTTGTAGAACCCCTTTCTGTTATCCTTTACATCCCTTTCTAGCTGCAAATCCAATTGCCCTTTGGCCTTTCTGATTTTATCCCTGCAGTCCCAAGCAATATCTTTATATGCCTCCCTTGTCACCTGTCCAAGCTTCCACTTCTTGTAAGCTTCCCTTTCATGTTTCATCTCATCGCAGAGTTCTCTGCTAAGCCACACTGGGCGCCTTCCACATTTGCTGTTCTTTCCGCACATTGGAATAGTATCTTCCTGTGCCTTTAATAGGGTTTCTTTAAAATACAGCCAGCTGTCTTGGACGCCTTTCCCCTTCAGATCAGCCTCCCAAGGGATCCTGCCCATCAGTTCCCTAAGGGAACCAAAATCTGCTTTTCTGAAGTCCAGGGTGTGTGTTCTGCTTCTTTCCTTCCTTCCATTGATCAGGATCCTGAACTCTATCATCTCATGGTCACTGCTGCTCAGGTTGCCATTCACTTCTACTTCTCTTATCAATTCTTCTCTGTTTGTGAGCAGCAGGTCTAGAGGTGCAAGACCCCTAGTTGGTTCCTCCAGCATTTGTACCAGGAAGTTGTCCTCAACACTCTCCAAAAACTTCCTGGATTGCCTGTCCACTGCTGTATTGTCCTCCCAGCAGATGTCAGGATAATTGAAGTCACCCATGAGAACCAGGGCCTGCGATCTGGAAACTTCTGCTAGTTGTCCATAGAATGCCTCATCCACCTCCTCCTTCTGGTCTGGTGGTCTGTAGCAGACACCCACCATGACATCCACCTTGGTGCACTCTCCTCTAAACTTTACCCACAGACTTTCAACCGGCTTGTTTCCACTTTCATTGTGGAGGTCCGTGAGGGCTGGCTCTCCCTGGACCAAACAAGTCGACTTAGAGAGTCCAGTGTGGACTCTCTAAGTTGACTTAGTAAGGCCTCCTTTAAGTCTACTTAGGAGTCCAGTGTGTCCAGGGACCTTAATTCCCCAGTGTAGACATAGCCTAGGTTAGCCAGTCTACTTCCAAATATGCTCTTCCCCTTCCTCGACAGGTGGAGTCCATCTCTGCCTAGCAGTCATTCTTCCTGAAACAGCACCCCATGATTGAGGAAGCCAAAGCCCTCCTGGTACACCATCTTCGCAGCCAGGCATTTACCTCCAGGATGCATCTGTATCTGCTCAGGTTCCAACCCTTGACCAGAAGGATCGAGGAGAACACCATCTGTGCACCGAACTTCCCGGGACTGCAAGCAGGGGAAGAACTATTTTGTCATGGTAAAGGGACAGGAAAAACCGGTTGAACTACTCTCTGGCTAGACAGCCCTAAATTACAATTGTAGATTTTGACCTCAGGGTGTATTAGCAGATCAATTTACAGCTCCTTTTGTTTGTTTGTTTGTTTGTTTCAAACTGCTCTGACAGGCTGCAGAAGGTTGAGGTAAGTAGCATTATGTCAAACTTCATTGTCAATATAGACCAGCCCCAAGTGTGGTAACTAAACAAGAATTGATCTCAGTTTAGCTTCCACACACAGTATATTGTGCTGCATTCTATAACCTATCAGGAACTAATAGTAGATTGGATTTTGCGGGTGAGGGGGAGAATGTTTGCAAGATTTCTCACTTTTTAAATATATTTCCCAACTCTGGACTATACGTATGAATATTCTTCTTAAACTAAAAGAGTTTAAAAATCAGTTCGATCTTGCACTTCCAGTATGGGGTGGGTGTGGGACTGTCAGGGCTAGGGTGGGATACATCCTGCCCACTGTGTCTGCAATTATGGCTACAAATCTCTGTGCAGTGGACAGGAGTAGTAATTCCACCAGAGAAGCTTGAAAAGCAAATGTGATGAAAATGCAGTGGCTTGTGGTGTGTTTGGGGGCAGACAATTCCCCTGTTCCTCTTTACTTGGGCTGTGTCTGTGTATCTGAGAGAGAGAGAGGCAATTTCATCTGGGGAGTATAAAAAAATATAATCTCCTGTTACTGAACAATAGTCCATTGCCATTTGTTCCTGCCCATCAAGGCTTGGAGAGGACAATGTTACTAGTCTCTGCAAAATCAATCCTGTTTTGTCAGCACATTACTATTTTATCATTTTGATCTTCTTCCTGCTGATAAAAGACACCATGGGCGGGATTCATGAGGGAGAGCTCTTATTTATTGACACAAGGATTTTGAACATTTTTTTCCTCCCTCAGATTCATGAGCCATTTTTCTATATTTGAAAAGCGGTTCATAAATCATTCGGCACCAGCAGAAATTAATAATAATGAGTCTATTTACATAAAATGGACTCATCTTGCCAGTTACTGAGATTCCTTTAAGCAAGAACTGTGGTGGCAAACAGGGTTTTTACTGGCAGTACAGGAAATAATCTTTTGTTTATAAATTAATTATAACAAGCTTTTTAGTGGGTTTTAGTACCATTTTATGGACCCCAGAGACTAGTCTGATTCCTTTTTGTTGAACCAAATCATTTTGGCTTCTTTCCTTTTAAACGCATAGTATTGCCCATTTCGGGAGGAGTGGGGGGTGGGCGGCGAGATTTTTAGTAAAGTCAAGGGTAAAACAAACTTTCAAGAGAGAAAAATGTGTTTTGATTTTGCTTTCATTATTAGAGGGGTTTCTTCACTTTGGATCTGTGTATGTTCACTCATATATTCTTCACTTTGGATGTGTGTATGTTCACTTCCACCTTTCCTGCGGTTCAGGCTGATTTTTAGGTTCACTTAAACCTAATATCTCAAAGTGAAATTCCCATGTTTCCCCTGGATTCATGTCAAAACCAGGAGTTTAATGTGATTCTGATGCAAAACTATAATGAGGTACACATTTGTTTAAAAGATGAGTGATCCTGAGTGCACAGTTTCATAAAATTGGTCAGGATTTAGAAGCTAAAGGAAGGCTTCATGTGTGAGCACTCATGTGATTTGTGTTTTTATATGGTAAAATGCTGGGTCCACATCTCTCCTCTCCTATACTGGATTTATACCATCTACTTCAGTGATTTTCTTCCAGATTTACATGAGTATGATAAGAGAATCAGGTCCATTATATTTAGTTTTTCATGACCTGATTTCTGTCTCACTTATACTTGTTCAAATTGGGAGGAACTTCCTGAAGCAAATGGATTTGTGGCAACATAAATCTAGGGTCACTGAGATCAGTATTGTGGGTGAGATCCTGGCCCTGTTGGACTGTCTGCATGATGCACACAATTGGGGGTGGCAGTTTACTAGATGAATGAAAAAAAGCATAGATTCAATCGTCAGAAAAAGAGACCTGCGGAACATCAGGTACATGGAGTTGGCAGAGCATAAAGCATGAGAAGAGGTATAGAAGAAGATAAGATATGAGAAGTAAAGATAAGAAGATAAGATATGAGAAGGCCATTCACTGCTTTGCAGAGGAGGACGGAGATTGAAAGTCAGTGTAGGGTCCTAGATGTAGAACTGATTGTACCTAAGTCTCAAGTGATATTTTTTAGGGAACAAATTGTGGAGTGGGCCACTTTGAACACCTTGTGACTTTTGAATAGGGAAGGCAAACTTTCAGAAGTTTGAGTTTGAAATGGTTTGAACTTCACAGGGAATGGGTAAGAAAAGTTTGGCTTCTTCAGACTAAGTTTAAAATGTTTTTCCACAACACAAAGGAGAGGAATCCTTCTGGGGGCTAAACCTCTATAATGGTTTTAAAGTTTTCTCATTAAAATTGTAGGTGGTCCCTCTAAGAAATGTGCTTCAAACTTGTGGACCTTGTTTTGGCAGTGAAGTGTAAATTAAAAAAAGCTGGACCAATTTTAATCCAATATTTTGAAAAGAGTAAAGAATTTATAACAGTAAAGCATCAGTAGAAAAACTATGGAAAAATTATCTTCAGTGGCTTATTTATTTTATAATATGTTCACCACCATGCTTATAGCATAGGTATGATTTGTTGTTTTATTTTTATTTTATTGTATTGCATTTTTTTGTTATTTGTTGTTCTGATCTTTTAAAAAAACTGTTTAACAAATACAGAAATGGGTGTTATGAGAAAAGAAAAACTGGAAGTCCAAGATGAATGCACAGGTTAAATATATCTTGGAAATGTGTATTATTAGTCTGATTTGGATAAGACATGTGGATATGTTTTGGACAGAAAGCTACTTAAAAAAAATGCAACCCACCCTTTCATCCCCCAAATTGCCGGTGCCTACTTTGAGTTTAGTTGGCGACATTAGGGCCCATTGAGGTTGAGTGCAACTTTTATTTTGTGTTTTTGAGAAGGTAGAGTGGCTGACTACCTATCTTTCATGTCATTTCACTTATCTTTCCTTTTTATTTTACACTTTGAAGGTCTCTAAATAAATATAAATAAGCTTTCAGGGAGGCAGTATGTTCCAATGGGTAGATCACTGGGCTGGGAATCTCAAAACCTGGGTTTTGTGCTCAGCCCAGGCACTGGCCTGTTGGGTGACCTTGGCCTGGGTACTTCACCCCTCTGTGCCACAGTTTCCCTTTTTATAAAATGGGGATGTGGTTACCAACTGCCTTTACATAGTGCTTTGAGGTCTACTAAGGAAAAATGCTATCAGCGCACGGCATTATTATTTTGTGTTGTTTTTGTGAGCTTTTCTGAAATAGACTCATTGTGGTGCATGTGTTTCGTTGTGAATGCTTCCATTTTGATTGGGCTCCTGCTGGTGCCATCTGGATGTGGAGTGAGGCCTGAGACATATGCACAACTCCATTGACTTCACGAGAGTTACCACTGATCTACGCTGGACTGATATACTGAGTACACTGAAAGCAACATTTCACAATATTAAATTCCAAAAACAGGATGCTAAAGCTAGACACATTCAGACCAGAAGTAAGGCGTACATTTTAAACAGTGATGGTCATTCACCACTGGAACAATTTACCAAGGACTGTAGTGGATTCTCCATTGCTGATAATTTTTAAATCAAGATTGGGTATTGATCTGCTCTAGCAATTGTTCTAGGGGAGTTTTATGACCTCTCTTATATAGGAGCTCAAACTTCTGGCCTTCAAAGCTATTTCTCTCATGAAGTTGTGAGCCCTCTTTTCACAGTGCATGGAATTAGTGGAAATGGCATGAATCAGCATCTAGAGAGGTAGATCATGACAAAATCAGGTGTTGTGGGATTCATAATGTAAATAATGGTTTCATATGAGTAGAGCCCTGCACGGATACAAAAGTGTGGATCCGGAACCGGACCACACCTGCCCAATGTCAGTCTTTATCTGATCCGCATGCCATGTTTTATGTGGCTCAGGAACCACATCCGCAACTGAGCTTGGGCTCACAGTCAGCATTTTAGCTTTTGATTGGCTTATTACCCACATGGGTCCCATCCATTTTATCCTTTTCTTGTTTGTGATTTGCATGCTGTGCTGTCAATCAGATTTCCTTGGCCACCAATGAAATTTCTGATTGACAGCATGGCATACGAACCACAAACAAGAAAATGAAGAAGTGGGTAGGGAAGGCATGGGGAATGAGCCAATCAAAGACCAGCATGCTAACTGATTGACAGTGAATGTGTCTCTCCAAGCCCCAGCTTGTTGCGACTGAGACTCTGATTGGCTGGCAGACCACCAATCAAAGCTCAATTGGGATTGGCTGGAGTGCTGCCTTGTTCCCCTGTGTGCTGCTGACAATGCAGATCATTGCAGCAGCTGCAGGGATCAATCATAAAAATAGAATCTGCAGCTGCGGCCAATCTGCAACAGTGGGGCTGTGGATATCCACACCCACAGATGCAGTTACCTGTGGATCCGCAGGGCTCTATGTATGAGATCTAGATTATGGATAGGAGAGGAGAAACCAAGCAAGGAAATTGGGAAAGAGATTCGGTTTAAGGTCCTCAGCTAGTGGCTGGTTCCTGCAGTGAGCTAAACTGTAACTAAGTGGGGGGCAGCAGAAAATAATGGAGTTGTAACTGGCTGCCTGGTGATCTTCCTTTTTGCCACACCTAGCTGGACACAACAGATAATTTGACCTATATATGTATGCTGCTGTTGGGGCCTGCAAAGAAGTGATTAATCTTGGTCCCTCTTGGAACCACAGACATAAGTAGAAATCGATTACTAATCAAAAAACCAAAACCTGATTGTAGCTGCTCAGCACCTCTGAGGATTTGGCCTTTGATCTGAGAAGTTTCCAGACCCTGAAGCTTAATCCTAGGAGATTGCTTTGGAATTCTGAAGAATTTTTAGGTAAAATCTATGACAAGCTTTCAGTCCTTGTGACTGGTTTTCATATAGATTTTCAAGGCTATCTTCACAAGGAAAAGTGCTAGAAATATCATATGTTTTTATGAAAGCTAAGACTCTCCTTTCCATTCCTTGGTTTTCCACACCTAGGAGGAGAATTTCTTACAATCACGGGGAAGTAGGGATGGAAGGGACCTTAAGAGGTCATCAACAATTGGTCCATGAATCACCAGCAGTCCCTGAAATCTCTCTGACACAGTTAGGAAGGCAGCCTGCTGGTCCCTGGTATCTAAAAGACTGAGAAACTAATAATCCATTCTTCTGAATTGAAGCAGGATTAAAAATACCTAGACTATGTCTGACAGGCATTTGTCTAACCGGATCATAAAACCTTCAGTGATTGGGACTCCCCAACCTCCCTAGGTAACCAGTTCCACAGCTTAACTATCCTTATAATTAGAAAGTTTTTACTAATATCCAATAAATCTTCCTTGCTGCAAACGAAGCCAATTACTTTTTGTCCAACCTTTGGTGGACACGGAGACTAACACAAAGGCAAGCTCTGGGCACCATTAAAAAACACTGCATTTAGTATCAAAATGAGTCAGACAAAGGAGACCATGCTGGTGATTCTATTATTCATTTTTCATATTTACTTCTACAAAAATGTGCATTTTCCTCATGTGCCTGAATCTGGTGCAAGGTTTTCAATATGGTGCATTAGAGCACCATGGAAACGTTGGGGAATTCCCACAAAACAGAGATCCAGTTTACTGCAGAGTACATGGGCATTGCTTGTAGGAAATAAGTAGAGAATACTGAATATAGTGATGTTATAATTTAGGGATCTAATGCCATTGGCAAGTTTTTCAGGGTAACTGCTGTAGTTACTTATTTTATTTATTTATTTATTTATTTATTTATTTTTTCATTCATTCATTCATTTAACACTCACATTGGAAACTGGAGAGCATTAGCAATGAGAAGCTAAATTTCCAGTTGCTGCTTCTGGGGAAAAGAGTGATAAGGTCCTGTCCTCTTATAATATCAGTATTTGAGATGCTTCCTCCTGCTTCTTGGGAGTCCAGGGAAGAATATGTACATCTGGAGACCTAGAATAAACTTAGCCTTGATTTGGGAAATCTCATAAGCATGTGCTTAATTTTAAGCATGTGGTTATGTCCAATTGAGGTCAATGGGCCTGAAGCAATATTGCTGCATTGCTTATCACATGGATCAAAAATACACAGGTGTATACAAATAGTCACAAGCCAAGCAGAATATCACTTCCTTGCTTCACAGAATTATTTCATTCACTTGCATATCTCTCCTCCTAAACCTTCATACAGAATCAGATCCCTGGATCTTCTGATATGTGCTGTAAAATGAAGCTATCTGTTGTCCTGAATGCTGTTGCAGACATTCACACCAGTGCAAAGTATAGCAAAAGGGCTTGTTTTACACTTTGCTTGCACTAGCATAATGCTGCACAGGATGTTGGCCAACACAGAATTAGGCACAGAGTGCATAGATTTTTTGTAATTTTTGGGAAAATGAAACTATCTATAAAATAATAAAATTTAAATAACCATCCCTTGTTTTTGGTTCTAGTCTTTCTCTTTTTCATGTGGTTACAACTACACCGCATTCCTCCCTCTGTCAGTCTTTATCAGTGTTTTCCTTCAAATAACTTTTCTTTTTCACCTTCTCTAAAGTATACTCTCCATCTCTCTCTCCCGTCTCCTGTCTCCACCCCTCTTCTCTCTGTTCTCTCTGGGGCTTTGAGCACAGAGTAGATCCTGCTCTACTTCACTGTATTCTCAGAAGGTGTCTGAGGGACAGGGAGCTACATCAGCTGGCAGTCAGGGATGGGAAGAGGAGGAGGCAACCCCTTTGGTCCTTGCTTTTCTCTAATTCACTTCTCCTAGGAGCTGAGAGAGAGCCTGGGAACCAGCAGGGTATTTTTGGAAGGGAAGAGATAGAAGGGAGCCAGCAGGCTGGCCTGCTACCTTGTTTACTGAAAAGGACGTGCTACAGAAGGAAAGCAGGTCCTCAGATGCAGGATTCCTCTTCATAGACTGGGATGCCCACTCCCTTCCCCCCATTGCTCTTGTGAATAATATAAAAGCTCACTCTGGGGCTTCCAACCTCTCCCACTGCCTCTGGAAGAACAACCCTGGCCTCCTGGGCACCTTCTCTCTGCTCTTCATATGGGAGGGGCAGAAAACAGCAAAAACAGAGGCTCAGAGGAACATTAACACAGATGGGGGGTAGCAGCGGGGCTGGCCAGAATTAATTGTATTGGGAGTAGGCTGGGCAGAAATCATAGAATCATAAAACATTAGGATTGGAAGGGACCTCAGGAGGCCATCCATTTCTCTTCTAACTACTTTTCCCTTGCTCCCTCCTCCCACATCTTCCCCCCTCCACCAACCCAAGCAGGGGCTGTCCCCTATCCAAATCCCACTCTTCCCCATTGGGAGCTCAGACCTTCCTTTCCTACCCCTTTACCCTCCTCCCTTCAACCTCAAGCACTCAATAGCTTCCCCCTTGCACTCCCTAACTTTTCACTCCAGCTCCAACACAATTCTGTTTTGGAACATCTTTCCTGCCTTCATGGCACCCTAGGGGTACCTGCTGGGTACTCATTTTGACAGGGGGTGGGACAGAATGGAAGCAGCTACTCACTGTAGAAAGCAGCAGATCAACACCCGAGCTGGTTAGAGTCCAAACAGCAGTACATAGTTTTTAAAGTTTACTCAGACCTAGCTTAACTGTGCCTGAGGAAGAGATTATTTCTTCTGCAATGGGCAGATGGGGGAGGCTGTTTATATCTGTCATGATGCAGAACTTGCCCCCTTAACTTTATGGATTATCATAAAATGGATAGAGAATTATCATAAAAAAGGATAGAGAATGGTTACAAGGTTAAACACCAAAACCAGTGCATGAAAAAGAAATCCTGGTGCTCTGATCAGGAAATGAGAACATCAGAAAACTAATATAACTCCAGCATCAGAAGGGATGCATCTGTGAAATGTCTGCACATCAATGCCTGTCCAGTACTTTGAAATAGATCCTGTACTCTACAGCGGCTGACCTTAAACTTGCAAATTTTGCATTAGATAAATAGATACGGTTCCATATTTAATACTTATACCTGTTCATATAGGTATGCTATGCACTTTATATAGCTATTTAAATAAACAATCAAGGATTTTATAATCTGAGTGAAATATTTTTTAAAATGTATGTGCTTCCTGTAAGGCATACTGATGTAGCATTGTACTTACCCATAGCAATAAATATTATCATTCCAGAATCCTGTTGAAGTTAGCAAAATAAATGATGCAGGGGACTGTACTCAATGACCTCTCATGGTCCCTTCCAGTTTCTATGATTCTATGCTGCGTACAATGAGAGATTATTAAAAACTTCAGACACCTAAGGAAACACATTATGAGGCACTCATTTGACATCTGAGCTCTTTACAGTTAGGCTACATCAGTGCTATAGAAGTGAGAGTTGAGAGATAGACACAAATTTCAAGATGAAGATGGGGCTGATGAGCTCATCAGTGACCTCAGTTTCACTGGACAGTTATAGCGCAAGATAGATATCAGACCATACATGGAGACACTGATCTATTTGTGCTCGCTATATAGGACCACCAATCACAGCCACACGTTTATCACATGGTTTATTATGCTAACTAAAAGATGTGAGGACCAATCAAAGCACGGAATATATTGAATAATAATATCCAATCATTATCATTCGGCAAAGTGAGTCAGAACCTATGTAACAGTGGCTGAGACCACAGAAAAAGGCAGTATCATTTGGATTATCATAAAATGCAGTATCAATTGTAAATAGTTAAATTCACATAATGCTTGGTTGCTGAAGAAATACTGAGGGACTGCTACCCCTTGATCTTTGTTTTCAACTGTATGTAGCAAGCTCACTTTTGGAAATGTTAAAGAATTTGCATCTGTCAGAAAATTTCTTACTGTAACCAGCTATTTTTAAAGATTTTGTTTAAGGCAGATAATGAATAAGACTAAATTGATGTCAGGCATGAAGTAATTTTAACCAGTACATTCAAAAGTCTATAATACAAAATATTGGAAAATTATATGTAGGGTAATCTAAAGTAATGAGATGTTAACATTGCATGGAACCTAGAAACTCTTCTATTCATTCTGTTCTTCTTTTTCTTTCAAACTCACTGTGGGAGGCTCCATCTCTGACATCTTTATATATGATGTTCTCATTTCAAAATGCCACTGAACCTTCAAATGAACACCTGCCTATGATCTTTGAATACAAAAATACTTAAATCAAGGTTTTTATATTTTAGTGTATTCAGCCATATTATGCAGAGAAAATGTTTCAGTATTTAGGCTAAGTCTTACTTCAAAAGAAAGGAAAAGACGACTCTCAAAATGAAAACAATAGTTTAGCAGATTGCAGTACTAGCAGCACTGGATGATTTTGACTGGCATATTTCTACCACATGTATTGAGCCACTGTCTGAAAAGCTGGGAAATGAAAAACTCTTTGGAAAGTGAAATTGAGAGAAAAAATAAAATTCTTTTGACAATCTGGACAGTAGCTGCCTCCCTTGGAAGGAAAGGTTGTCTTCCTCTTGGAATTGCTCTTAAGTTGCTTTCAGAAAGAAAAACAACACTAAGCAAGGGAAGTCGTGTTTGTTATTCTATACATAGAATTGGCAACCTGGCACCCAGCCCCTCAGTTAGTATGGATATGATATGAATTAAAGGCTGTGTGGGAACTGGTGGGCATTACTGTAAAGCAGCCAAGAACACTGGCAGACATTGCAAAGTGGTGAAGGCTAATTAACTCTAGTACCTTAATTCAATGCCTAGGAGAGAATTTTTTTTTTTTAAGGGGGAGATAGAGATTTCCTAAGTGCTGATAAGGTCCTAGTCCATTTACTACCTGTTTTAAGTCAAAATTCTCTTTCATTCTTTTCAATTCTTAGGTTTGTTTCCCCCTGCTCTCCAAATAGTCTCTCCTCTGCTGTCTTGGTTGATGGCTATTGAAATCAGCTTCTCCTTCTTCTGCCACTCTTTAGTATTTATTACCTTTGCTTTTTTCTTCAGGGGAAAGAGGTTTCTTATTTCTACCAGTGACTTGCTAAAATTGTAGCAGTCCCTGGTCTTTGGTTCACTTCACTGCACTCAGCGATGGGCAATGAAGTTTATGAGTTTATTTTTCTATTTATTTTCTTTTCAGTTATGAATTTCTCAAGTAATCAGTTGATCAATGTGCTGCTGCACTTCAGAATATCGTCTCTCCCGTACGTAGAACTGTGGGTTTTCAGTTTCTGTAACTACTCAGAAAACTTAGCAGACCGTGCTGGTGAACTTCACAGTTCTAGCTGGTGGTGGGAGTGGACTTCCAGTATACATTTTTTCTTGCAACTTTTACAGCCTTCCAAGTGTCCTCTCAAAACAGTAAGCTGCTGGCTATATACCTCCTTCAAAGCTATCATTATTCAATTTGTTTCTACCTTTCACCTTTACACTGAGCTATAGTTCCACCAAACACACTACATGAAATCAACTTAAAAAACACACTGGAGTTAATTCTTATCTGGAGGCAGAAACAGCAAAAACGTGTGGATCCTGCTGAGAAATCTTCAGCCCATTTCTTTAGAACTATTGCTAACTGAGGTGAAGAAGAAAATTAAGAGTGTTCTCATTTTAAGTAGCTGAATGTAAATGACGTGCATGAATCCAGGAGGGTGACTCATTCTGCTGAGGGAAGAAGGAGAGTGCAACACCCAGACTGCTGTGACTGGCTGCATGATGCTTGTAGTCTGACAGCAGCAGGGAACTGGGGGGGGGGGGGGGGGGGGAAAAACTCACCAATAGTCACTCCCGCCTGCAGAAGCAGCCTTTGGCTATGGGGAGCCCTGGGCAAAAGGCCATTGTGGGGCCCCCTATAAGCAAGTGAGGGCCCTCCATAGGCCCACAGGGCCCCCCTCTGTGGCCCCACTCCTCCCTTGCTGTCCCTCCCCATCCTCCAGCCTCAGCTCCCTCCCACGTGGCCCCAGCTCCTCCTGCTGCTGCCAATTGAGGCAGATGCGGCTTTTGGGGTAGGCTGGGGACTGCAACCTGCAGCTCTGGAGCTGCATGCGGCTCTTTGGCTGCCTCCTTGTGGCTCTGGGCTCCAGCCCTCCCCCCGCACCACCGAGGGACCCTACGGGCAGTCCCCTTCTGGCTCCAGGCTCTCCCCCCCCCCTCCCACCACCAGAGAACCTTGCAGGTGGCCCATGCCAGGCTCCAGGTTCCCACCACCACCACTGGGGGACCCTGCAGTGGGCCCACTCCCGGTTCTGGGCTCCCCCCTCCACGCCAGGGGACCCTACGGCAGGTGTCCTGGCCCAGCTCTCCCCACCTCCTACCAGATTACATCCATTGGGGCTCTCAAAACACTTCGTTATTGGGCTCCCAAAACACTTGGTTATTGAAGGAATTTTTAAAAATGGCTCTTCTTATCTTTTGGGCTGCTGACCCCTGGGTAGGCGAAGCAAGCAATGGGACCCCTTACTACTCAGGGCCCTAGGCGTGCACCTGCTTCCCCTACCTGAAAAGCCACCTTTGCCTACCTGTAGGGAACAGCTACAGCATGTGCTCCAGGCCAGCTTCTTGATGGTGCATGGGAGATGTTGGATCACTGCAGTGCTGCTAGACCAGCTAGACAAGCCCCCTCGGGTGTGCTGAGCATTTCTACCAGTGCAGCAGTCTCCTCTCACTTGCATACAAGCTGTATTGGACCCTATTTAGGATGAAGTGGCTCCCTAGACACCAGCAGTGGGGAAGCCAAACACCAGAATTTACTAGTTGATGGAAACAACGTAAAACCATCATGTCAGCAGATAGCAAGCTTTACGTGTTGCAAGTGAACTACAGAAACACTTCAGAAAGTCCAAGTTACTTCATTCCTGGGGTTTAGCTTGCTGCTAACTATATTAATGATAATAAAATAGATAAAGGTTATCGTATGATTTTAGAATTATATTAACATGACTGTATCATTCCCAATTTGCTTCCAAACTCAGTGAAGCTCTGTTATGTTCGTCAGGACCCGTATCTCAGGATTTAGTTCTAGGACCTCATAGAAAGTCTGTGAAAGTCAGTGCAAGTCTTTTCATTAACTCCAGGGGGTTTGGATCAGCCCCTTCAAGCTCCTACTTTATTAATGAAATGGACAGAAACTAGTGAGACAAATGGAAAACTCAAAGACTTGTTTGACTGTCATTTTCAATAAGAAGATTCAAAATCAATATAAGAAGGTCACTGTTGCCTTATTACAGCCCATGCTATAGTATGATTCAATGGATAAAACCAAAGTTAATGCAGAATTAAGGCTGTCTGGTGATATGTCATCCCCTTGCAGAACAGTGAGTTTAGAAGACCTCAGACCTCTGAAAACCAGGAACTGCAGCATAAAGGTTACCCATGCAACCCTGCCCTCTTTCAGCTGTGCCCCTATACACCCTGTTAACATACACACCTTTAGTCTGCCAACCCCATCATTGCTGAAATGTACAAGCTCATCATCTCCTTTTACAGCCCATTCACTCTGCCTCCCAGGATTCTACCTAACCAGTAAACCCCCGATTCTCTAAAGAATCACAAATTGAAAAATGGTAATCACCGCTGGGTGGGAGGGACGGCGGGCAGCCGTGCGCGTGAGCTATCTAATCCACAGGCTTATGCACGTGGATTCAGCTGCTGCGCGCGCACAACTGTGTCAGTTATATACGCGCGCAGGAGCTGCGTCCACATCCCGCCGTGCATATATACAACTGTGGTTTAGTTATATAGATGGACTGGATCCCCACGTGGGCAGCGGCCGAAGAATCAGCCCCTCCATTCCAGCTGCAGGATCCGTCCCTGGTACAGAGGACCCAGCTGGATGGAGGGGG
>ML685783.1:13116599-13129099 GCA_007922175.1 Pelusios castaneus
TGCGTTTGTGATAGGAAGATACATATTGGTTACTTTGAGGTGCATGACAGAGCTGGATATGAGGAGGGCTAAGTTTTGCACCCTCCAAAGTGTGTGAGCAAAGGGAAGAGGTATATGTTTACCTTCAGGATCCAGTATGTATCATTTCAATTCAGAGTTGTGAATATTACATAATTAACAGGGCGCAGGGTTTTATTACAAAGAATATTGTCAGTAATGAATGGGGATGAGAGTGTAGTCTAAGCATTTATTTTCCATATGCACTCCAGGTAAAGTGGGCATAGTCAATGTCAGGTGTAGTTGTACTCGACGGTGGAAGCAGTAGCTAACTGTATTTAGCATGGGTGTTTGCAAGATCTGTGGATTACTCTGAGGTGTTGTGACAGAGTTGTGACTGTTATGAGATGTGTGTTTTGCACTCTCGCGTGGGAGGAAAAGAAGGAGAAGCATGTACACTCTCTGGATGCAGTATGCAGCACTTCCATGCAGAATTGTGCAGGTTATGTAAATAGCACAGCATACAGCTTTTATTATAAAAGATATTGTCAGCAGGGAGGTGGACTATGAGAGGATTGTAACACTTCAATGGTTAAGTGAAAATGTGATAGGATCCTGGGAGTCAATGTAAGGGAATTTAAAAGGCTGGAAGCAATTCTCAAATTGTGCCTGTGTGGGATTCTTTCTGGGGAGCTGGCCAAGTGTGTGAGCATATGCCTGGGTCTGCAGCTTCCTGAATCATACCGAGCCAAGGGCCGATACAAGTAGGTGCCATGTGCGTACTGAGGCATTGCTTGTAGCAGGTAGCGGGAAAGTAGCACAGTCTTTTTTGGTTGTAAAAAGAGATGAAGCGCCTGTACGTTTCAGCAATGGTGGGTTGGCAGAGTAAAGGTGTGTGTGTGTTAATAGGGTGTATTGGGTCACTGCTGAAAGAGGACAGAGAGAGAGTTTCATGGACAACCTTCACTCTGCATTTCCTGGTTGTCAGAAGTCTGAATTTTACTCAACTCACCGTTCTGCAAAGGGACGATGTAGCACTACGCAACCTTAAGTGCGTTAACATCACCTCTTGCCACTGAATTATAGTACAGCGTGGGGCGTAATATAAACCACAGGGCAACAGCGTCCTTACATTAGTTTTGTTTCTTCTTATTGAACAACCATTAGAAAATGATAGTCAGATAGCTGAGTTTTTGGCACTGAATTTTCTAGCTTTTTTAATGGGAACAGATATGTCACTGGTTGGAGTTGTTGCTGGTAGCAACTGTACATATCATGTCTTGCAATTTTACATACCGTGCCAGCCACAGCTTCCTCACCTCTCTCCCCCATACACCCGAGCTGCACCCCACCTGCCCTGCTTTGGTGTGCCCCCACAGCCCGGGCCTGACCCATTCACTGCATCCCCCTCTGTCCTGCTCTACTCTCTGCTATTATTCCTAGGCCAGTGGTTTTCACATTTAGGATTGGGAACCAGGACTGGGTTGTGGCACCTCCTGCTCAAAGATTGCTCAAAGATGTAATGTTGGGTCATGGGCATAAATGACTCTTTTCAACTGGGTCCTGAGGAAAAAAAGTTTGAAAACCGCTGACCTAGGCTTCCCTAGGACAAACAGCATCTCCTTGAAGCTTTCACTTCTGGGTATATAAATGTTTCTATTACCCTCACTACCCATAACCCAGCTCACTTGAAGTGCTTGCAACGGAGGACAACTATGTTATAGTGGAATGATGTTGAGGTGCAGGAGGATCGGGACACACTGGCAGCACTGGGGGTGCAGGCTGGCAGAGATGGGGGTTCAGAGGGGTTGGTGTGTTGCTGGGTGCCCCGACAGAGCTGTAGGATTCAAGAAGTTTAGGGTGCATTGGTAGAGCTGGGGATGTAAGGGAGCAGAGTGCATTGCCAGAACTGTGGCATGCACGGGGATTGAAGTACACTGATGGTGCAAGGGGCTGCAGGGTGATTGAAATTTAGGGGAATTGAGGTGAACTGGCAGAGCTGCAGGGTGCAGGAGGGTTGGCCTGCAGAAGGATTGGGCTGTACTGGCAGAACTTGGGGGTACAATTACTCCTCACCTGAGGCCAAACCTGTCTCCCTTCCATTACCAGCCATCCCCATTTATCTCATAACCTCCCCTCCTCACTGTAGTTCCAAATCCCTCTTTTTTCCCCTATTCTCCACTCTTCCAACCCCTAATACCTGCCCTCTCAGGAAGCATTCACAGATCTAATCTCCTCTCCCCAAAGATTTGGATTACATACCCCGCAAAATAAAATTGCCACCCATGACTCACAAATTGTAGCAGCCTCCAGCCATTTAATCTAATCCAAATCTCCTCATGTCTTTGATGGAGGCTTGTGATTAATTTATCCTTAGTTATGTTAACTGAAGGGTGACTTCACCACCATCAAGAAGTCTGTGAGTCATCCAGTCATTAGTACCTAGCAGTAGAAGGAAACCATTTGAGGGGGCTGTAACTCATGCGCCCCTCAGCCAAGTGACCCCACTTCTGTATCATTGGTGCTACCCTGTGCTCCCTGGAGGCACACCAAATTTCAGAGCAATCTGAATAACCATTTGGACTTTAGAGCACTTAAAAGAGTCAAGCTTTGAAGCATATAAAATAAAGGGAATGGAAACCCTCTAGCTGCTTTTCTGTACTGGTGCATGCAGAATGTGAAAATGTACTTTTTCCTAAATACTGGTCTCAGTTTGAGTCCTCCAAAGATCTAGTGGGTGCCACACACTAATTTTGGTAACACTTGACAGATAGAGGCCATTTTGACCCTCATCACTTCAATAGCTTGATCTTTATCTCTGTGCAAAAACAAACAAAAAACCCGCTAGAAACTTTTTTTTTAAATGGCTTGGTTTTTTGGGGGAGGGGCTTATAACTCCATAACCTCTGGCTCAAATGACTCCCAATGTGGGTCATTAACCATAGTATGAGTACTCCTAAGGTGCACCACATTTCAAAGAAATCTGACCAAGCATGTCAGTTTTAGAGGACTTAAAGATGTCAACCTTTAAACATATGTCTTGACACAACCTTAACTAGAAATGCACCACAACACCACTATAATAGTACTCCATCATATTTGTAGGAGTGTATGTTTGAGGACCACGAAAAGTAAGGATGGAAGAATTTGCTTTGCCTAATTTTGAACCTATTCAAATATTCTGGGGTCAGAAGTTTAACTTCAAAGTTATTGCATTTGTACTCTTCTAGGAGTGGCAATGAAATACAGGAAGAAAGGGAATAGGAAGAAAAACATCTAGTGCAAAAGTCAGATAAAATGGAGTAGAGAATGAATAGAATGAAACGTGAAAGTAAAAATACATTTGATAGAAGAAAAGGAAGAGAGAAATTCTAAAGAAAAATATTGAATAGGTACACACATTCTGTATACAGCCCATCCAATGGAAATGGCCTACCTTTCAGGTGTACTTTTAGTTCTAATAGTTAGTCATGGCATTAGCAAAATATAATTGTAAAAATTCATTTATGAGAGAAACAAGGTTTAAATCACAGGAATAAAAGATTCCTGAAATTCAGTTTACGAAAAACTGTTTGCTAGACTCACAGGCTTCAAACTGCATGAGGTTCACCTAATAGAAAGTGAATAATTTCAGCGATCATATGCATAAAAACAGCTGCAGCAAATCACGTTGTGCCTATGCACTTGGAAAGTATAATATTCAGTTGTCCTCAGAACATCTCCAGTTCTGCAATACTTGGAGAGAGAGGTTAGGAGGCTGCATGTAGTTTTAGAAAGCAAAGCATGTGTGAACACTTCCGAAGACTGTTCTCATGCAGTGTCTCCAAAGTACTGCTTTATGAGTCCCCATGTTATTGGCCCTGAAATTGTATTTAGTACCTTGGAGTGCAGATAGGGAGAGAATATAGATAGGTTATAAGTCTTGATTCATTGAAAGGAAAATTGATATTTTTCTCTTTGGAATTGCAGCATCTACATGGTCTTCTTTTTCAAAATTAGGGATTAAGAGCTGATTTTAAACAGAGGTAGCTGGCTGTTACCAGCTGGCATTATTTATCTCTTTGGAATTATAGAAGTTAGTTCCAGTGAAAACTACTTGCTGAATCTATGGAAAATCAGTATTGCTTGCCTGGTCCATGAAGTGAAGATCCTCCTCTTGTCAAAGGGAGTGCACTGAACCTTGCAGGATTTAGGACATATCGATAACATAATTTTAAAAAATAGAAAGTAAATGTATTGCTTGTTAAAAGAACCTGATTGGCAGCTTCAACGAGAACATCCTCTCATTTGTCACAGATGAGGTACAGAACACCATTCAGGTGATATGTTTTAAATTTGACCTACTGCAACCTGCAAAAAGGATGAGTGTAATTTATTCCCTGGGCTTGATTCTCACTTAGTAGAAATGAGGGATGTGGCACGTAGCTAGACTTGGGCACATGATCCCCCAAATCTGCAAATACACATACAGATGTTCATGAGCTTTCTTTTTGACTGTTATCAGGCCTTCTATATTGATCCCATATTTGGGCTCTCTGCTGAGACCACACATTAGTTTTAGTGGGGCGACGGACAGTTGTCCACTTGAAACTGGCACAAGAACACGAGCTTTTTCACACAGGTCACCAGTGCATTCCAATGGTAACCACTTTTTGTCATTTCTAACATAGGCTGGATTTGAGGGGGTGACTTAAAAGTAAAAAGAGTTCCCAATTCCCAAAGATTTCCATTTTCACTCAACTGGGATGCTGGGAAACCTGCTGTTGGTCCCTAGGCAAATCTCTGCCCATTGGCAAAGACATTTATGATCTGATATATCAATATCTGTCATGGAGCATCAAGATGTGAAATAAATGTGGTCTCCTAAAGGAAATAAAGAAATCTTCTCCCACTGTCATTCTGTGCCACAAAATAATGCAGGTGTTAATGAAAAGGAGGAGATGCTCAAGTTAGTACAGCAAATTGCAAATGATAAATAAACATTAAAATGTTAAGAGATTTGTTTAAATGTCCAAAAACTCAGAAGCTACTCTTCTGGAGTTTATCTGAATGTATCCAAACCCAAGAGTGGAAGTTTCAGGAGTTCAGGCCCTCTGAGGAGATTTAAACACTTCTCATTTTGGCTATTCAGCTAAAAATTCTTCAAGAATCAGATTTTTATGCCAGGTTTTTATTTGGGGTTGGATTTTCTGATACTTCTGCTTCCATCAAAAGTGACACAACACAGAGTAGCCCCATTTTTAGCAGCAGCAGCAGCAGCAGCAGCAGCAGCAGCAGCAAATGAGTTAAATAACTTTTTTCCAACCTCAGGTATTTTGGTTCAAATTCTAAGTAAAAACACAGGTCATTTTTTGTTTTAGCAGTTAGTTCAGGTTAGCTGATCCATATTTCAAAGTTACACACACACTTCAAGGCTACTATAGATATTATTCTCGATAGCCAAAATTATGAGAAAAGCTTTGATGGGTCAGTATATTACTAAGCTATTGTTTAGTCAACACTAAGAAAACATACAGAATTTTAAGTATCAGAAGTAGCTAATCCAGTTGTGGTGGGGCATAATATTTCCTGATTAGGAAGATAGACGAACACAGCCTAGTTCAGGAAGTGTAACTATGAATTTGCTTTAAACATTTGTGATGGTGATTATAAATCCAGCAATGTGCTGGGCAAAGAGGAATGAAGGGAACTTTTTCCTCCCCTAAGGTATTGCCTCAGCTGCTAGGAAAGGAGACAAGTTCCTCCAGGTGAGGATTTAAGGTGGGTTGATTGAGGTAGCACAGCAATGAAGAAGTCTGCTGGGATCAATTAAGATGACCCAGATATGTAAGTAGGGAGGCGAGTGCTTCTACTCTCTCCTTTTTAGTGGTTTCCCACTCTGACTTTCAGCTCTGGGATGCTGAGCGAAGTTGTGATATGTATTGTGAGGTGGGACTTTTGTTACTAACCTAATGGTTGGGTAACTTGAGAAATTTATTTTGTGTTTATGCAATAAAATACCTTTGGTTCATGGCCTGACAATAAAAGACTAAAAGCTCAACATTTTCATTCAGCTTTTGTGAGAATTAGGCTTGACAGTGGAGTAATCAGACCCTTGCCACTTGATATAGAACTGAATAATGTTCTCTTTCCATTTTTCCTGAAACAAATTCCCCAGGAAAAATTCAACACATTTCCTAGTTACAAAATCATTTGCCTTATTTTTAGAAGCAGCAGTGAGAAATTAAATGAGATAAGCTGTGTGAATGATTAATATAGAATTACTACACTGTATTTAAAGATTTACATACGAGTGCTTTTCAGTTCTTTTGGTGGTAGGGGACCTCCAGCTTCTAAGCCTAGAATAAATATCCTAAGAAAGCTTGAACGTGAAAGAGTGTCACAGAAATTGTGCATGCTTCTAAGAAGACAGTGTCTGTGCGGCGGAAGGAGGGCATTATGTTTTGTTTGTTTTTAACCAGTTCTTCATTTTAGACCATCTCTTTCCTCTATTTTTCTTCCTAATCTTCCCAGCACAAACTGTTTGTTACACGACTGGGAAAGAATAAAACAATGCTGCAACTTTTGCTTAGTTTAGATGACTGAGTATATCACCTTAATTTCTACTATCTCAATGCTGCTTTCAATCCTGGATTTCCAAAGTAGGATGATAGTGCTGTTAGCTGCACTTATACCAGCACAGGTTGAAAAGTCATTAGATCTCACAGGCTAAACAATACTAGTCAGTTCATGAGTGGGAAATCTGTAAATGAAACTCAACCTGCTCAAAGAAATAGCAATGGTTGTTCCATTGACACCACTTTTCTACCTGAAGACTGGCTGATTCCTCAACTTGGTGTTTGGAATGCAATTGCTAAAACCTTCATTATGGTATGTAACATTCACTTGGATCCATGACAAATGAAAGACAGAGGTCAGAGTTCACATACCTGAGCCAAGATTCACTTTTATTTGAATCTGAAGATTGTGGTAGAACCCACAAGATGTCAATCAAAGAAAGATCCCACTGAGACTCTACAAATAAAAACATAAAGTTTTAAACTGTTTTAGTTAGATGCCTTGTACTGTTGGAAATGCCATCTTTCAGATAAGAATTAAAACCAAAGTCCTTCAGTTATAGGCAGACCACTTTTGTCATGCAGAGAAGATGGCAGGTAGGTAAATTTTGCCTGAAAAATCCCTAAACCTACTATGGATGGAAGCAACTTCATTCTCCCCCACAGATATCTGTGACGTCTAGGATCCATGCCTCATACTGAAAGGATTTGGGACCTACAGACCGGTAAAGCCTGATGCACAGCCAACCCTGTCTTGGCCAGAGCTGGCCCAACCATATAGGTAAACTAGGCAGTTGCCTAGGGCACCAGGTGTTAAGGGGTACCAAATTAGATGGAAGTGATTTTTTTCTCTATTTAAAAAAAAATATATTAATACATTATTTCTTAAAACGTGTGTGGGGAGAAGGGGGACAAGGTCACAGGTTGCCTAGAGCACTAAAAACCCTTGGGCCAGCCTTGGTCTTAGCAGACCACAAATTTGGTTTAACGTTATCTTTTCACACTTCTCGTGGGTTGTACTATATACTCCTCAGCTGTAGCTAAAGATCCGGGCAAAATAGTCCTCAATATATTTGTTTGAATATTTTAGTCCATTTCAGCATATATAAGGCTCTAGTCCACAATCCTTCATAGGCCATGTACCGCATTTTTGTCTCCTTGGAACGAGAGTCACACTATGGATCTCAATTATACAGAAGTCCTTTTACACTGCTAAGCCTGAGACTTAGGCTTTGCTAACTTTCAGTGGGTGCAAGTAGGTTCCAGTATGCACCCAGAATATGCAAAGGTGGATTCTTCTCCCACTTTTAATTGCTATAGCTCATTTGGTAGAAGACTATTCTCTGAGACAGAGAGTACTGGGCTCAATGGCCCACGTCAACAGTGGACTCATCTCACAACCTACCACGATGCTATAGGTGGGGGAGGGGGCTCTCCCTTTGAGAAATGCTGTCCTTCAGATCAAACCTTAAACTGAGGATGTTTAAAATAATCACAGGACACCAAGGAAAGTGGAGGATGAGCCCAGTCTCCTAACCAACAAAATCTGTCAGTGAAGGAAGTTTTATTGGATCACACCACATTCTTTTTTTCTTCTTGACCCACCTCCTTTTATCTTGCTGATTAAAATGAAAACATATCCTGTCTCAGGATGCTTTCCCCACTCTCGACTGATACTATTTAGAGAACATCTACACTGCTAGTAAAGGTGTAATTGGAGCACAGGGACTCACACCCACACTAGTTTTAATCTAGCTAGCGTGTATAACTGGCATAGTATAGGCGAGACAGCAAGTGCCTTGACATAGGCTAGCAACACATGTACAGAACCAGACTTCCCAGTAAGCTTGTATTTGGCCTACTAGCCCAAACCACCACATCTGCACTACTATCGTTACTATTCTAGCTAGATTAAAGCTAGGACAGCTAAACATACCTGTGCTACAAACACACTTCATTTGCAATGCAGAGCTAAAATGGATCTAAGCCTGTCCACTGAACTCAATGGGAGTTTTACACTAAAGTCAAGGGGAGCAGAAACAGGAACCAAAAAAGCTCATGAACATGAAATATCTTGTCTTTTGCAGGCCCTCCAAAAGAACATGTCCATTACCATTATAATGCAAAATTGTGTGTTCCATATTAGAAGAACATAAACCCATGAAATGTATGAAGCTATTCAGCCAGCAAGGGAGACCACCGGACATGGAAAGATACATGTATGTAAGACCCATGCCCAAAAGAGTCAGAAGGTCCTTAAATACACCGCAACACAAATTCCCTGTTCTAACCACAGTCCTGCCTTGTTGATCACCTCAGCTCTCTTCAGTTGAGCAGGATCTAGTTTAACCAGCACCTGGATGGGAGTTTCTCAAAGAAAATTCAGGATCCTCAAGGAAATGGTGCATTTGATTTAATAGATGACACAGGCTCTATTTAACTAAGGGTCCACTACAGTGTTAGGGATTACTTTACTGAGGGAATGATATTTGAAGAAGATATGAAAGAGAAACCTTTATTTTTATAATAATGATCCTATACCACTCTTTCCAAGAGCAGGAGTGTTAATAGTAGTGGTGTTCTGGCCAATTCCAACTTGGGTAGTTAGGTTCTGCATGCTAAAAATAAACACCACTAGTACCCATTAGAGAAATGATTGTTCAGATACTCTTTTAAAACTGTTGTTAAGTATTGGTGGCGCTAAGTGGTTGCTGTCTTCCACTCAAGACATTTTTTTTCAGGGATGCCTGAGTAACTGCTCTATAGTCAGTTAGCAATGTTCTCTGGCATTATTCTCTATAAAAGGGATATATAAATATCTTTAATTATTATTTCATTTAAAATGTAAGAGCCTTAATAGGACAAATTTACTGGAAAACATTTTCATACCACATTTTAAGGGATGCATTTGTTATATTTTATGTTGTCCCTTTAGTAGCTAATAGAATCTTTTAGCAAGACTGTTGCATCACAACATTCCTTTACCAACAAGTTCCTTTAATAAAAAGGTGAATTGACAAAAAAGCCCTATTCTCTCATTACCTTTACAATAGCCATTACAACTACATGTTTATGTTGCAAGACACACCTGTGTATGGTTTCCTGTGTATTCAATTTTGGGAAAAAACAGGGAAAGGTTGTTTGGAAAGTGGCATCACACCAACAGCAAACATTTGCAATGTCTCTTTTATGCACTCCTTATTGCTAAAGTGCCATTTTGAGATAATACTGCTACAACTGTATAGCATGAAAGAAATGATGTGGTAATTGACAATTTCCATCAAAGGATTTTTCTCCCACGAAAGCTCATGCGATTAATAAATCTGTTAGTCTTTAAAAGTGCCACAAGACTCTGTTGTCTTTCATCAAAGCATAGTAAATGGAGCATATTCTTACTGTAGTTTGCCTTAGCACAAGCATTGTACTAGAACTTTTATGGTGAACGGTTTATACTCTGACTTACAGTACATAGCTTAAAGAATACATATGAAGATCATATAAATAATTCACATCACTCAAGACGTGGTGAGTTGAACAAGTCCCTTCTGATTAAACTTATTTAAAGATAAGGCGAAGTTAAGTGAGTGATGGCACAGTTACAGAGGCCATGGTCCAAAGGGAATTTGGACATTCTAAGTTACACTACCAGAGTGATTTGTGTAGAATTATGTCAACTTACAGATCTTTGGACCTTAGGGGAAAAGGAAATGTCTGATCTCTAAAAGAAGTGATACAAGATGAGTCTTTTATAAAGTACAGCTATGCTTTACCCAATAAGTTATTTCTATTAAGTAAAACTGGGCACTAGTAAAGTATAAAACGAAGCCTTAAATAAACTGAATTATAAATATTTGAAGAATAATTTCAGTGACAGCATGAAGACTCTAAAATAATGGATATCTGATATAAGATGCCATGTGGTTTAAAATGAGTATAACCTGTTTTAGCCTGGTGCAATCAGGAACTTCTATAGTAGCTCAGAAGTAAGTAGTGGATCTATTTCATACTTGTCCTGGAGTATATTTTGTGCATTTTGTTGAAATTCTTTATATGGAACACACTGCTAGGGTAACTGTGTATGTAATTACTATATGCATAGTCAGTGATTTTCTTGGAAGATTGTAGCAGGGATAGGGAGAAATGCTGGCTGGCTAGCTAGCCCCACTCTTCAATTCTCTGAATTCAACTAAGATAGAGATTTTGTTTTATTTGTATTTTTTGGTAAAACATGGTAGCAATAAACTAGGTAACATCATTTCATTTGTAAATACTACTACAAGCCTGCAGTAAAATTATAATGATAAAGAGCTCTCTTGCTCTCCTTTTCATTATATATATATTATAGACACACTTACTCTTGATAATTACATGCATTCTCATGAACCGAAAATATGTTGATATTGTATTACTGAAAGGAAGATTCTGATAATGTTGGAGTAAGGAAATTGTATTACCTTCCTACAATAAAATTTACGAAGCAAAAAATGTCCTTTTTTAGTACTTCCTGAAATTTTTGTTTTCAAATGGTCAGAATACTAAGAATATTCCAATTCAGTGAGTCTGCTTCAGAAAACAAGGCGAACAGTTAGCAGCAATGCCAAATAGATATAGAAAGTAAGCAATAATTCTTGCTGCATTGAACTTTGCAATTTAACACTTATTTTATGTTTAATTAATTCAAAAAAGTGAAGAACTTTAAGACTAGCTTTGAACAGGCTGTTTGTTTAAAAAAAAAATAGAACATTTATGTTTTCACTGTTGTTTTTCCAAATGTGATGTGACAAAGTGAAAAAGCGGCATGAAAGTGCGGTTCTTTGTGTGATGGAAGTGGGATGCACCTTCTAGTCTCACATCATCAAAGAAACAGACATGTATCTATAATTTATGCTTTGCTTTAAGCTTCCGCTGATCCGATGTGGCTTTTGCAGACAACACAGGCAGCCCTGGCATAGACTGTCAATCATCTGGGCATGCTCAAATTGTAGACCATTAGTAGGAGAGACAGCAAAGTTTCTTTAATGACGCTTTTATATGTGGTGTGTTGGCAGTGAAACAGAGAAGAATTGACTTGATCAATGCATTAGTCTAATCATGGGGTTCCTGCTCTTAATTTCTTTTGTCGGTAATTTCCATACTCAAGCAGCATTCAGGATACTTGTAAAGACACACTTAGAGCACTGCATGATGTATGCAGTCACCTATAAAGCATGGCTTGGATACAGCACTGTAGGAAACAAGGAATAAGGATAGGGGGCCAGTCAGATTTTTCTTTGAGCTACTTTTCATGTTGTGAGAATTACAGTACCTTAGTCAAAAAAAAAAAAAAAAAAAAAAAAAAAGGGCATTTCCAGCTTTTGTATATTATATCCTTTCAAAAACCCAATATCTTCCAAAACCTGCATAAAAGGAACTAGACTGTCTGTCCAGTGCCATCATGCAGTGAAAGATTATTTGTTTCTGCAAATTCAAGCAGAAAAAGTATTTGTTTGTCTGTTCTGAAAACACAGAATAATGTATAATGAACAAGTTACACATTCAACATTTTAAAGTGTCTATTTATGAGACCCTATAATTAGTCCTTTGTCTACAATCCACAGGACTATGATTAGGGTTTCATCTGAAATTATTGGTATCTCTCACAAAACTTATCCTATTCTATTATAGAATTAAAACCAGAAGTGTACCTTAACCTTCTGACATTGTCTAAAGGTTTCTTTAGAGAAACCACATTAATGGCATGTACATACCGAGTAGTTCTTCAGATTTCATTAATTTTCGGTGCATAACCGATAAAATGCAGAATTTATCTAAATAAATAAATGAGAATTTTTAGAAATATTCTTCACCAAAAGATTTTACTTACTTTATAAAAGGCAATACAGATCCTATTTTTTCTGTATTAGACAATACTACAAGACATGTTTGGTGTTGGTTTGTTTTGCCAAG
>ML685783.1:13131599-13144694 GCA_007922175.1 Pelusios castaneus
CTTGCTAATTACAATGTGTTTAAAGTTGCACTGAAGTTACTGTTTAAGGTTACCATCTGTCTACAAATATTTTACTTTATTTTATTTTTTCAAAGTTTGCATCCACAGAATATAATAGGATGTGGAAATAAAATTAATGTTTTATACTGAGAATAACTTTAGATTAAATGTGACCTGAAAGCTAGAAAGCCTCTGAAGAGATTTTTAAATGCATCATTTTGGCTTTGCTAAGTCTTTTCATTTAATAATGAAAGCTGCATAAGAAATGTAAATGACGTTTTCTTTCAGTAGTATTGCAGACGTTAACAAAACAAAACAACCAAACAAATATGCATTCACACATTTTTTTTAAAACACCCATTTACTCCTAATTTGAAATTACTCTTCATTCAAATGAGTATACCAAACAAATATTTCACTTTCAGCTATTATTGATTTGACACCTGAAAATATTTTAGAACAAGAAATGGAAGTGTTGTTCCTGTTATAGTTTTAAACGCTCCAATTATATCCTAAGTGTGTGACACTGGTCAGAAGAAAGTCTGATGCTAAAACTTTGTTTATTCACTGTGAAGAATACTGGAAACAATTTTGAACACTTTTCTCAAAATTATGGTTCTTTCTGTACTTGGTGCTCCTTGAAATTCATCTTTCCAAGATTGTTTCTTAGCGCTAAGATGTTTCCTTTTCTATTACATTAGAACAGCAATGTCATCCTCTAGTTTATGCTAGGGAAGAATGTATGTGCCACAAGTAACTCCCTCAAATTTGTGGGTTTGCAATGTACTCAAAGAGCTAACTCGTTTGAAAGTTTCTCTGTTCTGTGAATACAACTCCTAGCCCATTTTTCTTTTTACTTTCGATTTTCATCACAGCATCATGTTACTCGGCATGCCACAAAGTGCTTTCATACATTCCACAGGTATGTGGAAATGGGACTGGAGGTGGCTAGGAAGCAGAGAAATGTGGCTCTTTTAGAAGGGAGAAGCTCTGTACGCAAAGCAATTTTTTAAAACTATGCCTTTAGTTGGTAACAGGGACAGCTGTCTAAAAAGATAGCCCCCACAAAACATGGTTAATAACTGATGAATCTTAACTGTGCGTCAACGCTGCACACTGTTAGGTTCTGCACACCATTAGACATGTGGGTGTTTTGCTGCATTTGGCACTTGCTAATCATGCCACCATAACTGGTAAAACTAATCATTCTTTCACCCATAACTCTGAATGGTTAGATACCCCACAGTGCATTTTCCCCACATGTTGAGAGTATCTACTCAGTGTAGCTAACATCAGTGGACTCTGCTCCTAATGTTTAAACTGTCCAAAGGCCTTGTCTGTCTCCCACAAGACAAGGGTTTGTTTAAAATTCCCACCATTTGCCTTTGCTCTACTTTGTTTGCATCAGCGTCTGGATCCTTGAATGATGTCATCTGTAAAGCATTTGCATCTATTACTTTTCTGCAGTAGAAAAGCCAAGTTACTATGACTGCTTTGAAGAGGAGAACAGAGTTTGTTGGCTGACTGGAATGAGGAGAACATTCAGCTTGCTCTGAATTCTGCATATCATCATTAAATAGTGCATTGGTACAAGTATGATTGTCTTGTGGAGAGCAGAATCCAGCAGATTGCTGTGCAGTATTAGGAAAACATAGTCAGTTCTATTAAGTTTTAATACAGCCCGGTGAAAAAGTCAAACAAGGTCGCTGAGAACTAGCAGACAACCTGTCTCTTGTTCGAATAGCCATAGTCCCAGGTATGGGCAGGGGAACAACAGCTCATACAGCAAGTGGCCCAACATCTACATGTGGAGACAACAGTCTCAGAGGGTGCGTCTACACTTGTAAATTAAGTCGACTTAAGCTTGCTTAAATTGACTTAATTTACTCTGCGTCTACAATACATTTTCCTTAAGTCGACTTAAGCAAGCTGCTTAAGTCGACTTAAGGAAAATTAAGTTGACTTTACTAAACCTGGTTTAAAGTTGACTTTAGGCTTAAATCAACTTTCGAAAGTCGACTTAAGCCAGTGTAGACCTGGAGTAGCCCTAAGTCGACTCTAAGTTGACTTAGGGCTCTCCAGGACTCCCCCACTTCCCTCCCTGCCAGGGCGGTGGCACAGGGGGAGCCTGGCATGCCCCCCCCACAGGGCCCTGCCCCTATGCCCTGCCAGGGTCCCTGTCCCACTTTGCCCCCTGGCAATTGGCAAGGGGTGCCCCCCCAAGCCACCATGTACCTCTCCCAGGTCCACCTAGCCCCTAGAAGTCAACCTAGGCATCCAGTGTGGACGCTCTAGGTTGACTTTGTAAGTTCCCCCCAAGTCGACTTAATTTTATAGTGTGGACATGCTAAGTCGACTTAACAATGTTGACTTTGTTAAGTCAACTTAGCTAAAGTCGACCTAAATTAACAAGTGTAGACATAGCCAGAGTGAATAACTCCCAATATTTCTCTGATCTAGTTCACAGAAAATGAACCATCAGGGCAGCTCAGTGCCAGTAACTTGTCAGTTATTCCCCAGGACAGATGCTATAGCTAGATAAAAGAAAAGATCTGCAAAAACTGCAGAGGCATTGGCTAACCTGAGACAAGCAGAAAAGTAAGGCAAAAACCATTCTTCACTCCATGGGATTCCTGATGGATAAAGAATGTTTATACTCACTCTTCTGGACCAGTGGGAAGTCATCACGGAAAGTAGAAAAAGATAAAAGAACAGGCAGAAGCCTGAACAGAAACAGAAAGAACAGGAAGAAGGAGTGGCACCATAGGCATCAGAAGAGAGAAGCTGATGATAGAAAATGAAAACCACCAGTTTGAGAAAGACAACAGAGTCCTGTGGCACTTTTAAAGACTAACAGATTTATTTATCGCATGAGCTTTCATGGGAGAAAATCCCACTTCATCAGACGCTTTGAAGATAGGAAAGTTACAGAGTGGGAGGAAATTAAATGCAGGGGAGTGTATGACATAGTATCAGGTCAGGCTGTAACTTTCCTATCTTCAAAGCGTCTGACGAAGTGGGATTTTCTCCCACGAAAGCTCATGCGATAAATAAATCTGTTAGTCTTTAAAAGTGCCACAGGACTCTGTTGTCTTTCTACAATAGACTAACACGGCTACCCCTTTGGAATTTGACCAGTTTGAGAGACAGTCATATATGAGGCAAATCACAATGGCTACACTAGCATAGTTTCTTCCCAGATCTCAAAGAGAACCACTGACGCACTCCAGTCTCTTCTCCTTCCATAGTAAGACATGTACAATGCGACTGATTCCCAGGTCCTCTTGTCCCAAAGAAGCACCATATTAGTCTTACAATTAGGTACTACCAGTATTATGGGGGCATGGCTATGAGTTTACTTAATCCAGGATGCCTATACTGAGAGCTAGTAGCATAACTGCACTGTAATATACCTTTTTGCCCCAGTTTGATCATTTTTTGCTTAATTTGCAGAGTCTGAAAAAATGTTCTGAACTGTTCTATTCATAACAACATTTGATAATACCTCTCTGAGTATATCAAAGGCCAGGGGAATTCTGTTTTCTGCACACATTTATTGCTTTATAGAGCAATGATTACCTGACATCAAAGCACATCTAGGAAGCACCCTCTGTGACTATATAGTAGTAGGTCTTACTATTACAGAACTCTAGGGCTTGACAGGAGTGGGGGGTGGGGGGGATAAGACAAAGAACAGGAAGTGAGTTCTATCAATAGGCCCCATGCAGTTCAAATAAAGGAAGCAATTGCTTATGTGCAGTATATGTGCAGTTACATGCCTAATTTTCATGCAATTAAGTGACCTCACACAGACCTCAAGTAACTCCACATGCATTCATAACAACCTCACATGCTAATAAGGCATGCATTTTATCTCATTCCTGTCCACCTAACTTATTTGAAAATCTGGCCCACCAGCTATATCCCCTTCATAGCAGAAAGAATAATAGCAAGTTCTGCAATCAGAAAGTCAAGTCCTTGAGATATCAACCTGGTAAAAATGGTATTCTGAAGGTTCCCACACCAGAGATTGGAGTAATTTTTCCATAACAAAAAATGCTTCTCCAATTACTCATTAATGAATTTGGACAAGGAAGAATATTTTGGTAGCAATAAATTGAATGGATTTGAGAGGTGAGCAATGGAGAAAGGAGTTCAGAGAGGAGGAAGATACAGGTAGTCCAGGCAAAGAGATAAGCAAATTTTAGTGGTGGGGTTAGAAAGAAAGGGGTGGATTCTGGTGATGACTGAAGCATACCAACAGGACTTGAGAACCTGGATGGGAAGATAAAAGATGACCTCAGGTTTACACACTTAGATGACATGGAGGCTGGTAGTTAACATCTGATACGAAGAAATGCAAGATGAAAGAGAATTAAGAAGGAGTTTTGAGTTTCGAGAAGTTTTGTTTTTAATTAGTTTAATGTGAGGAAACTGCAGGTCATCCATCCCACAACACAAGCCTAGGTAGCAGGGAAGAGGTCTGGGATGGAGGGATACACGTGAGAGTTGTCAACCAGGTAGTAATCAGAGTCATAAGAATGGATACATTGACCCAGAAAATGAGTGTATAAAAATAAAATGAGAGGGTCCCAGGGAAAGAGAAAGGAAAGAGGAGGAGGGAAAAGCACGAAGAAAGGCAGTGTTCTGGAAGGAAAAAAAAAGATGATAGGAGGAGAGAATGTTGTAGGCATCAAAGACATCAAAAATGAAAGTAGAGAAGTGGCCTCTGGATTTAGACAGGTATAGATCTTCAGGAAGTGTACTTAGAGCAATTTCAGTAGAATGGGGAGTGCGGACGCTAGACTGGAGAGGGATCAGGAGAAAATAAGAGGACAAAAAGTGAAGGCACTGGGAGCAGATTGCTTGTTCAGGAAGCATAGATATGAAGGGAAGGAGGGAGACAGGAGGAGTAAGTAGGGGAGAGAAAGAGAAGAGGTCTAGAGAAAGTTTCTTTAGAATAGGGGAAACAATGGCATGCCTGAATGTGGAGGGAAAGTACCTAGAGGAGAGGAAATAGAAGATGAGGAACAGAGAGAGGGATGAGCAAAAGAGCAAAGGGAGGCTTGGAAGCTGGTGGGGATGGGTTCTTGAAAACAGATGAATAAATTTTAGCAGGAAAGCAGACAGTTGAGAAATAGCTATAGGAACAAAGAAAAAAATGACGGGATAACGTGAGTGGGAGGGGAAAGGCAGGTAGAGATCTCCTGCTGCAGACTCTCATTTTTGCCTTTGAATGAGTTTGCCCAATCCTGAGCAGAGAGAGAGCTGGGGGCGTAGGTAGAGTCAATGAGGGTATAACCACTGATGTGCCTTAAGATGATACAATTGGGTGTACAGTATATAATGAAAGCATATGTTTCCATGTGTCCAAATGGTTCCTTAAGAGGAGATAGAGGGGAAAAAAAGCTGCTTGATTCTTCAAGGAAGCCTGAGGAAAAAAGTAACTAAATTGTATCAATTACTGTTCAAATGTTGCACGGTACTTTCCTTTCTGGATAAATGTGAGATGTAATATATATTTAGAGACAAGTAAGGAAGATACATATTGGATTGAAGTAAGTGTCTAGAACTGAAAAATATGACAATGAATAATGCTGTTGAGTAAAATAATTGAAGAGACTTGTCCTGGTACTGGATTAAAATAATATGGGGCCTACAACAGCCTACCCATCTCTATCCCAGGGATACTTTAAATTAGCCTCTTGGAGAAATTTTAATCTTACATATTCAAATGATGAGGTTAATGAGGAATGTCTTCACTCTGCAGTACATTTGGAATTTTGGGTTTTGGTAGGTAAGGATCGAGAAGCTTGAAGAGATTCAATACAGGAAGAGCAGGCTCTAAGGAAAGAGGTGCAATAGATGAGCATTCTCTGCTAGGACATGAATGATGATGAATGATGTCCACTTTTTTTCAGTTGCTTTTGGTTAGTTTACTGGGGCAAAGAGGGAAGGCTTATGGGTAGGCAAACATGCACCCAGTATAAAAGTAGGAAGTGACTCATGTTTGGAGGAATATAAAGTAAACCTTGTTGATCTTAACTAATATGTTTGGCCCGTTGTAAGTAACCAGTTAGTATATATTCTCTGTTATTGCCTGTGAATTCCCATTGAAGTCAATGGGAGCACATCTTTCAGGATGGGGCTCCATATCCTCATTTTCTCCACAGCCAATCAATAGATTCCTGAACAATCTGAAGCCCTCTTGTACTTCCAAGAGTGCTGATTTAGTTCTGCACTCAGGAAGTTGGAGCACTAAGAGTGCTAATTGCATTGCAAATAAAGAATAACAAATAGCAAATCATTTTATTTATATATCTTCTTCCCTCACCATTCCACCCTGCTGAGGCATTCAGGATACTGTTCAGCTAAAATATAACAACAACATAAAACAGGCAACATAAAAACAAACAAAAAACTCCATTTCCAACCCAGCATCCCTGGTATAAAAGTGTGAAGAGAGCGCTGATGTGGATAAAACAGGAAACTCTTAGTACTGAAGTGGTTCCAAGTCTTTTTTATGTGATGGGGATAAAGCTAAGATGGACATCTAAAGGGTCACTACAGAAGAATTTATCACTGTAAGGTGAAATGATGGAAGCCCTATAAAGTAGGAGTCAACAGAGAATTCATATTCACCAAGATTAAGTTGAAAAGGGAGGTGTTAAGATCATCTCACTCTGACCTATTGGGGGCTTTAAGAACAGAAGGAGGTACATTGTTTTCCTTCTTATCGTGTGGTTGAGAATATTGCAAATAGCCTTTTCCCTTTTAAATGGGCCAAACCAAAGAAAGGACAATTGACTTCATACATGGGTTTTGGGATCAAGTGTTTAAAATAATTACCAACCAAAACACATTCTGTTCTTTTATTAACAAGTGTGGTGGCAAATGAAAGCATCACATGTAATTAACACTACACAACTCTGTATTCATTCAAGCCATATATCTTCTGTATAAAAGTTTATACAGCTGCTGCTAGCTACTCAGGAGTCACAAATGCAAACACATGATTGCATTATGTTTACAAATTTCCAGCAGAACATTTTGTATTTGTATGGACTATATTACATTCATGCTGAGGGTTTGATGACAAATTACTGTAGATTAAACCCTCCTTAAAAATATGTGGAGTCTTTTAACAAAGTGTACATAAAACAAGCTGCTAGTTATTTTTCATTGTTAATAACGATAGCTTTTAAAATCCAAAGTTTAGACATGTTTGAGGGTGTGCTACTGGGCTTTCATTCATTACACTAATAAAACTCCATAAAGTAAAGTATTGCAGCTACAGGGTATTGCTATTTTCAGATAGGTAGAGTGACAGACACGTATTTCCTATCTCTGAATAGTACTACGGATATTATCAACTGAGACAAAGAGAACAAAATGCATGACAATCACTCAGTATCACAGCAAATAGATTTGTAGCTAGCAAGTACGCTTCTCAACAAACAGACTATGTTGTCCTAGGGCTACACGGAGTAGTTATATTTCTTTGAAAATTCAAGGGCACTTTGTTTGTTTTTCCTCTAGTTGAAAAATTGCTTTATTTTCGACTATTGCTGCACAGGTGGGGTGTGATCATCAGTTGCAATCATCAGCTTTCTCCTTCTGCCAAAATGATGCGATGTTAGCTGACCATTCCTTCCAAAATAATAAGGCCACAGTTTGTTGTAAATGTTTTAAGTTAACATTTTTCTCAAGTCAGTTTTGTTGCAATCAAGAAAATAATTTCAATAAGTGAACTTAGATCTTACTCCCTCATTCCCTCTTTTTATCAGCATTTTTAAAACACTTCAAAATGCTAAAACATGGGTTACAGAAAAACCATGAGATCTTTCCAGAGATTCTCCATCCTGTACTTGAGTTGAATCAGTGGCTTCTGCTTCAAAACAACCTACTGGGTTTGTCTTTTGTTTGTTTCATTGGGAAATGCTTTATTATAGAAGTGGGCTGTGCAGGGTGATCTAAACATGATAAAGACAGCACTCTCCTTGATGTCCTGTGGGAGTGTTCCAGAGTCTTTGGCCCATATTGAAAAGACTTTCCCTGTGATTCGGTGGAGATACTATATGGAGTTCTAAGTAGCAGAATTATACCAGATGGCTGGAAGTGCCACAGCAAGTACTAGAAGGAGAGGCAGTCCTTGAGACCATTCCACTTTAATCTTATCCCACTAAGGACTTTGTAAACCTGTACCAGAAGCTAGAATTGGATCCAACAGTGAACAAGGAAACAATATAAAAATTGGGCAGCAAAGATATAATGTGCTTCCTTTAGCTTGTCATGCTCAGGAGACAGAACATTAGATTGTGCTCCAACTATATCTTTTGCATAGATTTTTTGCCTAGACCCAGGTACAGTGAATTACAATAGTCCATCCTGTAGGTTAAGAAGTGGCCTGTGCTGTGAACCATGGTGGCCAGAATATCCTCCAAGAGGAATGAAAAGTCTTAGTAGTGGGGATAAATGGGAGATCTTATTACCATTGACTTTATTGGAGAATTCACTGTCACCAGTGAGTTCAGCATCAGCCAAATGCCGCAAACTCTCTTAACTAGATGGCAGAAGACTTCAGTTGTGTGGGAGTTGGTATGGCTCACCCTTTCCTCAGAACTGTTGCCCTCTTCGAACTTGCCCCACCTCTTAATTCTTTTGTACGTCATCCCTGTTCTCCTGAACCTGGCTGCAGAAATGGTACCGTCTTAGGGTTCTTTTAACTCTTTTAACTGTCAACTTTTAGGTATCGACAACGAGCATGTTTCTAACCTATATAATACTAAAAAGCACATTTGACCTTCACACTCCAATCATATAGCAGTCTCATTCAATCTGACTTTTTTTTTAATGAAAAATCTTCTCTACTTTGTTAGATAAAAATCTTCCCCATACGACATATTGTTGCAAGTGATTGGTAGCTATGGAAGTACTAGTTTCCTGGGGTCCTGCTATTGCCCACAGTCCATCCTCATATTCATAGATATGACAAACTAAGCCATTACATCCCCAGAGTTGTATTATTCAAAAAGACCACAAGTATTGACGCAAAGCATCAACCAGTAGGGATTTCTGATGGTTTGTGGACCATACTTTCTGCAATGTTAACAGAAATGGTGGAAGGCCTAGAAGCACACATTCCTTGTCTGCTATCTGAATTTTCATGCAGATAACCCAATAAAATGATTGAATGTAAACTGCAAAATATTTGCACTGCAGTGTAGTCACCCACCATAACAAGATTTCATTGCAACCTTTGTCAGAGTTTTGAACTCTGATTACACAGCAACTGTTAAAAGTTAAGCAACTGAACCTGTCTAGGGCTAAACTGCTTTGTCATTTCTTGTCTCCTGTCTGATTACACTTGACACAAATGTCTCCCAGAAATACTTGGTTTGCTTACATTGCATATATGGAGGGTTTTTTAATTCATTTTTATGTTCCCACCAACATTTTCTTGTTATCTCTTCAAGACAATGTGTCGCTTGCTGATTCCCTCCTATATCTTTTCCTTGTAGCTTAGTAAACCTGGAAAGCTGAATGAAGAGAGGTTTGTGTATACATGTCTATGTCTTTCCCTTTTCAACACACAATTATTTATCTATAGTAGTGTGGTGAATGTGAACCAAACACGGGATATGCTAACCATAAAAAAGTATAAGGAAAGGAACACCAATACTCTACCCTAACTTTAAACAAACATACACTAAGGACTCACTTCTTCTGACCAATATTAAACAGAATATTTGGACTACAGCAATTACTGTGCCAACACACCTTCTCTCAACACTTTCTATCCCAGTGTAATTTCACTGGATCTCTGAAGAAGTTGTGTGCTGCTCAGACCATTAAGTCAGTTCCCTATAGAGCTTACTGTAAGCAGGCTTCTGATTGTATTTATTCAAATCCAAATCACAATAAACAGTTTGTACAAATAATTTTTCCTCTGAGTGAATAATTCCCATTCTAGAATACTCCAACTCAAAAGTAAACATCTTTGCACTCTGGTCAGTAACCAAGGTGATTTCTAAGGTCACTTCTAGAATGCCTTATTGTTTCAGAGACTAGGTCTTTCAGATACCTCACTTATCATTCATCCCTTCCTCCCAATTAATCCTAACCCTCCAAAGTCTCTTAGACTATGAATTAGTCCACCACTATTTGCAGAAGTCTTTCCCAGATTTGGCTTTGTAACTTAATAGACGATGCATCAGTTTTAGTCCCAGGAGCAACATCTATTGGGTTGCAAATATTATATGAACTTTTCCTAATACTTCATGAGGCATTTCATGAGATTTAGATGAAAGCTCCATTAATGATTTCCATGAAAATCTTTGAAGATGCTGAGGGAAGGGATTTCTCTAGTCTTCTTCATGAATTACATATTCAGAATTACAAACCACACTAAGACTTGGTCTTTTGCTAGTGACTATAACAAGAATATCGCATTTCAAAGAGTCAGCATTAGCAAGGAGTGTTAGAAAAGGATATTTAATTCATGATGTTGTTATTGAATTCCCAGGGGTGTGTCTACACTGGAAGCTCTGTTAAGTTGACCTAACAAGGTTGACTTTAAGTTGACTTAGAGAGTCTGGGGAGATCAGCTAGGGAGAGCCATGGCTGGGGAGAGCCACAGCTGGGGAAAGCCATGGCCGGGGAGATTGGGCTGGGGAGAAGAGGAGAGCTGCGACTAGGGAGATCGCACCTGATCTCCCCAGCTGCGCCTTTCCCCTTCTCTCAACAGCCCAATTTCCCTGGCCATGCCTCTCCTCTTCTCCCCAGTCTGATCGATCTCCCCAGCCGTGGCTCTCCTCTTCTACCCAGCCCAACCTCCCAGGCCATGGCTTTCCCCAGCCCGATCTCCCCAGCCGTGGCTCTCCTCTTCTCCCCAGCCTGATCTCCTTGGCCGTGGCTCTCCCCAGCCCAATGGCTGCAACTCTTTTTCTTCTCTCCAGCCCGACCCATAGTAAATTATACTTTATATCTATATAATTATATTATATTTCATTTTAACATTTTTATTAATGTTCAAACGAAAAGACAACATTTATGCATTTCCTTTGACTTAAGGTACTTAGGCTTGTTGATGCTTCCAGTGCCAAAAAACTGTTGCCTATGAGGCACCATGCCTCAGAAATTGCTGCTCAACAAGTACAATATCTTGTTCAGCTGCATCATCATCTTAGAGGGAACATTGGCCCCCTCCCAGAGTTCCTGGCCACTCCTCTGTCGACCTAGCACCTGCCAGTGTGGATGCAGGCAGTCGACTGGTGTTTTCAGTGTGGAGGGTCTAAGTTAACTTAACAAGGTCAACTTTAAGTCGACTTAAAGTCGACTTAACAGAGCCTCCAGTGTAGACATACCCAATTATGCTATTTCAAGTAGCCAAATAACTTGCACAAAAATGCAAGCAAGCACTTGCTTTTTTATGTGACACCTTCTCTTGCAGGATAACAGAATCCAACAGTAAAATGAAAAATACAGAGCCCAAGTGCAGCAAAAGGAAGAGGAATATTTTCAAACGCTCTGTCACATATATACTATCCACAAACACCACTGCAGACATAATGTATGTATAGTTTCCTCCTCAGCGTAACAAGGAAACTAACAATTTAACTGGGAAAAAAAAGTCTTTGTGAATGCAGAAATGTTTGATTTTCTTCTTCCTCTTATTATTTCCTTTGTGCTGGGTTCCTCTTTTTTCAACAATTATTTCCTTTGTGTTCCCCCAAAACATTAAGTGCTTCATATTTAAAACTTTCTTGGCAGTCCTCTATGGCCCAACTGGATTTAATCTTTATCTAGAAGTAAATATAGATTCTTGATGGCATTAGTACAATTGGTAGTGGGCAGATGACAACCATCATCTAGCAATTGCTAACTACCTTGTTGGTAGCATCAACAAAGAAAGTATTGAATCCAAGCCAGATTTGAGGCATATTCCTTGGGCATTGTGAGTAAGCTTATTGCTTCTTTTCACTTATAAACTATGATCACACTAAGAATCTAACATCTCAGCATAGCCACTCTGACTGCTTAAGGCTCCCCCTATACGTCCACCAAATATTTTTATGATGTTTCCCTGAAGTTTGCTCTTCTGAAGAGAAAATCTTGTACACCATCATTCCCTAAGGAAAAGTTTAATACCTGGAGGCCTGATCACTGAATAGAGAGGCTACAGCAGATGAGGGCATTAACTTGTCATCAGCAAAGAGCTTGGGCCATAAAACAGAAAGTATCAGATCCATCTTGTCAGTTTCAAACAAGAGGACTACTTAGCCTGTGCAAGATCCAATCCACCTCCTCCTGCAAGCGATCAACAACATAGGCTCTCGCAGAATAAAGCCATAACCACAAATGGGAAGTTTCTAAGTCTAGAAAGCCAAAGAGGTGATTCATAAAACTTCTGTGGATTTAATCACATGCAAAAGACTTACCCTGAGTCACAAGGGATTTTGCACTGCCCACATTCATATTTGTGAATCATGCTCTCATCATTAACTTTCACTCAGTGCGTTTGTCATCTACCTCCCTCTCCCTGTATGTTAATGAAGATCAGTTAAGGAATTGTGCTTTTTTTCTTTTAAGTCTGGTTTCAGATACTCTCAGCTGTTATAAGGGTACTTTTCTTGGCAATAAAATCATTTGTCCCACTAAGTCTGTGCTGAAAGTAGACTCTGAATGGTGGACAAAAAATGTACAGATCATTTTTAAAGCTGTCCGTTATAGCCTTCTATTCTCTCAGTATGTTAAAAGGTCTTCACATACAGATATTACAAAAAGCAGTAGGTTCCCCATAGCAGTTCTCTTTTGATAAAGTGTATGATAGCCACAAATTTAACTACTCTCCTTCCACACTTCTGGTGCTGTATTACCATGCAGGAAGTAATACATGGACAAACTTCAGCAGTATGGAATGTGGCATACACATATAATACCTTTTTTGAAGGCAAGTACTGCACTGAGATTGTTCTTTGATAAAATTGAGATTTCACACTACAGTGCTGTACTTTCACAGTCTAAATATATTGTAATAAAATAAATAAGGACAAGAAGGGGTGAAGAGGCCTGCCAACGAGGGGAGGGTGAACA
>ML685783.1:13144704-13166871 GCA_007922175.1 Pelusios castaneus
GGGGGAGTGTGGAAGAGAAGAGAGGGACCAAATGAAGGGGCAGGGAATCAAGATGTACCATAATAGGAATGGACAGTGCATCGAGCTGGCCAAATGGGGAATGGAGGCAGGGCCTGAGTGGGCAGGGCCAGAAGCTGAAGGGGCAGGGTGGGACTGTTCTTTCAATCTGCCCTGGGGCCAGAATTCCTGTCAGCAGGCCTCGGAGGAGAGGGGAGCCACACATCTATCTGTATCTCCCACACACTTCTCAATACAGTGAAGCACAAGACTTGTAGAAAGTTAAGCCAAATCTAACAATATTTTTTCTCAGGTTTGTAAAACATGCAACCCAGACCCCTTAAATTAAGCTTGGCTACTAGATGTGCATATGTGGGAGTTGGCAGTCCATGCTGGAAACCCGTACGAGAAGCGGTGGAGGAGGAATATAAAAAGAGTGATACATTTATAAACTAAAGCTGGGCTTTGGGGACAGATATACATTTGGCAATGCTCATTTATGGAAGATAGTGTATGAACTCTGGGAGTAGGCCCTTGCATATAGTTCAGCTGTACCCAGAATAGAAAGGTCCTGATTCTTGAGCTGTGCCTCCTTGGGGTTAAGCCACCCCTGGGCCTCACAAATTATGGACCTTGCCTTTGACATAAATTAGAATGGGCTTTAATTTGCACTGTCTGCTGTAGATCCCGAGTGGAACCATTTGGTAGCCCAGAAGAGCCTGAGTTCCAAGCACGCCAGCCACACTGTCTGCAGAGCACCTCAACAGTAGGGGCTTAGGAGGTTGATGCACTACAAGGGTGTTGTATCAGACTAAGTTGCCTGTGAAACCCCCATGCCTAGGATGAAATTAATCAGAGATGTACCTGGGTACAGCTGAACTATCTGCATGGTCATGAATTTCAATCACTAATTACTCTACCTGGCCAGGATTTGAACCAGTGACCAGTGTTGAAAGATTCTGTTCCGAATTCTTTTCTGTAGTCCAACCCTTTTATACCATCATTGCAACATAAAGAGACCTGAACTAGCTCTGACTGATAAATTGGAAAATAAAGGCACAGAGAGGGGACTTTCCCAAGGTAACAGCAAATTCCCAAACAGAACGTACACTTCTTGACTCTCAATCCAGTGCCCTAACACAAACCTTTTCTCCCTCTATGCTACAATGATATTTGCTTTCCAATCCTGTCAGGAATGTATCATGGGGGTAGAGCTATATGCCTGCTATGTGTCCCCTGAGAAACAACAGTCATTTTCAAGTGCACTGGAAGTGTCTTGTAAACTAAAGGAAGAAGTGCTTGGGTGTATACACTCAGTGACTCTTGGAATGGATGCCTGTTTTGCTTTGACTGCCGTATAAACAGCATTATGTCACTACAAAAAAGTTCCTTATATTGATGTTCATATCTGTGTTTTTCCACTCACTGGCAAAGAAAGAACAATCTGCTGATGTTACATTTTAATGAGTTTTGGACAACTACTACTGTTTGAATCATGCCGGGGGCTAGTGACGGGCTGGGTGTGCTAAAATAAGAACCAGCTAGAACCATCAGCCAAAAGGGGTGTGGACTAATTTAGTTTCACATCAGAAATTTTGCTTCTGATTTGACTTTTAAACTTGTTTTTTAAGGTCCAGGCATTGCTCACTGTAGCATCTACAATGTTGCCTTTTCCGCTGCCTTTACTTTTTCATGGACTCAAAGGAATTCTACGTTTCACTGACCTTCTGTGCCAGTTTTTCATCTCTCACCAATCACTAGGATTAGATCTGTTTAGCACACTACCTACACTGTACTATCACCTAACTCTAGCCCCGTATTACTTAATAGTATCAATGACAGAAGACCAGAACTCATGCTACTTTGCAACTAGATTGAAGAATCAGCAACCTAGACAATAAATCAAAATGGATGGTTCATATATTTTCCTTTTTCTCTTCTACTATTTTCCTCTCTCTATTTTTGAGGGCAGCTGAGAAAAAAAAAAACAAACCCAGCAGGGAATTATCAAAGATCCCCTGTTCTGTAAATGAGAGTATCCCTGATATAATAACATGGATTAAAATAAAATATATTATCCACTCTCCAAGAAATCTCCCAAGTAATGGTGAGCAAGAGAAGTGGAATTAAGTTCAACTAGGGATTTAAAAATGTTCAGATACGATTCCCCTGTGAGTCTCTAGTCAGTTCCCAAAGGTACATTTCTGTGTAACCAAAGAGGTAAGTTAAAGAAAGGTTTGGGGAATCGGACCTTATATATCACAGTAACCAAGAAAACACCTGAAATTAAAATGAAATATGAACAAATCTTTTGTAACTCTTTTGAGTTCTTCTTTAATAAAGGACCAAAAGAAGTGAAAGTGAGGAGGAGAACAAAGGAGAAATACTCCCAACATCTTATTCTATAACTTGAGGATGAATAACTAGGCAGGCGTTAACATTTCTACTGTTCTGTATTAAGCTCAAACCATTTAAAATGATTTTTAATGCTCCCAGACTTTCATTGATCTTTAGTCAATTTCTTCTTCTGGGTCTTGTACACTTCTTTCTTTAGATCTTATGCTGAGACATGGACACAAGATAGCTGCTCAGAACCTATATAGACAAAGGAAGTAGGTCAGGGATGAGGCTTTAGGCCTAGCAAAGATCAAAACAGCAGGCCTGAGTTGGATAAATGGTCAAGTTGACAGGAGTAGTCTGACATCACAGAAATTGGGAAGAAGTCAGCTGCAGCTACAGTAAGAGTTGAAAAGTTCCTGAAGGATGGGAGGCGTTGGGTCAGCCTAGCATCAAGGATATAAAGGTGATGTTTTGGCCAAATCTGAACGTAATGTTTCTGTCACACCTGAAGGTGATGTTCTGGCCAAATCTAAGGGTAATGTTTCTGTCAAATCTGACACCTGGATGGATGGATGGAAATGTCCAGTGATGTCTGGACCTATCAAATTTATGGGTGGCATCAAAAAAGGAGTGGTTGGACCAATCAAGGTCAATTCATATCCCAAGGGGACTGAGTCAGTAGGTCCAAGCAGGGTATAAAAGCAGGAGCCCAAGAGCCCAGATTTCATGCAGCTGAAGGGGGTGATGGAGAGTCCCCCCCACCAGCTGAGCTGTTCCATTGCATTGAGAGCACGAATGCTGCCAACAAATCTGTTGAGATAGATTGTTTGTCATTGCGCTATGTTGCAATAAAGCCTAGTCTGGCACCTTCGTTTCTACAAGAATCCATAGTTGTGTTGGTTTCTTCGATCGTGAGTGTTGCCTCAATTTACCTCTTACACACAGGGTACCCCTAGGCTTAAGATCACAGAGGTAACTGAGTTCTCACTAGATACCGGAGCTAAAGGTAACCCAAAGTGTTAACCAAAGGAACACCTCGACTTAGGATCACCAAGATAACTCAGTTCTTGCTAAAGATCCAAGCCAGGCTCTAGATCAGTGGGCTAACAGAGTTCCCACTTAAAGATCTGAGCAGGGGTGATCCTGAGGGAACACCCATACAGAGACTCATGCACACAGCCAATCAGACATCTGTGTCGGATGTAGAACCACATTAATAAGAACACCTTCCGCCTGACATACTACATAAGGTAGTAATGGGGGGACGGAATCAAAATGAAGTCCAATTTACATGTTACGGAAGGGATTGGAGGGATAAGGACATCTGATCTCTACTGGTATAGGACTGTTGTGCCTTTTACTAGATAATCGTATTGTCTATACAGATATTTACAGATTCCAAAGGGGTAGCCGTGTTAGTCTATTGTAGAAAGACAACAGAGTCCTGTGGCACTTTTAAAGACTAACAGATTTATTTATCGCTTGAGCTTTCATGGGAGAAAATTCCACTTCGTCAGACGAAGTGGGATTTTCTCCCATGAAAGCTCATGTGATAAATAAATCTGTTAGTCTTTAAAAGTGCCACAGGACTCTGTTGTGATATTTACAGACATGTTGATTACCTAACTTTTTATCCCAGTGCTCTATCGTATCACCTACTGCTGATGGACAGAATGCAGCCTTCATCACTGCAACTGATGAATAAATTGACTGTGTAGGAAGTACCATGGAACTGATTTTTGAACTCTCCCACAACAGCAAAGAATGACAAATATGTGAAGTTCCACAGCTCTTCGGACAGAACACACCTGTGATTCTTAATACACTCTCCTCAGGAATCCTTGATGACACTTCATATCTAGACAGTTATTAAACCCCAGTGTCTTCAAAATCTAAATTCTTAGAACCTTGAAAATTGAAAAAAATAAAATCTACCTGGACTTTCTGAAGTGGGAAACATCATCTTAACATCTACTGTCCCATTTCTAAAGCAGAAATATTGATGATTTATTGCATTCAGTATTATACATGGCTATGAAATGCATATCCTTAAGGTCATACTTTTAATAAATTGCAGAATCTGCATTTTGTTGGTTTTACAATTTTGAACCCAGTCATGAAAATGGTCAGATTTTTTCTTATGTATAAACCATAATTGTGTAAACATAATCAGGAACTTGCTCACACAGCAGCAGTTTTTCCTCTCTCTCTCTCTCTCTCTCTCTCTTTCTCTCTCTCTCTCTCTCTCACACACACACACACACACACACACTCATGCACATGCACACACTTTTTAAATATTATCATTTTGTTTTTAGAATAAAAACAACAGAGTAGAAAAATAGAATTTCCCCTAAAATACATGGCAGCTCTAAAAATTGAAAAATGAATGTCTTTTCAGCAACACTGAATTTTGTTTCTTATTTGCAGTTCTGTATGGCAGTGAATACTACAGGACTAGAGGTAAGGAAAAACTGAACTGAACAGCAAAAGCTACACAATCATCTTTGAACTGGTAGGAAAGCACAGCAGAGGACTTCAGTGTAATAGCAGAAGATTTAAGTTAGAATGCTGAGAAATTTTATCCTTAGAAATACAAGTTATTACTGTGCTCTTCTGTTGGATGAATATAAACTAACTAAAGAATTGCACCTTTTTTCATTCTGTGTTCTACACTGCATTTCTTTTAGAGAGTTAGTTTAGACCATCCCTAAGTCTACCGATTTAAATACTTGTTATATCACTGTCTTATTTGTAACATAAGGCACCTACTACAAGCCTACTCCTCATGCAAAATTGCCAATTTATAGCAATATTCCTTGTTTAGAAAACAAGGCTATCCAAACACTATAATTACAATATGCACCAGCAGGCATAACCCTGCATTAATGCATAGACTCCAGATACATTCGTCAAATAGAGTTTTTTTCTCTTTGCCTTCTTCTCAGGGTACTTTTAAGTTCAGGGACAGAGAACATGTCTTCATTAGAAACATTAACATTCACAGGCTGTAGTAAATTTTGACAGTGAAAAGGTCTCTGTAACCTTTAGTTGTGCAGAAATTTACTTCCCAAGAAAATTACAGCTGGCACTGTCTTAATTAATGCTAGCTTTCTTTTCTGAAAATTGTGGGCTTGTCAGTAAAAAAGGCAGAAAAACCTGAGTTTAAAAGACTGGACACAAAAGATGCCTAGAAATGAAGCCCTGCAAAATTTCATAATATTGCTCTGTTTTTTGTTCTCCAGTAAGGAGATGAAAAGATCTCATTTGATTTTGCCAAATGGAGCAACATACATGCAATGTAGAATTGATTTGCATTCTCCCTTCTTTTGTCTTTGAGTTTTATCACATAAAATGTGTTTTTTAAGGTAGTCTATTTTAAAAGCAATAAGTCAAATAAAATCTATACCTGTTGGGGAAAAAATAAGGCACGACTTCATTTTTTTGGTCCTTCTTTAAATGCTCATATTAAACTGCAGCTAGCAGTAAGAGTTGTAGCAGTGTTTTTCACATGAATTTTGATTATCTGACATTATCTTTTACTGGTTTTTAAAATGGTTCTAAATACTATTGTATAATTTTGTGTCTAATCTTACAATTTACACTTTAAATCGCTCAGTTTTATTTTGACAGTACATTTGCTTTCTCTTTGGATTAAAGATTCACTTCTTTATCTCCTTGCTGGCTTTGAATTTTGATCATCTTGCATTATCTTTTTATCATCTGAATAAGGTGCTAAATACATGCTACGGAGCTCTTACTAATATTTTCTTACACATGAGCTGAATCATTGCTAAAAGCAAAGCAGACTGCATTTCCATCTTTTTGTTTTGCCTTTTGGGAGGGCAGCGGGGAGCTGGGCAGGGGCGAATATGGTAATAATAGCTTTATATGTTAGTGGTCTCCAAAACCCTCCAGCCTTCTTTACATGCCCTCATAATCTCTGATGGAGCAGGTTTTCAAGGCATCTGCTCTGAATTTTGCAGTGTGGCTTCCATCTCTGTCAGTAAAGTGGTATGGCTGTGTTGTGCCACGTGATGCTCTGACAATATACCTACAGTTTGCACCACTTTGGCAGTACAGGAAGCACCAATATAGCATGTCAGCTGTTCAAAGCATTTTATGTATGTTTCCAGTAGCACTTTAAATTAAGGTGCCACGTATAAATGGTTTATTCATATTTATGAAATGATTAGTTGGTGCCACTACATCCTTTAATAACTTATTGTAAGGCATGTTATAAAATGCATCCCCAATAAATGTTTAAAAGATGCTGCTGCAGCAGTATGATAAGCTGTTACAATAATATTTTAAGGGTATAAGTATTGTTCAAATAGTTTGGGTACTGGTTTAATGCATAGTGTGAAGGTTTTTTTTACAAGCATGTTATAAAATGCCATATAATTTAATAAATAATAAAATATTTATAAATATAACCTTAATAGAAAGTGTTACTATGTTTTCATAACTTTAATGGACGCACCACATATCCTGAGGAAGTCTCAAAAGTACACAAAGGCAATAGAAGAGAAACATTCCAATCTCAGGTGCAAATCTCCTTGCTATCATATCGATAAAGAAAAGCTCTTAGGAATTGCCTAAACAATTATAGGGCTAATATCTCCAGCACTTGAACTGTCCATTCAGAGTTTAAAAATATTTAAATGTAAGAGACAAAAGAGATGCTATAGTGTGAGTTTCCGAATAACTTCATGCTGAAAAATGTTTTGACTGCTTGTAACTTCTCCATGTAACAACTCCATAATTTCAATTTTAAAGCCCTGCTCCTACACTCAGATCCATGTGCACAGGCCCTGGGACTCAGCTGATGGATCAAGGCCAACCACTGTCACTTTGCATATTGGAAAATGAATCGAAGAACATGACGGTAAGCAAAATATAGAAACAGGGTGGCTCCTGACTTGGACCCTAATTTATGCTTCTAGCCACTTTCCATCTCAGAAACATTATTTTTAGTTGTAATAAATCTGAGGATTATTTTGAAAACTTCACAACTGCTCCAAAAATGAACATTGTCTCAGCGCTGTGCCTAAATGGAACAAGGTTGCTTTGGGTGATGGTGAATGTAACTGCACTAACACGAATCACTCACCAATACTGATGTTCCGTTCAAGCTCTGCACCTTTGTTTCTTGTTAACGTGATTCAGCAGAAGCACAGTCCAGTATAAGCAGCTCATCCTTAAACATTCTGAAACATTTAAGGAGCCTTTTGACAACTAATATGCTTCATTTTTTCTTTGCAGTGCAATCTTTTCTTCAAATAATTTTTGCATAATCTATTTGGAAAATAAAACCAGAAGCTTAACCCTTCTTCTTTAGGTCCCAATCCTTTAAGCACTTATATATGGACATACCTCTTGTACGCTTGTAGTGTCAAAATGGGATTAATCTATGTAAAATTAACACATGCATAAGTGCTTGTAGGACCACAACTTTATTTTGTCCAAAACAGGGTATGTAGATACCACTTATGTCACCATCTCATACTGTTTTCCTCCCTGTATTGTAATCACAGGACTCAAATATGACGCCTGTGAAATATTTTTCCAGCAGTACCATCTGGCTGCCTGGCAGATGTTTCTACCCCGTTATGCTAGCAGTTTATATGGCTTTTGAGTTTGTCACATGGCAACCCTTATGTGAAAGGGTTTCCTTAACTGTATGGGTATGTATTCCCCATTTCCCTTTTCTCTTCTGCTTTAGAAAAAATAATCTTTACAATCAAATGCTTATGAGATTTTTATTTGTCTATTGTAAAAAAAAAAAAAAAAAGGGGGAGCGGGGGTTCCTAGCTTGATATATCTACCTATTAAAGCTGCTAGTGAATTTATAGACCCCCTCATTTAGAAGCACATATAAATTAACCTTTAGTTCATTCTTTTGTATGTGTAACTCAGAGAGGCTTGCTCTTTGTCTTGCACTGAAATTGTGAATTTTGACTGTGCATGCGCACTGCACAATGTCTTCTTATTTTGTAGATTGGGCCCTAGGGGCATAACAATATATCATTGTATTCTTTGTCTAACAATTGTTAACATGGGACTCTTGTATTTGCCCCATGATAATGTACAAATATGTATTACAAGTTTTTCTAATGATAATCATGATATTTCATTTGTCTTGCCGTTCTAATAATGATAACAGTATAGCTTTTTTAAAAAAAAAAAAAAAGAAAAAGAAACTGTTCTCAGTGAGTCTGACATTCAATTCAGAGAATCTAATGTCAGCAAGAAATCCATACGTACTCTTGAGAGTGGTGGGCAAGCCCCTTTCCGTCTATTTTTAGGCTCCAGGATAACAAAGTGATAATTTCCTTCTCTCAGAATTTTCCTGCCTTTCTAATATTCATGCAGTAGAAATTGCTGTATTATTTTAGTGAAAAATATTTTTCACATCACAGCTAAATGTACACTGACATTTACAGAAGAGAGACACCTTTGTGGTAAGACAACCTGTTCTTTCAAACTAGCATTTACATGTTGAGTGTGGAATAGATAAGACTGTGAGCAAGGAGTCTGTTGTTATACTTCCATTTTCTGGAATCTATTTGTGATGGAGGACCATTCAATTCCTTCAAGGCCAAATTACTGCCAGTGGGTTCTGATCTTTGAGGGTAAGGTATCCATAGACTAATCATAAATTATCTAAGGCCCTGGATTCTACAGTTTCATAATTGAATTATTAAAGACTCAATTATTATCTGTCTTTTGGTAGCCAATGATGGCTCTTTGGTGACCTATCAGAAATGAGTTTGGTACTGCTGGTCCAGTTAGCCAATGACAAATAGTCACGTCACACAGAACACACTGCTATTGGCACTTACTGTGTTGGCAATATCAGCACAAAATTCAAGGCCTGAATGATCCATAGAGATTGAATAATCCACTTGATCCTAGAGGTGTCTCCCCTCAAATAAGGGTGGAAATCCATCTGAGGGACAATATGGGAAGTTCGCACTTCCACACCCATGCTGTTGCTGCTGGGTGAACAGAAAGTGCAGTCCCCAAGGCTCAGTCCAGCACTTTCAAAGCTGCTAAACTCACAATTTAGAAAGAAAAAGGGTTTTTCAAAGGGAAGCTACTGAATTCTGAGTGTACTTGAGACTCCTTAATAATATTGTAACTATACAAACACATCAGGCTTCAATAAGAACTTGGGATTATATCCTAGTATTCTTTGGAACTATATTAGAGAAGGGCAGCGTATTCCCAGGTGATTCACTTTGCGAAGTTCCTGCACCTCTCAGGGGAAAGATTTTTATATGCTATGGCAGCTGCAGGGGTATAGAAAGACATCTGCAGTCCACAGAGTACTGCTCTCTTTATTTTAATGGCTGCCCCCAACCTGGTCCAATGGTGCCATTGTTTTCTCAGAAACTAGGCTTCCACTGGCTCTCCTCCCATTTGTGGACATGCTCAGTGCCAGCCCTACACTAAGTGGCACCCCAGGCAAGGAGCATATTCAGTGCCCCTCCCCCCATTTGTTAAACTTTTGAACGCCTTAGTTTTTATTGCATTTCACAACTTTGATGCAAGCATGCTTTATCTCTGTCATATGAGATGATATATTTGCATAAGATGATAGATTTGCCATATATAAACAAATAAAAAGTTCATTTCCTCTAAGCTTATAAAAACTTTAATTTTAAGAATAACTGAAATTTACTAACATCAAGAAATTGAATTGCTCATCAACATTGGGTGGAGGAGTATTAAATGTTGTCACATAAGGTGACTGACCACGTTAGAGTGTTAATTCTAGTCCTTTAGGTCAGAAGGTTGCATTTCTCCCCTTTGCCCCCATGAACGAAAGCACAGATTCTGCAAAGGTCCAGAGAGTCTAAGAGGTTAATGAAAAACATATCCACATGCTGAATACCTGAAACACGTTACTTCAAACATTCTATTTTCCCTCTCGTCATTAACAACAAAATCAGCACCCCAAGCTTGGTTCCCCCAAGCCCAGCACTCCCAGCGGTTGCCAGGGCTGCCTGTCTCTAAATCTGACTCTGGACATTAACATTTTTCTTCTGAAAGGAGTGCAAGGCAGAGAATTTGAGTCAGTGCTACTGATTGTATCTGCAAGAAATCCTGTTTATATATATATGGTCCTTAAAAAGACTCCCTCAAACTCACTTCCAGGATGATTTCTCCTACCCTTTCCAATGCCAGTCCAGTGGGCTGCTGTTCCGTTTCTACAAACACCTTCTCTTCCCGTTGCTCTGGCTTCTGTTCTTCTCTACCCTCTTTAGTGAAGAGGACCTTATAAAAAAGAAATGCATAAGCAATGATTATATTTTACATTATATGTGATAGCTTTAAAATATCTTTTTCTTCTCACAAAATTTCTTCCTTTTAAACTCAGTCATCATTTTTAGACTTGTTTCGTTTTCCTTGGTACAGATCAAACGGCAGTTGTTTTCCCTTTGGGCTATATTTGACAAAGGTATAGCACTGAACGGGGACCACCTAGGCCACCTCAAAGCAGAGATTAATCCGAACAATTTAGATCTCTTGCTGCTCCACGGGAAAATGGCATTCGATTGGATTATTTAGGGAGGACAAAGTGTTTTTGTTGATGAGCGAGATGAAATCCTCAGAGAGTGAAATCAATCTTATGTAGAGACCCCAGAGCATTGATCTTGGTGCACATTGACAATTTCTGGTTGTTTAGCTATTTGGAATGACCGCACAAAATGAGCAAGTTGTTATAGTTTTAAGGTTTTGGTATTTATTGGCAACTCTAGCACTCATATGATTAATCACACATTCAGTGTGAGAGCTCAGTGGAAATTGACTGCAACGCAGCAGAAACAAAGTTTTCAGTTATCATTGTGAAATAAATTGAAGCTATATCCCTAAGCAGATTTGTCTTCAAGTTTCCAATTTGCCTTGTTAAAAGTGTTGTTTATACAGTAGTTAGCAAAAATGCAAGTAATTACATACAGAATTCAATCTAAGCAATTCTTTATATTTTTTCTCTTTATTGGCTTTCTATCTTCATTATCAGATATTTTGTTATACCTAAGCAGAAACAACATTCAGAAGAACCTATAAGTGGCCAGGAGACAGTATAGTGCTTTGCTTTTATTCAGGAAAATATTTCTTGGATACCATGAAGCAGTACACCAGGCCTTCTGAATAAACGAACAAACTCAAATGAAGAAACTCAAATGCAAATGCCTTTTAATAAACCATTTTTGCTTTTGTACTCATACTCGGTGGTGTTTACAAGAAAGAGGCAGGAATAGAGCTACAAACATTTCAGTTCATGTAATATATTTCATCTCAAGTAATAATATTTATTCTAAAGTAACTTTAAAAAAAAACATTGCTAGGTACCTATTCCATATGGCAAGCAACATCTGTTTATATTGCCACAACCATATTTTAAAAAAAAATCAGAAACACTTGGTAACTGGAGTAATAATTATGGAATGACGATATTGAAAGTGTATACACGCAATTGAAGTGGTGAGTGAAGAGCGGGGGCTAAAAAGGTGCATGACCTTTGAAGACAAAAATCAGCTCTAACTACCATACACTAGCAAAGTCTGATAAGTACTTTCACAATTGCCATTGGGATCTTACCGTGACCTCCAAAAAGCAGTTGTTATGATGTACTTGCCAGAGATAAGAACAAAACTGTGCAACAGAAAGGGGAAGCCCTGTAAGGCTGTCCTCATGCCTCCCTGGAAAGGCTTACACACTCACACTGTATAGAAACTACATCTATATCTATCAGGAAAGCCCTAATTATCGAGCTCAGATTTTAATGACACACTGAAATTTACATGAAGTTGAAAATATGAACATTCTTAAATCAGCAGTCAAAAATCCAAGTGATTTGCTTCAGAAGCAGTGAAATACAATTCCTTAAATTAGAACCTTCCTTACACATAAATATATTTCTTTTTGAAGGATGAACAATGCTTATCATAACCCATCTAGAATTTTATTGCTCGGTATTTTTATTTCATTTGATTTTCTTTTCTGAATGCTCTCTCTGAAAAAGGCTTGCAACAATAAATTCTTCACAATTCTCTTTCCACATATGTATCTCAAAATCCTATAGCTGATCTGGATATAGCAATCTTGGAAGCAGTGAATATCCTTTTAATTGTCTGAGGCTTTTTAAGGGCAACATTACTGAATGATTTTTTTCAGGATTCACATTACATGTAAAAGTTTGCTGTGGGTTTTTGCTAGGTTGCATTACATTATAGATGCCTAGCTGATGGACTTCTATGTTCTTTTTTCTCTTTAGTTACACAGAAATATCCCTATATCTCTACCTGTAGAGGAGATAAGGAGTTGTCACAGCTGCTGTCTATGCAGTCCTCAAACTAGAGAGTACTGTAATAAATCCTATTTTATTTTATGGACAAATAAATGCTGAGGTAAAATATTCGAGGATCGTTGCTTGAATACTTGCCATAGCAGCGCTACTGTAATAACCACTATGACATTAATTTACTGCAATGTGCCGTAGGAAGAAGGAAGAAGGAGGGAGAAGGGCATTAAAAAAGAAAAATTACTATCCTTTGGATTTATTGGGATTGGCCTTCCTCATTTTCAGCCATCATTAGTTGATTAGGTGCTGATGACAGTATGGACAAGCGTGCTGGAATAGTTGGCTAAGAAAAGCCCTAAAGGTACTCTGTTAATTGAGATGATGTTCGTATTGTACTTACTGAACATAACTGCAGACAGTGAAATAAGAGCTTAGCGTTGTGTAACAGACCACATGAACATTCAGTCATCATCAGTCTGTAATGGGGTAAAAACCACTGTATATGGGTTAGTATTACTACTGAAAAGTCTACAAGTTTTAAACATCATAGAGACTTTATGACAAGAAACTCCTCTATATGGTATAACCTCCTGGAGGTGCTAACAAACCTGTCTGAGGCTGTTCCACCGTACCATTAAGGAGACATTACTCTATCACAGGAACAGAAAATTTGACTTATGCCTTTATCTTGCGAGAAGCATGCACCTGAACATAATGGAATGGCAGGATTTGCTTATCCAGTAGAAGCTTAAACATTATTGATACCCTTTTGGTCTGCTTATGCCCTATATACTTCAGGTTTTCAAGTAATTTAAAGAGAACTGTGAAGGAACACAGGGCCCTCCATTTTCCTTATGCAAAATCAGTATTGTATTCTGGGAGTGGGTGGGAGGGTCTGCATTGAAATAGTGTGAAATTCACCCCTGTGCATAGGGATAAGGACTATGAGCCACGTAAGTGTCAGATGCACTTCAATGGTTTATGGCCCTATTCTGGCCATTACATATGGGTGAATTCAGTATTTATTGTATGATTTTGGGGGGGACGGATGGACGACATTCAAATAAAATCTCCTCAAGAACTTTGAAAAGGGGCAGAAACCTTTTTAAGGGACTTATCCTGCAAATATTTATGCTCTTGAGTAACTTTACTCACATCTACAGACCCATGTATTTCAATGGGACTTCTCACATAAGAAAAGTGATCACGTGTGCTTGTAAAATTGGGTGCTTAAAATATTATGTTTAACAAGATGACTAAATATTAAATAGTTTTATTTTAGAAGAGAAAGGTGAGTAAATTAAATCTTCCCATGGTCACGTTTAGGTTGAATCATGTAATACTCATTTAAAATACAGGCAGAACTGTATTAATATTCAGTAGTATCAGAAGCAACTGCTGCCAGCTTCACTTGGAATGGTGGTAACACAATATGCTATTTAATAATAATAAACTTTATTTCCACCGATGATATTCTGATGCTTACTTCAATTAGGATAAAAAGCAGGATTTACTCACCTATCAAATAATAGTAGTAGAACTACTTAGTCAACATTTGCCTTTTGAAGTGCTGAGAGACAAATTTCTTGTTTCATCCAACAGATACTTGCTACTTTCAGTCACTCACAAGCCAGAAATTTCTTCTTGTCTGTAGCAATGTGTGAAGAGGAGAACTGGCGCTGCAGGATGAACCAAATGCTGGGTTAAGGTACCCGATGCCAACACTCAACCACCCCATGCAGTTTTATCTGGTAATGCAAATGATTAGAAGTCTTGGGGCCAAAAGGATCTCAACCTAGTCTCAACCTTTAAATGAACCATTAAGACTCAGAAGTTTGGTTCCAAAAGTAACACAGACATATTGAAACTTACTAATTCATTTTTTAAAGATAGAGTATGTCTATCATAAACACTGTACAATAAACCAATGAGTAACAAAGTCTAACATATATGCAAAAATAATCCAAATGAACCTGGAGCCAGATATTTTATTCAACTGTGAGTGCAGCTATCTAAGCAAAACCATCCTGATTTGGGTGCCTAATTATCATGTAATTACTGGATTGCACAGACAGATAACTAATTATACCTCCAGTTGGTCATCTGTGCTCACAGTTGCTGATATTTCCATTGGCCTTTAACCCAGATGTTTTTATGGGACATTGTTAGTAGTATTCAAAGGCTTCTTCTGCAGTAGTCGATTTTTTAAAAAATATAATAACTATGTATCTATCTTTAATATTTAGTATGATAATAAATGGTGTTGTCTTCTTTTTGATCTTCTGTGACTCTGGAGTTCAAGGAAAGCTGTGTACTATTCCATCATGCTGTTGGATCTCTAGTTATATAGTGGGATAATCTTAAGTAAAGGATTCTTAAACCTGGCAAAGGAGCCAGGAATAAGCTGAAGAATATCTGAAGAAGCCATGAGCAAGCTAAAGTATATTTGAAGACTCAATTTAAGGAGTCAAAAAATCCAAATGAAACAACAGGTATTCAGCACTGAAAGACAAGATATTCTCTCAACAAAATAAAAAAAGCCATTCTGTACAAAAATAACCTCTTTAACACATTCATGGAGGAATGGTAGCTTTGTTCCTGTTGAAGTCAATTGGAAAACATCCATCAACTCCAATACAGTTGGGGGCAACATGAACATGTGGGGGGTGAGCCTGGCATGCCTCCCTGGGTCAGGCACAGAACTGTAGGTGAGTCCTGACTCAATATCCCTCCTTATACAAAAACAAGTCTGGACCTGCTTTGGGTATAAGAAGCATTATCCCCACAAGTTCTCCATTATTTAACAGAAAGCCTCACACAGGCATACATGACACCTTTCTACCTCAACTTCTTACCTGAAGGACTCACTCAGTCCCAGCCTGTCTGTCACCTGTCTTGAGTTCAAGTATCCACCTCCATCTAGGCAATACATCCAGTTACTCTCACCTCAGGTCTTCTGATGCTGCCTGGGTGGAATCTTCCTCTGATGTCACAGTCCATGTAGGTCTCTCAGAGGCTGCCCACTTTGTGGCATGGCTCATTTGCTGGTGGATTCATTGTACCTTGGAGTCTTTAAACCATGATTTGAGGACTTCAATAACTCAGTCATAGGTTAAGAGGTCTATTACAGGAGTGGGCACATGAGGTTCTGTGGCCTGAGTTATACAGGAGGTCAAATTAGATTCTCATGTTGGTCCCTTTTGACCTTTATGTTTATGAGGTCATGAAACTGAACATTTTCCACAGTTGTAGGTGGAGTTTAGGTTTTGGATTTTTACCCCAAAGTCAGGGTGCAAACAGATATCATAAATAAGAGTCTTACAAGCTGGGCCTGTATTTGAACAAGAGGAAAAATAGATGGGTTCATATGGACATGGAAACATGCTGTTGGGGAGTCAGCTGCAGCACTGTCGGTCTCCTAGCAACACAATGGGCACAGCTAATCTTGGCAGAAATGCCTGCTTGACTGCACTTCCTGACTGATGGATGGATGGAGCTAAGCTACCACTTGGCCCAGCAATGGCCAGCACTCCCTGGCTGCTCAGTGTGTTCCACCCTGCATCTGCGTTTGATCCTATTTCCTGTGCCTTCTCCAGCCCAGGCCCACTCCAGTTCATACCCTCCTCTGTCCATGGCACCCCACTTCTGACACTGGCTCAGCTTCCAACCATATCTCCAGCTCATCCTTTGGTTCTGGTGTTTGGCTTCCGATCCCTGACTGTGACCCACTTGCCGTCCCCATTGTTATGTTTCTCACCCATCCTTGCATGTGTATATATACCTCCTAACTGTAGTGTCTACTTCATGCATCTGAAAAAAGTGGGCTGCAGCCCACAAAAGCTTATACCCAAAGAAATGTGCCAGTCTTTAAGGTGCCATAGGACTCTCATTGTTTTTGTTATACAGAGTTTAGACTTTGCACTTTAGTTTATAAGTTAATCATATTATTAATATAAATATGACATCTTTTACAAAAATAAGTTTTGAGATAGTTAAATGTTAGGAGGTAACAGTACTATTGTACCTGTCACTTTTCCAGTTCTATATAAAAGAAGAAAACAGGGCACATATAAGTGTTTCACTAATGTAAAGCATCTAGCCCAGACACTAACAAATACTGCAACATGCTGCATATGTATATGTGAAAATTTAGAAAAGAATTGATTTTATGTTTTATTATAGGAGAAACAGTAGGTAACCCTATAATGAAAGACCTTGATTTTTCAAGGGTTCCGGAATATGAGTTAGTCCGTAAAAGTTAGGCCTGTAAGTAAAGCTTTGCAGAATTGGAGCCTAAGTGTTTGATTAAAGAAATCGCAAAGTTAAGATTGCCCGTGAAACCTTTATATGATTTAGACCAGTTTTACAATTTCCAATTAGAAATGTTTGGAAATATATATATATATATATATATATATTTTTCTGAACAAAACTGTATTTTGGCTTTTCATTCAGACTTAGAATAGAAATTCCTTTTGAAATGTCAACATTCCTTACTAAAGAAAACACTTTGGTTACATCTTTGCTATTGATTCTTTCCTGCGTCTGAGTTTTGCTAGGTGCAGGAGGAGCAACGGGGAGCCCTGTTCTTACTCTTCAAGTCTCAGGGCCAGCCCTAGCACTGAGGAGTTAAAGCTGCTTCCTAGGACCAATAACTCCATTGATGCAGGATCCCTAATGAATCCTATGCAAGTGGAGCACAGGTATAACGGACTGGAGCTCTGGCACAGCCTCTTCCAGCCCCTTGCCTGCCCTTGGAGACTGAGGGGCAAAGCAGATTTTGGCTCCCTTAGGGAGCTGATGGGCAGGATCCCTTGGGAGGCTGATCTGAAGGGGAAAGGTGTCCAAGACAGCTGGCTGTATTTTAAAGAAACCCTTTAAAGGCACAGCAAGATAACATTCCAATGTGCAAAAAGAACAGCAAATGTGGATGGCGCCCAGTGTGGCTTAGCAGAGAACTCTGCGGGGAGCTGAAACATAAAAGGGAAGCTTACAAGAAGTGGAAGCTTGGACAAATGACAAGGGAGGTGTATAAAGATATTGCTCGGGACTGTAGGGATAAAATCAGAATGGCCAAAGGGCAATTGGAGTTGCAGCTAGCAAGGGATGTGAAGGATAACAGAAAGGGGTTCTACAAGTATGTCAGCAACAAGAAAAGGATCAGGGGTGGAGTAAGTCCCTTACTGAATGGGGCAGGCATCCTTGTGGTGGATGATGCGGAAAAGACTGAAGTACTCAATGCTTTTTTTACTTCAGTCTTCACAGGGAGGGCCAGCTCCCAGGCCATTATATGGGGTAATGCAGAATGGAGAGAAGAGCGGCCCTCGGTGATGGAAAGTCAGGTTAGGGACTAAAAGAAATTGGATATGCACAAGTCCATGGGGCCAGATGAACTGCATCTGAGGGTGTTGAGGGAGTTGGCTGAAGTGATTGCAGAGCCGCTGGCCATTATCTTTGAGAACTCGTGGCGAACGGGGGAGGTCCCGGAGGATTGGAAAAAGGCAAATATAGTACCTATCTTCAAGAAAGGGAAAAAGGAGGATACGGGGAACTACAGACCGGTCAGCCTCACCTCAATCCCTGAGAAAATCATGGAGCAGGTCCTCAAAGAATCCATCCTGAAACACTTGGAGGATAATAGAGTGATCAGGAACAGTCAACATGGATTCACGAAGGGCAAATCGTGCCTGACCAACCTGATTGCCTTCTATGATGAGATGACTGGATTTGTGGATGTGGGAAGAGCTGTTGACGTGGTATACCTCAACTTTAGCAAGGCTTTTGATATGGTTTCCCACAGCTTTCTCGTCGGCAAGTTAAGGAAGTATGGATTGGATGAGTGGACCGTAGGGTGGATAGAAAACTGGCTAGATCAGCAGGTAGGAATCAATGGCTCGATGTCTAGTTGGCAACTGGTAATGAGTGGAGTGCCCCAGGGGTCGATCCTGGGGCCGGTGCTGTACAACATCTTCATTAATGATCTTGATGATGGGATAGGCTGCGTGCTTAGTAAGTTCGCGGATGACACCAAGCTGGAGGGAATGGTAGATACTCTGGAGGGCAGGGACAGGATCCAGGGAGTCTTGGACAATTAGAACACTGGGCTGAAAAAAACCTCATGAGGTTCAACAAAGACAAGTGCAAAGTCCTGCACTTAGGACGGAAAAATCCCATGCACTGCTACAGGCTGGGGACCGATCGGCTAAGTAGCAGCGCTGTAGAAAAGGACTTGGGGGTTATGGTGGACGGGAAGATGAATATGAGCCTACAGTGTGCCCTTTTTGCCAAAAAGGCCAATGGCATATTAGGCTGCATCAGTAGGAGTATTGCCAGCAGATCAAGGGATGTGATAATTCCCTTCTATTCCACACTGGTCAGGCCGCATCTGGAATGCTGTGTCCAGTTTTGGGCTCCCCAGTACAGAAAGGATGTGGAAAAATTAGAAAGAGCCCAGCGGAGGGCAACAAAAATGATTAGGGGGCTGGGGCACATGACTTATGAGGAGAGATTGAAGGAACTAGGCTTATTTAGTCTGCAAAAGGGAAGACAGGGGGGGGATTTGATAGCAATTTTTAACTACTTGGAGGGGTGCTCCAAAGAGAAGGGAGCCAGTCTGTTCTTGGTAGTAACAGAGGATGGAACAAGGAGCAATGGTTTCAAGTTACAGCTGGGGAGGTCGAGGTTGGATATTAGGAAAAACTTTCTCACTAGGAGGGTGGTGAAGCATTGGAATGGGCTGCCTAGGAAGGTGGTGGAATCTCCATCTTTGGGGATATTTAAGGTCCGGTTAGACAAAACCCTGGCTGGGATGATTTAGAGAGAGTGGTCCTGCTTTTAGCAGGGGGTTGGACTAGATGACCTTGTGAGGTCCCTTCCAGCCCTAAGATTCTATGATTCTATGAAAGCAGGAGGGAAAAGCAGAGCCTTGAGCCAGTCACTTTGAGCACGTCACTACTTCTCTTTGAATCCCTCGACTGACTCCCCATTCCCTATCATATGCTTCTCTTCACCTTCAAGTAGGGTGACCAGAGAGCAAGTGTGAAAATTCAGGACTGGGGGTCAGGAGCGTAATAGGTGTCTGTACAAGACAAAGTACCAAATATCAGGACTGTCCCTGTAAAATCAAGACATCAGGTCACCCTATCCTCAGAACTTACACAGCCAATCCCTACCCTTCCTCTCTTCTCATTCACGAGCACACTGTTGATACTCACCTCTGATTGACCCATGATGCCCACTTGTTACATTTTCAAACAGGCACCTTTACGCTTCTTCCCCTGCTGCCTCCCCATGCCTGTGGCAGCTTCCCACAAACATCTGCAAAGCTAACTCACCATCCACCTTCAGATGCCTCCTCAAACCGCTCCTGCGCAATACCAGCTACAAAAACATAGACAATGGGTGGGACTCTGCTTTCCAAACTTTTACTAAGCTTCCCCGTAACAGCATTTTATCTTTTGGGGGGCTCACCATTACCTCTGCCCCTCTTCCCCTCTTATAGCCACTTGCTCTTCCTTCCCCTTCCCCGTGGGGCCCAGGCCTTGCCCCAGGCCCCCTGCTTAGCTCCCTCCCTCCCCCTTGCTCTCAGTCTCCCAGCCCTGCCTCCTCCTGCATCCCCAGCCACCCCTCTCACCTCGTGCCAAGGCACAACCCCTACCAGTTGAGTGTTTCTTCAATGGTTATGGCCACTTCTTCTGCACTTCTGCTGCTGTCCAGATCCCGCTCCTCAGGCTGCTACCTGTTGCTCAGGGGGGAAAGACAGAAGTCGGGGCAGCAGCAATGTGGAGGAAGTAGCCAGAGCCAGGGAGCAGACCGTCAGCAGACTGCCACCATCCCATACCTGTCCCAGAAGTACTCCTGCTCCATTCCTTGGCTGCTTTCACTTCCTCTGGGCAACAGACAGCAGCAGTAGTGTGGTGAGAGCATCTCCAGGGTATGCAGTGGGGAGGGAGTAGCTATTGACTGACTGCTCACTGGCTCTGGCCACCTCCTCCCTGATCCTGCTGCACAGGAGAAATGAGAGCACATGAGATTGGGGGGGGGGAAGAGTCTTTGGGGTACCCATGACCCACAAAGACTCTTAGGCCTGGTCTACACTGAGGGCTTAGGTCAATGTAATGCTGCTTACTTCGACCTTCTACAGCCTGGGTACACACACACATGGCTGCAAGATTGAATTAAGTGCTGTTACAAGTTGACCTTGTAACTCCCCCCTCCCCTCCCAGGAAGTGTTGCATTTACAACAATTTTAGTAATTCGCCTTAAACACAATGTAGACAGTCCCCACCAGCCCCGCAGTCCCACTGCGGCTCCCCTGCCAGCTAGCAGCCCCCCCGCTGGGGCTGCTACCAGCTCCTCTGCTGGCTCTGCAGCCCCACTGCTGGCTCGCAGCCCCCCACCGGGCCTGTCACTGGCCTCCACAGCCCCACTGTGGGCTGGGCAGCCCCCTGCCGGTCCCCTGTGGGCTGGGCAGCCCCCCGCTGGTCCCCTGTGGGCTGGCGGCAGCCCCGGGGCAATAGGGACACAAGAAGCTGGAGCAAGGAGTGTCATGTAGACAGCAGCCTCTGGTTTTATTATGTTGATGTATCAACATCGACTTTAGATGGTGCCCAAGTGTATACATGGCCTCACTGTTTGGGGAAACCATTGTCTGGGGAAACATCAGACTATGCTGCTGAAGTGCTAAGAAAACAGTCTGTCACACTGACCAATGCTGTCTCAGTGCTTCCTTGCACTCCACTGCCTGTCTGTATCCATTTTTTTGTCTCATGACTTATACTTAGATTGTAAACTGCTTGGGGCAGGGACTATATGTTCTGTACTGAATTGTTCCCAATTTGCTGTTGGCCAATTGCAACCAGTTTCTAGCCACCTTGCACTTTGCAAATCGACTTTGGGGGATCTGATTACAGAATCTGGCCCATTATGCTTCTTTTGATTTCACTTTTTGCATGACATTTTTTTGGCTGATTTGTTTTTTGGGTTGGGTATTTTTTTTTAGGTACATTTTTTTAAAAAATCCATCCTATGCAACTATTTGCTTGACAGTAATAGAATGTTTTTTTTTACTATACAGAACTGTTACAGGAGTGCTTGGTAAAAGAAATGTGGCATCTATGTAAATAATTAGATGATATATAAAGGTGCCAACAGATGAATACTATGTAGCACAGTTCCTGAGCTTTGTAGGACCAATAAAACTTCTTGTTGTGCACAGCTAGTGGCTTCTTTACATGTGGCTCTTAAGAACTAGTGGGGAACTGGAACAGATGTTTGCAAGGGGCTGGCAATGAAGAGTTGCATTGTCAGTTTTCAGCAAGTTCTCAAGTGTGTTGCAGTAGGGAATCCTATGTTTTGAGGATTGGTCCAGTGGAAAGATTAGAGAAGGAATGAGAAGCTCAGGATACAAGGGCTTGTTAAAATTGGTCATGTGCTCAGGTGTCTTGCTGAAGCATGGCCAATTTTCTTTCTTTCTTTCTTTCTTTCTTTCTTTCTTTCTTTCTTTCTTTCTTTCT
>ML685783.1:13168100-13290338 GCA_007922175.1 Pelusios castaneus
GAATGTGCCAGGACAATGGTCCCAGGGAGTTACCTGATGAGCCATTAAAGACATAAGGAATACAACCATTGTGTCCTAATGGCTCATCAGGTAACTCCCTGGGACCATTGTCCTGGCACATTCCTAAACATTAAGGACACAATGGTTTTAACATAAGTTAAAGTATGGATATAACATCAAATTCCAAACTTCTAATCCAAATAGAATTCCTAGACATAAACTATATAATCATTCCCAGCAAATTACTACCTTTCTATTGATACCAAACATGACATAGTTCCTATGGATTAGAGCATTTATGAGATATCCATTGAAAATAATATCATAAATGCTCCCCTAAATCCAGACAGCATCATACCCTGCCCACATGCCCTGCCCTTTGGGGGGCATGCCAGGCTCCCCCTGTGGCCCCCCCCCAGCAGGGAGGGCATTGGTGTAGTCCTGGGGTAGCCCTAAGTCGACATAGGGCTACCCCAGGGCTACACTGGCTTAATTCGACTTAAAAAAGTCGAATTAAGCCTTAGGTCGAGTAGAAAGGTGGTTTAATAAAGTTGACTTAATTGTCATTAAGTTGACCTTATTTTCCTTAAGTCGACTTAAGCAAGCTGCTTAAGTCGACTTAAGCAAAGTGTAGTGTAGGCGCAGGACTTAATTTACCAGTGTAGATGCAGCCTTGGAGCCTAGATACTCAGGTAATAGGAACTTAGTAAATGCTGAAGACAAAAACCAAGACAAACATCATTTGGAACAGGAAACTCAGGAAATTCAAAGTTGACTGACAATCCAGTCCTTAAGATATCTATTATCCTAATTATTGTTAATAATAATGATTGATACATAAGCCCTATTCTGCAAATGCATACAAGAGTAGCATGACACATATGAACTCAAAGGGATTATTCATGTGGATAAGATTATTTGCATCCATGTTTGCAGGATATGGGTTGATATGATAAAGTGCTTTTCATCGAAGATCCCCAAACACTCAAAATTTATAAATAGATTTAATTTTTCCTTGTTTATGCAATGATCCTATTGTCAAAATCTAACCCTATGAACGAGCCAGTTTATAAATACACATATTACAGAACTCAAATAAAGAATAGTATGAAGAATAACATTACCATCATGAACTGCAGCCATTTCTGATGTAGAAGGTGACAATAACGAGGTACTACTATTCAGAACAGAAAGTGAAGTATATCTTATTCAACAGAAACTACAGGGGAGTGCTACAATGTTACCATTATACTTTTCCTCCAGCAGCTTGAATTAATATAGTATCAGCATTAGATTCAATAGGCCTTTTCCTGCAGCCTTTTCTTGTAGCTGCCCCACTGTACGCATGACAATATAAATGAACACTAAAGTGACCAGATAGCAAGTGTGAAAAATTGGTACAGGGTTTGGGATAATAGGCCCTATATAAGAAAAATCCATGAATACCAGGCCTGTACCAATAAGCTCGGGACACCTGGTTACCCTAACTAAGACCTACACTCTTTTCTGTGTAGCAACCGCTCTGTACCAGGTCACTGATGTAAAGATCCATAGACTTGGGGGATATAGTTATGGAAAAAGCTGCACTTTGTAGGCCTAGTGCCAGGCTCCTATGCATTGGTAGGGCTAAGAGAAAGGAGGCTTGCCAGGAACATCCTTGCACTCCAGCAATTCCTGACTGCTAGAACAGCCTTTGTGGGCCATTTGCAGTCTATTTAAAATTGAGTGGCTCCAATGCATCTCTTCTTTTTTACACATCTGAGCTTCAGACGCAGCCTACACCCAGATCTCAGATCTTAAGCATTATTTAAATGCATTTTTGTACATAATCATATACTATATTTGTCCCATATGGTTGGTTAGGTAGATGCACAGTAGCTCTGAGATTGCACAGTATTGAGTACCTCTATTATATATCTCAAAAGTGCTGACTGGAGCTGGTCAGGAAAATTCCAACAAAATATTTTTTATCAGAATTTGCTGAGTCATCAAGTTGGATTTTGACCAAATTCTGACAGAATCCTGCCCAATTTCTTGCCTGCCTAGCTCCTTGGCAGTCTTTCTGATGGGGAATCTACATTTCTCTTTAACACATACTTTCCATATAAAAGCATTGTTCCTTTGCCACCATTACACCATATACACATTCAAAACTTTCCATTCCTGCATCATTGGGCAAGGATCATTCAGGGACCAGTAATATTTAAAAGAAACAAAAAGAAGAGACAGTACACCATTTGTAGTGATTGCTTTGGAAATTCCTGCCTCTCCTTAGTGTGACCACTTGATTTTTCCTTCTGCTTTCAGATGGGCTAGTGTGGTGTGGTATGAAATACGATGAATAAGGGGAAACAAAGAAAAGTGGTTTTAACAATAATTTAAAAACTGATTAAATAAGACATACATAGTACTAATTGCTACCTCCTCCCAAATGAAGGAACTTATTGGCTGGACTGCCCCTGAAGAGTAGAACATGAAGGAATGACATTACAATCAGCCTTTCTAAGATTTCTGAACTGTTGTTCAGGAACAACCATACAGTCTATTTCCAGCACAGCATCATTGTACTTATAAGACTTTACGGTGCAGAGTAATTATTCTTTTCAGGCATAGAAGAAGTGAGCAGTCCTTTAATTAAAGCAGGAATAGATAGCTTACAGTCCTGAGCTGAAATTCTGGCTTATGCAAGACATTGGAGTTTTGCCACTGAATTCAACAAGACCAGGATTTTACCTCTGGATTCTACAGTGACTGCTGTAGAATCACTGTGTGACTGTCTGTCTGCTGCAAGTTGACCCATCTGTAATAATAATATTTATCTATCTCATATCTGAAGCTTAATGTTCAGAAAGCACTAAGATACTAAATAAAAATTACCCTTTATGCTATTTATTTATTAATCCATAATCTTCCTGTTTAAAAATATAAATAATTTAATGTTCTAAAGCTTTCTATTTGATTTGTTGGATACAAAACTAATATGTTTTGATTATATATTGAATACCTTACAGGCTGTTTATTGAGTGGCATGTATGTGTAATCGGTTAAGTCGCTTATATACACATTAACAGATGGGAAAATGTTAGAAAATTTTAGAAGAGTGAAATTTACTCTATTGCTAGGGTCATATTAACAGAGGCCCAACATTAATGCCTATTTATATACCTGTTTACTTTGCCACTCACTAGGAAAGTACAGTTACAGTGTATTAGCAAGTGCCACGTCACATGGCATAGCTGTAACTTCCTGGCAAGTATTTCAAGAAGCATCCCCAAAAATTCAGATAACCTATCACAACCTGCACCATCTTCTTTGCATACGTAAGTATATACTTAGAAATAGAACTGCGTTTAGGTCTGCATCAAAATATACATTTAAAACCAGAGAATGAGTTTGATATTTCGTGTTACTGCAGATATGAGTGATATCAGATATTTTTCCACTTATTGAAAGTAAACAGAATCTCAGAAGCAATTCAAAATCAGGGCAAAACCAGCCACATTCTTCAGGGTCCTCTGTACTGGGAAGCGCCTAGCATATTTCTTATGCTCCCAGCACGAAGAATTAATATGTCAAGAAGACAAACTGTAAGAGAGCATGATGTGTACCATCAGCCAACTCTTTGTGGCACACTCCTCTCCACAATGCATAGATTTCCCATTGGAAATGCAACTGGCTCTGGTCAAGGGGAGAAGTTGATAGAGGTAGCATGGCTCCCCTTGACCACAGGTATATCCTTGGTGATACTGACGTTAAGTTGGGATGAGCAAGCCTTTTTACTGTACCATTATTGGTTGTGTGTTCATGTTTATGTAATGGGCACCCAACACAATAGAAGGCAACTCTAAAGGCTTTTATAAATAAATATATAAATGCTTTCACACCCTTAGTCAGTGGGGATGTTTGTCTTTCGCTGTCACTGACGGAAACAGTGGCAGACTTACAGGCATGCCAGTCATATCTCTCTCCCTGCATGCATATTGACCTTGGGGAGCAGCTCCTTTCTCATTCTGTGGAGGAGCTAAAATCCCAGTAGCCAGCATCAACCGACATGTTCTGAGACTTTTCTCATGGGCTGAACAGACCCTTGTGAGGAAACTGGCCTTAGATATACACATAGCATTTTTTAAAAAAGAAAAATCGAACACTTATACCAGCATTATGTAAAACAATTGAAAAATTGACAGTGTTGCCAGCTCCCTTGATTTTCTCATAAGTCTCAGCCTATTCGGTGTTTTTCTTAACATATCAAATCTTGGAATCTTGTGATTGTGCAAGACTTTTGGCTTTCATTTTAAAGTATGTTTCTAGCCCTCATGATTGTGAAGAAAAACTTGAAACACAAAAGGATCAAAACAGTAACAAATTTAAATTATTTACATTTATTTAAATTATTTAAATTTTCTTTTTAAAAAAATCTATATTTTTAAAAAACAGTTTTGGTTTTTGGGAGCCTGACCCATTATTTTTTAAATTTACATCATCTTAAACAGAGGTAGTCAGGTGAGAAATTGTATATTTTAAAATAAACTAAATGTCCTTTGTTACTAACAACAGGTTAGATTATTAGATTCCATTTTTAATTTCTCTCATCTATGATAATGAAAACAGGCAGAGTCACTTTTGTTTATAATCGACAACTTTTTTATTTCATCTTAAGTGCCTCATGCATTAGCACATTGCTGCAATATTTGGATTGTAGCCCTGCCATTTGCAACCCAGACCACTGGATCTTTTAAAATTAACGTTTCATGGACGTTCCTATTAATGTTGTATGCTTTTAAATTTGATAAAGTTTTAGATATTATAAAACCTAAATTTGTATTTGCACTTGACCTGCCATGCACCTTTTGTGACAAATTCCAATAGGGATTAGAATGGAATGGATTTCCTCAGTTTGTATTAAAAGGTTAATGGTCATATGAAATTACAGTGTATATGTGTTTCTTTACAAAATAGTTCTTATTAAAATACAATTGTACTATAATGGTCTCTAACAGTACATTTCAGAATAGTACTGCTGTGGTATTTTAAGATTATCACTCAAATACATTAGTATTTTTACAAAGGTGCCTTGTAAAAAGATGGTTAGCCACATCCAGGGAAATCTTCAGCACCTCGCTGGGTTTAGCTCAGTATTCTTATTAGACTTCTGTGCAATTGAAAGCAAATCAATAAAGTTTATGGGCCAAATTCACCACTATCGTAACAGGCACAACTCCACTGAAATCAATGGCTTTTCCCCAGTTTACACCAGTGATAAACATGGCACATGGTATGGAGCATTAAGATGAAGAGAGTGTTAACAAAGGTTTCATTTGTTCATGCTTCATATATACTTTATCTGAAAACATCTACTTTGGGGGTTTAATTGTAGTGATGTTTTGTGAAGAAATATGACCTTATGGGGCATTTTCAGGAATAGAATAGTCTATATATTAAAAAGCAGCAAATGATTCATAACTGCTTAGCGGTCAGGCCTGTGGGTCCATGCTTCCCATGTGAAATTTTTTTTCTGCATTGCAAACTCTTACATTAAATTGTGATAAATGAAGAGCGGAGGCTATTCATACAAATCAATGACTTTAGTGTATGTGTCATTAGCCTGAGAGATGCAGGCAGCGGTCACTACTATAAATCATGTGATGATCTGCTGTCTGTGACTCGATGCAAGCAAGCAGATGCATTAGGAAGGTTAAAGAATGAAATTAATCTGTGCATTTTCCTTTTTTTTTTTTTGGTCACCTGGTCATACGGAAAGAATTAAAATCACATGATCTGCGTTAAACCAGCTCTAGAGCAGTAAATTGGTTAAGTTAAACTTCACCTTTCAACTTAAAGGTAATTAAGTATTAATGGGATTAATTTATTCATCATCAAAAGAAAGTAAAACATATAGAATAGGTGAAATCCACTAGTGCTCCTCATACAGAAGGTGATATTATTAATTGCTTTTAATGCAGGCTGTAGCACAAGACCACACGTAAGAGCTCAGGACTCTGCAAAAAGGACTCTGATACTTTTAAGAGCAGCATATTTCTTCTTTCCCATTTTATAAATCCAGCATTTAGTAACCCATGACCATGCTCTTCATCCCGGTACTTTGGAGTGTGCTATGAAAATGACTTAGCTTGAAAGTGTTACTGATGATAGCATACATTTCCAAATATCTGTGACTGAGAGTATTAATGGTAAGAGTGTGTGGAAGAGGCTAGGGGCAATAAAAAGTTATATGGACAATATACTTTTAAAATAAGAATTTGTGAATTTGAGGAAGGTTGTATTTGATATAAACGTACAGCCAAATACCCAAGTCTTTACTAGGTACTGACTCACGCAAAACCCCCATTGACTTTCATGACAAGTTTGCCTGCGTTAGGATTACATAAATCCTATGGGTCAGATGGTGCCATACCTTTGCATAAGTGAAAGTTGGGATGCGTATGAAAGGAACCTTCCTCGGCCTTTGCAGGACTTGCTGAAGACCCAGTTGCAGTCTGTTTTGACAGACCAGGACGGTCCCCTCCTTATTTCCTCCAAGATGGGTGGAACCCAAAAGGGGACAGAGCTGCCTCATCCTGACATGCTGCACCATGAAGAGGTGTGGCAGTGGAATGCCCTGAAATCTTTGCTCCAAAAGCTAAATCTAGGCCTATGTAAGGCCTTCAGGATTTGGCCCATTATTACTAGTGTAGATAGAAGTAGAGATTCTTAAAAGTGGTCCCAACCCAGTCTCTGTTTTGCACATGCCATTGCCTTTGGGCACCATCAGCTGCCGGGGTAAGATGACTGACATAGAAATGTCTAACTGTAGTGAGCAACATTAAAAAGTTCCGCATTTGCAACCAGTTTCCACACAATGATATCTGGCATACCGTTGGCAGCTGCTAACCTAACAATGCGGGGGTGGGGGCGGAGCGGGGGGAAATATAGTATTATATACGCCTCTGTGGTCTGATGGCAAATGATGCCTTTTTTACTGGTGACTGCTGTATTTGATTTGGTCTCAAAGAGGACTGCAGCTGATTGGGTTCTTTATAATACTGTATGCACAAGGACATTTCAACTACTACTGAAGTGCAGCCACCCCATATTCCTTCCATAGTAGATAAATCATATTTCACTTGTTCTGCCTTAAAACCTCACTGTTTAGCAATGCTGCCATGCCTTGTAAAACTGCTGCTATTTCCCACTCTAGAGGCAACAGCATTTCGGGGATGGTTGAAACATTCCTCATGCATAAAATACTGTAGAGCATCTTTATGCTTATGAAGGGCACTATAAATCAATGAAGTATAGACTATCTTGGATAGTGCTGAAATAAGTATTACACAAGCTTAATTCACTTAATTATCCTTCCAAAAAAGGTAACATGTTCAACGTAGACATATTTCAATTGAACTGATAGTAGATCGGGACCGAGTGACTGAATTACTTTTTAAGGATGAAGTCACAGCCAAAAATCAATATCCGAAAGGTCTTATTGACCCTCACTATAGTATACCTATTAAATCTTGTTATGAAATAATGAACTAAAATTAATAATATCTATTAAAAGCAATAACACCTATCCATTTAAAATATATAAACATATTGCTAGAAGGTTAAGAGCCCATTTTGTGTTTCTTCTCTCCATTCAAATCCTGAAAGATACAAAGGATACAGAGGCTATGTCTACACTTGGCCAAATAAGTCGACTTTAAGTCGACTTTCTTAAGTCGACTTAGCATGTCTACACTCAAAAATTAAGTCGACTTAAAGGGAACCCTGCCAAATCGACTCAGAGCGTCCACACTGGATGCCTAAGTTGACTTGTAGGGGCTAGGTGGACCTGGGACTGGTCCACAGTGGCAGGGGGCTCAGCATTTGCCACATTGTACTTGGGTAAATGGGGCCTGAGCAGGACAGGGACACTGGCAGGGCCTAGGAGCAGGGTGGGCAGGGCTCTGTCCTGCCCTGTGGGGGGGGGGGACACGCCGGACTTTCCCTGTGCCAGCCACCCTGGCAGGGAGGGCAGTGGGGAAGCCCTGGAGCCCTTTAAGTCGATTTAGGGCTAATCTGCATCCATACTGGCTAAGTCGACTTCATAAAGTCGACTTAGCCAGTAAAGTTGACTTTAAAATAGGTTTTATAAAGTCGACTTTAATTTTCCTTAAATCGACTTAAGCTGCTGTTTAAGTCAACTTAAGGAAAATGTAGTGTAGACGCAGATTAAATTAAGTCGATTTAAGCAATCTTAAATCGATTTAATCTGTAAGTGTAGACGCACCCAAAGAGAGCTGTCTTAGATAATTAATCAAGGGATCAACAAAAACTGGCTGCTTAACAGAGTTGGATAATAAAGGTGGGGCATAAATGTTCTCAGTAAATTGGGGAATACCTTGGCCTGCTCTGTTTAGACAGTATATGCCCTAGTAAGCATAGTCTCTTGCACACTGTTTCAGCATATCTGGTCCCACAGGAGGGTCTCAGATCATGCCTACTCGGATGGGGAAGAAAGCACAGGGAAACTCTTTTCTTGCCTAGCACACCAATAGAAGCTAAACAGCATATATGCCACCCAGTCTCCCATGCACTGGTGTCATGCCAGCGCCCTAAAGGAACATGGACAAGTCTCCAGTTCATATTCTGGAAAAACACCTGAGCATATGTTTAATTTTAAGAACAAGTCCAGCCCAATTTGGCCAAACACTTAAGCATGTGCTTATCTTAAACTTCATTGTTTTGCTGGCTGAGCTAGGGCCCAAATACATGCTAAGTCAGCAGAAGGCAGCAGGAAGAATTGTATAATCTATCCAGCTGCCTCTGCTCTGAGACCCATTCCCCCTCCAGTACACTTTCGGTGGGCCTGGAAATTGCTCCACATGGATGGCTGAGTTTCTTGGGATGCCATTGTTCTCCCATTCCTCCAAAATGTCCTGTTCTTTTCTTTTTCTTTTTTTGTTAACTCCTGAAGCAAGAGAAAGCTGTATTTTATAGCTGAAGAAAGGGAGTTATAATGCAAAACTAAGAGATGGCTGCACATTTTATCATTCAAGTAAATTTTTTTCAAAACTTTTACTATAATTGCCTTTTAGGAAGCACAAGGGAGTTCTGAAAAATCTAATGAACTTCACTAACCACCTGTAAAGTGCCCCTACATGACCACCTAAAAATGAAATAAAATGTGAAAAATATTATATGGAGGAAATCGCTGCTTCTCCTTTTTGCTTCCTTTTTGGTGACTAATTTCTGCGATATGTTTGCATATCACTTCCACTGGAGTAAATGCCAAAAGAGGAAAAAAATGTTCTTTGCAGAAGGTTAATAATTTTATGCTACAGGTTTAAAGGGTGAGCTTAAAATAAAGAACCTGATTGCCTATTTTTAGGTGTTAAATAAGATCAGATATTTTTTAACATTTCAGCTATTTAATTGAAACACTTGTTCCCACAACTGATGTGGTTGGCCCGTTTTAGTGTCGGTATTGGGGGCCATACTCTGAGTTATCTCAGTAAGTTGATCTCTTTTCACATCAAGACTGCTATGTATTTCTGAACTGCCTGCCATCTCATCATTTTCTCAGCTTAAACAGCTTATGTTTATCATTATGCTCATCACTGGACCCTATCCTGATCCTTCTTATGGGAAAGTACTCAGCACTTTACAGAATCAGAATGACTTGTATAAGTAAGGGATGCAGAGAACAGAAGGAACCCTTCAAGTTAACTAAATTGCTACTGTATTTCCCCCCACAGGAACCATGGGACTTTTTGATGTCCCTACACAATTTTTGTCTGAAGCTCAGTGATGAATGGGTGTTGACATAGCTAAACAAAGGTATTATTAGTAGATTACATCTTGGAGCCTGGACTACTGCAAGAGCAGGGCAACGTAAACCCTAGGGCTTGCTGTATCTCCCAATTACTACACAAAAGACTAAAATGAAGGGTCATGGATAAAAGTGAATAAATGTTTCTAAATTCTTATCTTAAACACACTTAAGCTTAAAGCTGTTTAAGTGGGGCTTTAAAAGCTTGCATTCTTTATGAAGCTGTGGCTACCTGCTTCATTCTCTTGCTCTTATTTTTGCTTTTATCCTTTTAGTCTTGAAGAAGCCTAATTAGACGCTTGAACAGGGCTCTCTCTCCCTGCCCTTAAATCAGTAATTGGCTTCAGTGCAGAGACTGTCAGGAAATTAACACATCACAACATGACAGCTGTTAATTTTTTCTCCTTATTTGTCATATGAATCACTGCTGATTTGCCGGAGTGCATAACAAATTAGTGGTCTGTAATCAGCGGCCTCTCTCCTGTGTGCAGCACCTACTTGTTTTTCCCTTTTTTCTTAAGTCCATTACTTCACTGCTCCAGCAAGGGTGACTGTTGCTAGGTGTGTCACTGTCAATAAATCAGAATAAGCGAATGCTAAAAGCGCAAGAAGCTCTTTAAACTTTGATGAAGGCTTTTAGTTACATTTTTAAACTTACACTTGGAACTGGATTTTTTTTTTTTTTAAATTGTCACTCCCTGGCATAATATACTGTCAAGGTTTCTGGTATACTTTCAAATTCTGTATTCTTCGTAACACAGAAATTAATAAAATGTGGTTTGCGCAAGTTAAAAACAAAGGCTATTTTTGAGAAGACAATTCTTAAAATGCCTGAGCCTGCTATGGATGCTCTGCCATAACATAAAAATAGGACCAACAAGTAGGCAGATTTTTTTTGTTCTTGTTCTGGAAAGATTGTAGTAGTAATTTTTTTTTTTTTTGTATTTATTGTAAAGATTGCAACCCCGCGCATCTCATTTCATGTCAATTATATGCATATATAAGCAATCTTGGGTACCAAGTATAAAAACAAACCAAACTCCAACCTTCTAGATATATGCACAAAAGAACTGTCTGAGGTCATTGGAAATTTTGTGTGTAACTCTAAAGGCAGCCCTTTGCCTGCTGAGTTTTATTGATATTTATTTTTTGCTTTGTTTTGTATATTCCTGAGGAACTGTAGGTATGAGCCAAGAGGTCAGACTGATAGCAGGGGTCTAATTTTGAAGGTTATGCATGAGTTAGGGTGCCTGTTCCTGCATCTGGAAACTCCCATAGAAACATAGGCTTCTTTGTCTTGGTCTACACTACATAATGATTTCAGTATAACTATGTTGCTCAAAGTTGTGAAAAATCAACACCCCTGAGCAACGTAGTTACACTGACCTTCTCCCCCCGACATAGCTACCGCTCTCATGGTACTGTGCAGCATCTTCACCAGATGTAAAGACATGCCCCTAGGAATCCGCATGCCAATTGTAGGTGACTAAGTGCTGATTTGTGCGCCCCGGTGTAAAACTGGTAGCCTGCACTGGAAAATGAGGATGCCATGTAGTCTGGAGTAAATTGCTAAACTGGATATAACATTATGTATTCAATATTTTGCTTCCCAAGTAGGGCCAAATTAAACCAAACACAGGACACAGCACTTCAGCACAGGGACCTTGTGATATCCCATCTCTCTGCTCTCTCCTCACAGCATCTCCATTAAAAATATGCTCAAAGTATAATTTCTTTGCATTGATAGATCTTCCCAGTCAAATATCTCCATAAGGCAAATCCTTTTCCCAGCATACAGCCTGAATAAATAAATATATGCACAACTGATGTCAAGGGGAGATAGAGGACAGAATCCTCTTCCCCAGCCTGCAAGACTGCTTGGCAGCTTCTAATACATCCTTAGTATGTCAGTATCCTCTGTGCTCCTCACTTTCCTAAATCTAAACACCCAAGCTCCTTCCCCATCATGATATAGTATGCTCCCCATGGTCCATGAAGAGTGGGAACCTTTGCAGAGACTCTACATCCTGCATTATTTCCAGTGCCATTTATGTAAAACAAATAAACAAAAGGATAACGACTTCTGGCAAATTAAAACAAAACTTGGATATTTCCGTTATTAAATTTAGTTTGATTTTTTTTCAATAGGTGTTCTGTAAGTTTGTTTTATTTTAGAAGTTTTTCTTTGCCATTCATTCTAAAAAAATTTGATTTAAGTAAGCTATCAATTCTGCAGTTAATTTGTCAAGCCTTAATTTACCCCCTCAACTTGTTATTTACACAGTATAAGTTATTAAATTAGTTCCCTTGCAGAGACCTGAAATTAGTGATTGCAAAGAGTGTGTAGTATAGGGCAACTTTTCCAGCCTTTTTGAAATGCCACTGTAAAGTGAATCTCAATACAGACTAAAAGGAGTTCCCTGACCTTCTGTAGTACCAACATACAGAGGGACTGTATTAGCCATCTAAAAGTCTTTAATAGGGTTTCCCAAGTAGACAGCCTTTGTGCAGAAAGGCCAGAAGTGAACTCACTGTTTACTGAATCTATAAATGACTATTTTTTTTAGCCTCACCACATTCTGCTTGTCAAGAGCAGCCTCACAAAAATTTGGTGAGCCCGTCTATGGTTCAGAGCTCAGAATAAAAGGGCTATGCTGCAGAACAAACTGAGAAAATAATGACATGGAAAAATCAATTAAAATAAAAATAATATACTGGTACTTAACAGAGTTTACTTTATGCAGTTGCTCAGGATCTCTCTTGGGGGAAAATAATTGAGTAATCCCTAATAAAAGTGTGGAGCAGTGCCTAACTGTAGGCCACTTGCTTTCCCTGACCACTTCTCTATCATCATTTCTGGATATTTCACCCCTAAACGGTATTGTCACCAATTATAAGTCAGAGTCGAGGGAGACACAGTAGTGCTCAGACAGTAAATAGTAAAGAAAGCAGACAGATAGTTGCATGTTTATAACAGTGTGGTAGGCTATGTCTTTATATCACTTTCACATCTTGTCCTTTATCTGTCTTTACTCTTTAGGATAAAATCTTGCAATCCATATTCATGTGAGTAGTCCTATTGGCTATGTCTACACTTGCAAGTTAGTTTGAATTAAGGAAGCTTAATTCGAACTAACTTAAGCCCTGGCCACACTAGGCTTTCATTAGTTCGAATTAAGGGCTTCCTTAATTCAAACTAATAAATTTGATTGCTTAGTTCGAATTAATGGTTAATTCAATCTGTTAATTCGAACTAAGTCAAATGTGGCCATATTAGTTTGACCTAACTGCTTAGTTCAACCTAATCAGCAGATTGACCTTCCTGCAACTGACTAATTTGAACTAAGCAAGTGCCTTGCATGGCCATGGCTAGTTCGAACTAGCATTCTAGTGGGGCCATGCTAGTTCGAATTAACTTAATTCGAACTAACTAAAATTATTTTGAATTAATTAGTTCGAATTAACTAATTCGAACTAGCTTTTGTAAGTGTAGACATAGCCATTGAGATTACTCATGTAATAGATGTCAACTCACCTGAGTAAAGATTGCAGCATCTGACACTTAGACTGGAAACTGCTCGAGGAAGGGACAGGCCAACCGCGGTGTGGATGCTTTAACAGTAAGAAAGAGGAATTAAACCAATGATAATAGTCTCTGATTTCATTATTGAACTTCCTACTGTATGGGAGCCACAGAGATTCTGGAGGGAGTTAAGGGGGCGGGAAGTCACTTGTGGCTTGAAATTTCAGCCTAATGGATCTAACCGTGACTAGAAACTGAGAACAAAATGATGCACATATTTAAATAAAAAGGATGAGTTATTCTTCCAGGCAAACCCTAACAGTTATAAGATTTTAGTAGAGAATCCTACAGCTGGTGGAAAACTGCCACTCACCAGCAATCACATTTTCAGAGGGCAATCCCCCAGTGAATCATAGATTTTCAGGGAAAATGATATCAGCAAGTTCTGAAGATTTACAAAGGTAAAAGGAAACACCAAGAGCCCTTAAGAGGAAGAACGAGGAAGAGCAACTATGCAGCCACAAAAAGGAACTTCACTTAAAAGTGTTGTGAGGGACTAAAAAGGATATGCTCTCTCCTTTAATGCTTCAAAATGCTGAGGATCACTTGAAGTTTTATAGAACTATTGTATTTGAACAGTGGATCTAAAAGACTGAGGATTGGAACTTCTGCATATATCCACCCAACCAGGCATTTCAAACCCCTATGTGTGAAACTGGCTACAGTGGAGGACTAACACAAGGCCTTATGTGAGATGAGGCAGAGGCCTGGAGATGGTCAATTTCACTCCCTTTCTCTCCCTCTTCTAACATCTCTCCAAATATTTTCTCAGAAGGAACCATTTGAAACTAGTGAAAAGATAATTGGGGTGGTGGCTTCAGAAATGGTAACAACGTTGCTAGGAGGGCACCAAAGATCACAGTATTCCCAACAAACAATAAAATATTACTGATACGTGAGCTCTGCTTTGGATGTTTTAAAGATAGGTAATAGTTTTTACTACTACATCCTGTAAATATACTTGCACTTGAAAGGTAGCTGCTGATAACAGAAATGGAACAATGTACAATACTGTGCAGCAAATCCAAGGCATTCCTGGCTTTTAAAAATCTAACCAAAGCTGAAATAAAAACCAAAGAAAACTCATGAAAGTTAAAATTCAGGTTGAATCTACAAATGTTACAGACCCAGAAAAAACAGTAAATAATTGCATTCTTGGAAGAAGACTCCTATATTTTTAATGATAAACCTAGTAAGGTTAGCTTTATCAAATGCCACATTGACAAGGTTAATAATGATTCCATTGTCCAAATGTCTCAGACAGCTTCAACGCCATGGAGTGAATCAACTGAATAAAGTGTTAAAAGAGGGAATTATCTCCTTGTTTATAATCCAAAGAGTACCCAAATTTTCTAGTACATTGAAGTTCTTTGTCAACTATTAGAGACCGCAATGCCTGAAAAGATAACTACCCACTGCCTAGTGTCAATGACTTACCTCAATCCAATCTCATCTAACGACTACTGGCAATTAGTAGCAGATGAGGGGAACAAATTAGAGGCTGTTTATATATCAGATCATCAGAGCATTTTATCAGAATGCCCTGTTGGCTTAAACGCACCTGCTTTATTTTAAAGAATACTGCCGTACTTTACGTCCAGTGCTAATAATTTGTACAAGTCATATTGTCAACCTTGGTTATGGAACAACAACTGCTGAAAAGTATTTGAAAAGGAAGAGAATAGCACCAACACCTGATAGAGTGTAAAAGACTGGCTCATCCTTCAATTAAAGCAGTGCCAACCATTTCTTTCTTTTTAGCTGAGGTTTTAATAAGGTTCCTGTCACTGCAGAATCTGGGTTTTAAGGGCAAATTAAACATTGAAAATTTGGGTGCAAAGACCATAAAAGTCAATAAAACTATAGTGGAAAGACTGAAAGAAGCAAAGTTGCAAAACTTGAAGCATTACAAGGTGAAAGCAATTATTACCACAGTAGCTCTCCCTGTTGCTCACACAGGTACCCCGATGTGCTCAGTGGCTGGTTGTGGTATGAATGCAATATCACCTGTCATAACCATCTCCAAGTTGTCAGCCAAATGCCTGCAAAAGGGCCACACTTTGTGGCAACTTTTAGGTGCAATGGATTGGAACTTTGGATTTTAACGCAGGTTGAAATCTTGTTGAGCTCCTATATGATTATTTATGTTAATCATAAATTTATTTTAATAAATAAACTATAAAGTGGGGAGATGGCAGGGAGCACAACACAATTTGGAGGACAGCATGACAGACATTTGGGGAAGCAGGCATTCATTCAGGGAGCAGACATCCCTAACAAGGATAGTTGGCAACATGTTGTATGGAGATGAATAGCAAGAAGCATGCACAGTAGAGCTCTCGTCTAAGAACTGAACACTAGCATTATGGTCCCACCACAAACACAGACACAGGCTTACCAAACAGAGAACCACCATCTAGCCCACTTCACCTACCTGTATTGCTTAAAATCAGCATCGATGAGAAAAGACAGCTTCACCGTAAAAATATTCAGTCTTCAACCTGATAATCACTGGATATTAATGAAAACTAGATGCATTTTGTTTATTTTATGCCAAATGACAGCTCTGAGGTACCATAGTTTCTGGTTTCCGAAGTAATCCTTCTTGGTAGGTGTTTATGGAAAGGAATTCTAAGAGACAACATCCAGGGGTATGCCCACATTAGAGCCAGAGGTTGACTTAAGGATGGTTAAGTTGACCTACAGACCACCACATCCACAATGGGCACTTATTAGGTTGACTTAAGTGCTTCCTTAAGTCAACTTAATAACACCACCTCTGAAGGTCGACCTAAGGCTTAAGTCAACCTTATTAAGTCGACTTAAGCCAATGTAGATGGGGATAGACCTTAAGTCGACCTAATTGGCCTCCAGGCCCCCTCGCAGAGTTCCTGGCCACTTCTCCGTCGACCTAGCACCTGCCAGTGTGGATACAGGGCTGTGGACTCTCTAAGTCAACTTAACAAGGTCGACTTTAAGTCAATCTTGGTTAAGTAGACTTAACAGAGCCTTCAGTGTCGACGTACCCCAGAAAAGGGCTATTGAAATTGTTTTCCAGAAGAGTATTGTTTAGAGCAAGGAACTCTTGACAGGTGTGAACATGTATTTCTTAAAACAAGAATCCATAGCTATAAGGTGGAAACTCAGACTGAAAGTTTTGAAACTGGAAACTCAGACTGGAAGTTTTGAAACTTGAGAGCAACAGAGAAAGAAAAGGAACTTATTGGCAATCTTGTAGGAAAGGCAAAGCTACTTTTGTAGAGAGAGGGTAATTGAGGAATATGCTACATTATTCAAAGAAAACTGCTGTAGAAAAGATTGTGTTCTCCTCCCCGCCTTATAATTCACATTATACCTAAAATAAAGAGGAAATTGCCTTGAGCATGAAACATAGAATCCTGGTCTAAAAGAATTTACTTAAAATCATAGAACTTTTAGCTGTAAGACAGTGTATAAATATTTTGTTTCATGAGCAAATGTTTAATCTAGCATAACACCATTCTGAATTAAACCTTTAATAGTAGCATTTTCTAGTAGTTATGTATATGTCCCCACTGGTCCTCTAAATAAACTCTATAGAAAGGCTGCAAAGGTATTAAGCCTGCAGCTATAGCGATAATTATTGGGATTTAATAGTGTTTATGAATGACTTGCTATGATTGAAAGGATAATAATACGTCTTATTAAACATTTATTCCAGGTTATTTTTATAAAAGTTTGCCATTTAAAATGTCACCAAAGATTGTCCTTTTAAGTGAACTCTGGAATAACAAGGATCATTTGATCTCTGAAAGTAATCCTAGCAAGGGGTCATTCTACAGAGACACAGTAAAATTTACCACACTGTTTTGGAGCTTTTGTAATGTAGGAAATAAAGGAGGAATAAACCTAAGGGTGAATAATTTTAATAAATTTTATTTAGCCTAATTTGGAAAAATCCAAGCAACATCACAGAAAAATAACATTGAGCCCTAATTTGGGGAATTGAACACCTTCACCCATATTTAGACTATGTCAGATTCACTATGATAAATGACCAGAAATCTTTTTAGCAGCTAATGGATAAACATGATCCAAATGGAACTTTAGCCAGATGGCATATGTGATTACTGGAATATGACTTTCAGCTAAACCACAAACCTGGATGAGCTAATATAGTTCCAGATGCATTAACTCATAATCCCCAGGAAGAAAACATTTCAAATGAAGGAAGGACGAGGAACCTTTTTCTTGACAAGCTCTAATAGCTACAGTTAATCCTTATCCTGTTGCAAGATTAGCTGCCTATGAGTATAGAAAAACTTTGTCAAAGTCAGGATGAGGAACCAAATTTATAAAAACAATTACTTCAGGGAAAAGCAGTTCAGCAACACTGAGCATTATGAATGGCATTAGGACATGATTTGAGAATCAAAATTCACTTTCAGAATTTCCTTTTATTGGGTCCAACAGAGCTACTTTACTTTCTGACACTTCTGGAGAGTATTTTTATTTATCCTTTTCATATTAAAAGTTTCAGTAGCTAACAGAATATTTAATATATGACATGACTTTCCTCCGGTACTACTGATTAACCATGGGATTCATCTCCCTCAAATGGCTCTAAATATGATTGTGTTATTTTAAAAAATGGCACTAGGAAGATAGTATTATCTAATGGTCAAAGCATGGAACCAAGAATAGGACATCTTGGTTCTATACATGTCTCTGCCATGAACTTGTATGCCACTGGTCACATTACAAACTGTCAGTGTCCCCAGAGATCACACAATAATTAAATATACTAGTTCTTCAGAAATATTGATGCATTTATTTGTATTTACCCTATTCACAATTAGTGTTCTACCAATTTGGTATTAAAACTTTGAGATTCATCCTGTTTCCTAAAGTTCAAGGAAGTTTGGAGCTGAAATTCTTGATCAGCCCTATCTCTAGCTTCTGCACAATGCCAACAATGACATTCTTTCAAAGCAAGGTGAAAGGGGTTATCTATATAAATACAATAGAAGAAACTGTTTATATGGCATAAGAGTTGAAATATGCCATATGTGTTCCTTTTATTTGACCTTTTTATCATATTTTAAGTAAACAATACATGAGAACCTAACAGAGTATTTTCAAAGAGAATCAGATTGGGACAGCTGAGTAAAAGTTTAGTAGTAAAGTCAACATAGTCTCCTAAGCCACTGTGCACCGAGTTAAACATCTACTCTAGGCATACTGAGGAAATATAATTTAGCAGTGATTGCTTTAGCACTCATTTGGGAATACATCATTCAGCCCTTAGGGTCTTCACTAAACAGTTTTGCATATAACAACAATATTATCCTTTTCCCTGAGGTGGAAATAGGGAAATATCTTGGTAGGAGAAAAACAGGGGGTCCACTTCCACTTTCTTCAGTTTATTATTGTATGATATTTGAAATAAAATAGTACATGAAAAGTACTGTTGCCAGAGTCAAAAAAGGAAACACCCACTGATGGCAATGCAGCTGTGTTTGAGAATATACAAGCTAAAAATCACTGCCCTCTTGTGAAACAATGACAGCTGTGTTATTGCACCTTGAGCCAATAGTTTCTATAGGAAATGCGTAAAATAAGCCCTGTCATTGTGATGGGGAAATACGCTGAGTACCTTTCTTTGCCACAATATAGGGTTCTGACAAAACAAACCAGCAAGCAAGCTGGTAAGTGAAATTTCAAGAACCAAGTGCTAGTTCTGGTAGTCTCAGAAACAAAACTTTAAATAAAACTCTAGTGTTGAGGGCTTCTTAAATCAACAGTGTAGTGAATCACAGGCATATACTGAACAAGTAAATGGCAATGAAATAAGAAAAGGCATCCTGGTCTTGAGTGCCTAAGGCAAAACAGAGTTGACAGATAAGTGGACAAAAATGCCATATCCTCATTTCAGTTCTAAATTCTGTCTGCTATGGGCTCAGTCCAGATTTCTTTATAGCTACACAAACTGCGCCCAGTAACCAGTAACCATTTTGTCCGCACGGGGCATCAGGATCAGGGCTAGAGTCACCACTGCTGCTAAGCCAACAAGGAGTCTAGTGGCAATTTTAAAGACTAAGAAATGTATTTATCACATGAACTTTCATAGGAGCAAATCCCGTGAAAGCTCATGTGATAAATAAATTTGTTAGTCTTTAAAAGTGCCATTAGACTCCTTGTTTGTTTTGCCAAACTAGACTAACATGGCTCCCCCTTTGGAACTTGTCATCACAGCTGCTAGTGGCGCTTGACCATTGGCACAACATTCTGCAACAGTAGCAACAGGTACCTTATAATGTGGTGCCAAGATGCAACTCTGTGATTATTTGGCGGTTCACTGCATATCTATTTTACATAATGGGCCAAATTCAGTTCTTGCAAAAGTGGATTTAAATTTTTTAACTTCAGTGGAGTTGCAGCCACTTAAGATATGGCCAAATTTGGCCCAATATAGCTACTCTTCCATTTGCTACCCCTCTTCTCCAGGCAGATGAAAAGCAAGGGAAGGGATGTTTCCTTGCTCATCTTCCTCCTCCTCTGTGAAGGTTCTTGCATGGGCTGTGAGGAACATTAATGGCTCCATACAGTCCTGTGTATTCCAGGAAGAATGAGGAGTGCTTCTTCAGTCATGTTTCCTTTTGCTCCACAAAAGTCCAATCACAGCAAAAGGAGTTCTTCTCGAACTTGAGGATTCTACAAAAGCCACCAATGCAGCCCCAAAGAGCTACATTCAGCTCTACAATCACAGTTCATGTGTCAGTACTTGACAGCTCATGTGAAATTTTTTGCACAGGTCTATTGAGGTGGGTGTGGCAATTTTCTGTTACATTTTACTTTTAAAGGAACTTTCTATTCTTGTAGTGAAGCCAGTTTCACACTTTAAAAGGTGTCTTCCTGAAAAAACTTTGACTTTAGATCAAGAAGAATAAGTTCCCTTTCTAGGCATGAGTATTTTACAAAAACAAATCTACTTGGAATTAAATTTTTAAAAGAATGTTCAACAGTAATAGTCTTACAGTATTTTTGTGTGATGGAAAGAGGAGAATTCTTGAGCCCAATTGGTTTAGATCAGCAGTTAGTTTGGTTTTTTTTAATTGATATTTTTATGTCTGAATGGAAATTTTAAATAGTAGAAAAAATTCAAAGTGGAACTTGAAGGCATTTTGGGGGACATTTGAATATGTTGAAAAATACATCTCCCTTAGATTTCCCAATCTTGCACTAATTGCTCAAGAATCATGAGGTGTGTGATTTATCTTGGAGCTTCCATAAATAGCAGAAAAGGATTTATAGAACACAAAGCATTCACTGTGTACTGGTTCTCCAATATTTCCTGATTAGATGAGGCATTGCCATAAGGGAGCTGGTAGTACCTTTCCCAAGTGAAAAATCAATGGCTACCATTCTTTATTTTTTCGGAGGGGCAACAAAACTTTGTCATAGTGGTGTATCAATCATTACTTAGTAAATAACCCACTAGTTCAGCAGTTTAGTGGTGAATGGTTCATCTTATAGCCATCCATATCTTCCGGCCTTCAGATTTTGTTAAATAAGAAAGAACGTCTAGCTACCAGCATTGTTAAGCTTATTTTTATAACTTGAATAAAAATAAAGCAATAATTAGGTCTATAAAGGTTGAAAAGCAGCTTTGGAGTGATTGAACTTGCAATGTGACCACTTTGTGCCTCAGTGATCAGACTGATTCAAGTGATTGGGAAAGGATTGATTAAAGAAATTGAGTGGCTGGAAAGCAATGGACTGATTACAGTGATAGAGGGATTTGATTTTCAACTTTAACACTTTAATTAAAACTTTTCTGTTCACGAATTTACCTATTTTATTGAATAAGCACCAGGACTGAATCACATTGATGCAAAAGGTCCAAAGGAGAGGAGTCTGTCTCCCGCAGCTTCTATGAAGCCCACCAAAGTAGAGCTCCCTGTTGGTAGACTAGCAAATACAGGAGGTATGTGTGTGTTGGGGATGGGGGAACGAACACTCACACCAGGCTAGGATATGGGGGTAATGTACATTGAAGAGAAAGGGAGGGGTGGAAGGAAGGTTATCATCTACATTGAAGAACTTCAACATTTACATGTTAATACCTACAAAATATTGTGTTAAATGTTTTTAAAACAGATAAAAGACTGTACTTTCTGTCCTCCTTCATATCTGCCTTAGTTTACAGGCCCTCCTTCTTTGCCTCTCCTAACCTTTGTAACCTAATTCCTCTTCTCTACATTCTCTCTCTAAGGAGGTCTACATTTCCCCCTGTTCTCAGCTGCAGTTGAATGGAGATATACAAGTTACTTAAAATAAACTGCATATCTCTGTTCAACTGCCCTATATGCCCAGCACATCCACTGAGCTGAGATGAAGGGAGGGATCCCCTTTCGCCACTACTACTCCAGTTGGTGGGGTGCTTTTAATAGATCTACTTCACAATCTACTGAGCAGGTCATCAGAGACCCGATCAGCCAATTGAGAACGTTGATCTGACAAGCAGCAATTTTGTCACAGTCAGTGAAAACTAGCCTAATGTATTTATTTGACCACTATCAACATCAGGCTATGTCTACACTTACTGAAGTTAGTTCAAATTAGTTAATTCGAACTAACTAATTCAAACTAATTTTAGTTAATTCGAATTAACTTAATGCGAACGAGCAAAATTTAGCAATTTGCATTGAATTCAATGGCCCGGTTAGTTCGAACTAAGCAATTAGTTCAAACTAACATGGCCACATCGGTTAATTCAAACTAACTAGTTCGAATTAACCTTTACTTCGAATTGCCTATTCAAATTTATTAGTTCGAATTAAGGAAGCCCTTAATTTGAACTAATTAAAGCCTAGTGCAGCCATGGCTTTAGTTAGTTCGAATTAAGCTTCCTTAATTCGAACTAACTTGCCAGTGTAGACATAGCCATACTGTTTGAGTTCCTCACAGTCTTTAAATTACATCCTCTCCTCCATCCCATCTCTTGCCCAAATATACTAAAACCCATCTCACTTAAATAAGGCCAGCTCTTTTGCAGACATGATGAACTGAAGAAAGTTAAGAAAATTTTCAGGAAAGAGAAAATTTTAAACTCTTCAACTCTAAAACTCATTTTTATTTGTTTAAAATTTGTTTATTTATTTTTATAAAATTCCCAGAAATCTATGCTTGGATGAGATGTGTCATATGAAATATCAGGATGATTTGTTACTTGATGGAAAAAGTGAGGAGAATGATGTTGAAAGCCAAGTTTATATTGGCAAGCTAGCCCCAAACTTACTTTGGAATGGCATAACGTAGTCTGAATTATAATTATATAATAACCCAAATTACTCCTCCACCCATGGACCCTGCCATACATATATACTATCCAATTAATTTATTATTATTATTATTATTATTATTATTATTGCATAAGGAGGTATGAAGACTAGGAACATATTGTGCTTAGTACAAACACAGACAGTAGACAGTCTCTGCCCTGAAGACCTGACAGTCTAAATGGACAATACAGATACAAGGTGAGGAAAGAGTAGAGAACACAAGCCAAGAGAGCAGTGTGATGGCAGCAATCATGTTGTTTCAAAAAGAAAATTCCACCAAAAAAAAATAAAAGGAGTGGGTTTACTTAGGAGAGACTAAATTAAATGGAAGGAAAAGTAAAAGGAGAGGGGACACTGAAGCTAACTAGGGATAACAGGGCATAAAAGAGAAAGAGGAGCATGAGGTACAGAGTGACACTGAGCATGGAAGTAGGTAAGACAGGGATGGCTCATACATGCTACATAAGATTAAACAAGTTAAAAATATATCGTGTATCAGAATCATTCTTATTTACATCACATTTGCATAGAGAAAGGATGGTTTTGTGGCTAAAATACTGATATTCAGGAGGTCTGAGCTCAATTCTTAGCTCTACCATGGACTTCCTGTGTGAGCTGGGAAGTCATTTCCTCTCTCTATGCCTCAGTTCACCTTATGGTAAATAAGTATCTTGATACTTCCTTTCTCCCATTCTGTGTCAGTTGCCCATTGAGGTAAGGAAGCTTTTCTATCAGGGATGGTGTTTCACTGAGTGTGAATATGCAGGGCCTGGCACAACAGGGAGAAAACTTGATTGTGGTCTCTAAGAAATACTCCAGTATATACTAAAATATTATTTATTATTATTATTACTACTACTACTACTACTACTACTACTAATAATAATAATAATAATAATAATGGTGTTTGTCCCCACTTTTCATATTACACTAGACCTTTAAAAAGAAAAGAAACCTACCTAATCATGGAGATGTCCAGTGGAATTTATTTAGTCAATATGCATTGCGTCCATTTTCAGGATTTTTATTGTCTATGAGCAGAATCTGCAAATGATTCCAAAACAAAAGAATGAAGAATATTTGTAACATATTAATAATTTAGGAGCCCCAAATCCTCCAGGCAATATCACATATTCATATGATGTCACTAAGTAATAAATTTTCCAGTTCAATCTCTAAATTAGTTGAAAGATGTGTAAATATCACATACAATCAGGCATATAGCTCCCTATTGACTGTGCATCTGACCATATTGACATGCACTGTTTATTCTAGCAAACATATGGGCTATATCATGCTGATGAAATATAGTCCCTAATATACTAATTTCAGGCAGGGCCATCTGAAGACCTGGTGTGTAGGAATCCAACATTCCACTTGGGGACAAAACACATCCTGTTTTTCTGATCTGTTAGCCCAGGCACCTTCAACAGATATATCTGACTTTTTGGAGGACTGCAGTCTCTCATGATAGCAATTGCCCTTTTCTAGGGCTGTTGTATGAATGAGTAAAGATGAGTTCATAATTGTACTCAAACTTTTTTTTTACTTATTTTTTTAAAACAGCACCATCAAAGATCATAAGCTATGGAAGTTTTGTTATTGACCTGCTGTGTGATCTTGCTTCACCTCTTCCAGTTATAAAATAATGATAATTACACTTGACTTCCTTAGTAAAGTGCTTTGAGATCTATTATAAAATAATGATAATTACACTTGACTTCTTTAGTAAAGTGCTTTGAGATCTATTGGTGGAGAGAGTTATACAAGAGGTAAATACTATCAGTGATGTGGGTGGACAGACCTGGGAATGTTCCAAACTTATCATAGGTGAATAAACCTTATTGTCTACCACTATAGTAAAATCTAGCTGGTTTCAAAACTGAGCTTGATAAATTCTGGAGTGGATGGTATAATGGGACAGCCTAGTTTGGCAAATGACTGGTAGATATGCAAGTGGGATGACTGATGGGGTCAGTTCTGAGTTATTACACAGAATTATTTCTTGGGTGTCTGACTGAGTCTTGCCCACATGCTCAGGGTTTAACTGATCTCCATATTAGGGTCAAAAAAGTAATTTTCCCCTAGGGCATTTGGCAAAGGCTCTGGGGGGTTTTCACCTTCCTCTGTAGCATGGGGCACAACTCAATTGCTGGTACCTTAAAGTCTTTAAATCATGATTTGAGGACTTTAATAACCTAGTCATAGGCTAGAGGTTTGTTGCTAGAGGGTGTGAGTTTCTTGTGGCCTGCACTGTGCAGGAGGCAAACTAGATGATCATATTGGTCCCTTCTGACCTTAGAGTTTATGAGAATATGAGACTATAGTAACTACTTAGTTTTTACTAGTTGAAATCATAATATGGCAAACACTTACACACATCCTTCACGTACTATTTTGAAGTGAAATATTGAGGGATACAAGACACTGAACATCATCTGTTAAAAAACAGAAAAACTATGAGGTACCTCATTCAGTTAAAAAATATTATCCCAGTGTCCGAATGAAATTTCCATTACTACCTGGAATGCAGATTCAATTTCTAATCAATTACATTTCCAAAATGAATGTACAAAACTATACTAGACAAGAACAGTGAAGACTTTATTCATGCAAATGTTAGAACCAGATTATATTTGGCCAACAAAGATATTTTCCCAGACAATATTAAATATTAAATAGAGGCTTCAGACACATATATGACAAGATATTTGAATGTGGGTAATAGCTAGAGCTGTGTAAAATATTTGCAAAAATCCTGAAACCACATAAATCTCATCTAGTTTGCCTTTCATTCCAAACCTGAAATGTAGAACAGGTTTGCTGAAGAAGCTGTTAAGATGCACAAATCTTTTCAGAAATCTACCCCAGTGTTGAATTGACCCAGGCTAATATATAGATTTGCATCAATATTATGGTTTTACATAGTTTATGGTTTGAAGGCAAAACCAAGTAAAACAAGGATTTTCAATGACTTTTCTATTGAGATTTTTACTTTAATTACTTCCCAAACTTAAAGCCAAACTCAGTAATTGCAAATCCATGCTTTCATCAATTTTGGTAAAGCAAAACTGCCAAAGCATGTATAATTCTATTGCTATATCAAGGCTAAATTCTAGTTAGCGATGTGGCCAGAGTGAATACCAAGAACATATGAGCAGCAGCAGGAATACGGAGCATAACACAGGGGCCCAGATTTTGGCTCCTCATGGAAGTTCAGGAGAGAGCACATCACAAATTTTCTTCATCTGATTTCAGATGGGGGCGTAATGGGTTATGACTATAGGGTAAGTGAATGTGGTCAGCATTTTCATACACATGCAGCTGCTTGGACTGGGAAATGGTTTCAACTCCCTATGATGAACCCCCAAACTATTCCTGCTTATAGCAAGTAATCTAGACCAGGAGCTGGAGGGCAGCACAATCTTCTGCACCTCACAGTTCTAGAGAGTCAGCCGGAAAGGAAAATTGTGATATGACCCATTGTGTGCTGGGGGAAGACGGGAGGGGGAGGGGGGCGGGCGGAGTGAGAGCCAGAATCATTTGTCTGCATTGGGCCAAAAAAGGTTTCACATACTGGTTAACTTCTGTTTGACAGAGTCTGTTTGCACTCATGTACATACCTAAGGGTTCCACCGCATATTTTTCCTGATTGGGCCCCAAAATAACTTCTCATTGAAAGTTCTGTGACCTATTTCCATAATTAAAAAGTTATTGCAAAAGGTTCCGCTCCTATTTAAAGGTATATTAACCCTCCCTAGTGACTTTTAAATACCTCTAATTCAAAGATAAAGTATTATATGAATTCTAAGGATAGAGATCTTTTTAAAACAAAAAAGGTTGGTATGAAAGGCAACAAAGCTATCCAATAATACATACTGGAAATGATTTTAGAGGACCATTTAATTCTGAGTTTAGGTCTATCTCATTAACAGACTCTCTAGTGCATGGTTTAGTAGCAATTCTCCTGTTCGAAAGCTTTTATCATTAACAATATCCCACCTACAGCAACCTCTGATAGTCAATAATAACAGCTTATTTAAAAATAGTAACATCAACTTGTTTGTACTGTTATTATCTATGCATGACTTATTTCCCCAGAAGACACTGGGAGGGTGCATAACCTGCTTTCTCCTGGGCTTTTCTCTCTGAACCTATTTTAAGATCATAAGAAGAGACAGGCATATCTTTAGCAAATACTAATACTATAATTGCAATTCTGTTAGAGTCTTCAACAGTAAAGCATAGTACAGCTGTATATTCATTAGTCAATAAAGTATGACCACACATTGGTAACTGTAAAGTGATTTTTTTCTTCATGATGACCTTAAATTCAGGCCAAATTCCAACCCAACCTTTCAGTATCATCTCACATCCTCTCTTCCCAAGATCAGTTTATTAATTGAAATATAATTTCATCAGAATGTAGCTCTAAAAAAAGAAGGAGATGATGACATAAATGAAAGATTTTATAGGACTGGACCTCTTCTACACACCACTAAAACCGCTTTCTTATTGGATAATCTGACATCTAGTACATTCAGGTAGATGGACCTTGCTGGGAATGCAGTCACTACTGCAACAGACATTGGTAAATAGCATAAAGCCAATGTGCTCTGCCAACCTAATGTATCTCTAATCTATATATTAATATAAATAATTAGTATAATACTGTTCTGCATTGCAATATGCTTAGTGCTAACTGAATATAACAGTCGTAAATACTTTTTACATTTCTTCATGAATTAAGGTTAAACCATCTGTTTTGTGACAAATGTAAAATTAAAACACAAGAAACAATTAATGTTGTAATTATGCATTACTGAATTTAAATTCAGAAGCATTGGCAAATTATTGTCAGAATATTTGCATACAAGCTGAACAATTAAGTTGTCAGCCGATTCTATTTTTTTTAAAGTAGCTAATTTTTTTTAATTCGTTTGTGATCAGATCTAGTCAGAACTTTCAACACTGCTTCATTGCTTAATTTAAAACAGCATCAATGTTTTAGCATACATTAGCTAAAGGACGTACAGAAATACACTGATATTTTTAGTATGTTTCTCTTACTCTCAAAGTAGTTGGCATGTCTGGAAAGTGAATTAATAGCAAAAAACATTAAAACCGGTAGACTTATTGTCAAGTGAAAGTTGCAGCAAAAGCTTGGTTGAGTAACATTAGAGGTAGTATTTGGATCTTAATGATGGTAGTATATCTTTTATTAGTTCAGCAAACTAATTTGGGGGGGGGAATCAAACATATCACTAAAAGTTTTTTAAAATATAAGAAAATTTCAAGCCTAAAAAAGTTAAATAGTTCCATTTTTACTTATGCAGGTTGAAATTCCCAATGTTAATAAAAAAAAATAATCATGTAGATGATTTCAGAAGAAGAACCCCCTGAAAATTGTATCCCAGTTTCCTGCAGATGTTGAGTGACAAACTGAGATATGTCACATAGGAAAATTCAAGACCATTTCTTGTTTCATTTTACTTCTGTGCTTTCCCAGGCATTAGCTGCCTTGATTGCTGTAAGAAAAAGGATCATAATTTAATTTATGGAATCCATTGGTAAACACCTTCCTTTGGATCTTTGAAAATGCTATCTTTAGATTTTTTTTTTTTAATTGACCCATTATTTTGCTTGCTTTCACTGCCAGAACCCCCTACTGCAAACAAGGATAAGCATGCTACCTGGACTTCCTTTGATGAATAGTTTTAATTAAAATATGCTGTACCATAAGTGTTTTAATGTTACAGACAAACCAAAGGTATGTAGTTATAAATTAAATTATACATTTAAATTAATCTATAAATATGCTATAAAATTGACAAGATACGTTTAAGATTAGGCACACGATGTGGATTGCTAATTATAACAATTAAATATCAAGAGTAAAAATAAATGACAATCAATAACCTAAAACCATTTTGAAAAAAAAGAAGGAAATATACTACCATTTAAATGTCTATAAAAGTGAAAAATGATTAGCAAGTTGGAGTCCTGATTTTTCTATTGTAATAAAATGATAAGAAGTAGCACATTACACATTTCATCACTGCTCGCAATAAATATTGTACATTTACTGCACCAGCAGAATTTACTACAGGATTCTTCTATTTGAGTTTATTGTATTCAGAATAACAACATGTTTAATTTTTACTAATAAAATTTCTAACTTTTTGTTAACTAAAGGCCTGAACCAAAAACTATCAAGTCAATGGAAGCCTTTCCTTTGAATTCAATAAACTTTGGATCAGTCACTACATTCAAAACAAATAAAAAAGTGAGTTACATTGCTAGTTAAGTACTCACATTCAAAGGCCCATCATTGTGGGTCCTTACTCAACCTAAACTTCCATTGTTTCAGGGCATTTTTCTTAGCAAGGGTTATGGGACAAGGCCTCAGCACCTTCTGCACAGTGTGCTTCCCTAAAAATCTTTTAATAATTACTCCTTCACATCTTAAGAGGATTACATGCCAGCCTAAAAGATACTGCATTGTTTAGTCTACTATGTCTGTTAGTCAGTAGTAAATCAGTAAAGTGGGTGAAAGCCCATTAAAATATTTTCAAAATTGTTTGTTTTAACAGCATTAACATTGCACTGTAGATATGGAATTTACAATGCGGCTTTTGCACTACAAGGGAGTATATTTATTATCAACAGAGTAAAGGCAGAAAACTGATGATAGCTGCACTTTCTTCACTCTCAGAATGGGAATTTGGGCTGACATTCATTACTATATTCATATTAAAAGCCAACTATGTCTTTCAATCAGATATTTCCTTCTAATTAAGGCATATTCACTTTTTTGCTAATTAGGTATTCTTTGTTGCACAATGTTTGCTCTAATCTTTCAGAATTTCTCTCAATATCCAGTCATTGCCTTCATTACTGGCTCCCCTAGAATCCAACCAAAGCATGTTATTTTTCCTGCTAATTATATCCTCATTTACAGATTGTTGCCTTCTCTGATTGGCTCTTTACACCAGTTGCTATGACTTCATTAGCAGTGTCTTCTGACCCTGTTATTTCCTGTGACAGGATTTGCTCCACTTGTCCTGTGGCACTATATCCCAGGGTCACTCCTCTCCCTGGCTGGAATATTGTCAAACATAAGAGGTTTAGGGTAGAAAAAAAATCTCTGCTGAAGTTGCTAATTACTACATGCAGCAATGGTACAAATTAATGCTTCTAACAGTTTGAAAGAATTAATGTTTTAGCGGTGTCATTAACAGGTTAATGTCATTTATAAATGTACTTGACCAAAAAAAAACAAAAAACCTCCACATGCCAAATGCATAGTGTTTTTTTCCTTTCATAATCGTCCATCAAAGAGGGATTTTAATCTTATGTGAGCTTGTTTATCATTCTATGTTACCATAAAAATGCTGCATAAAGCTTTCCAAGACTAGATCTTGTTAGAGGTAGATTTCTAAAGAGATCTTACTTTAATTTGAATTTTAGAATTCCACAATATATTACTGGTGTGATTTGTAAACTATCCTACAGAACCAGTAGTCTGTAAAATGGCAATATTAAAACCTCTGGGCATCTTTTTCAGAAGTATTTTAACTGATTATACAAGAACAGCATATTAAAGAATAATTAAAATGTATTAAACTGCAGTGAAGTACTGATAACATGTTTATAATAAGCTTGAGAGTGATATGACATTATTATTTCATGGGGGGTAAATTGTATATTTTGTTAATTGTGTTCCCCACTTTTAGGCTCCTACAAATCTGAATAATCCATTACCAGAACCAGAGGTTCATGAATATAGCATCTAGAGTTTAACACAAGTTAGTTAATATGAAAACGCTGTATCTAGTTGTTTGCAAAATTACTTTTGTTGATTAAAAGGCTCTTCAGAACTTCCGGCTTGTGAAAGGGTTTTAAATTGTCTAATGCTGATTGTGATTGCTATGCAGAAAAAAGGCAATGCGAAGCAAACCATTATATCACTGAATCTTTGTTAAGCAGGCCTTGAAAGTGCTTGACAGCATAATTAATCTTGTGATATGAACAAAGAAACCAGCTCAATAGTATTGAAGATGCTTATTAAAAATACTAAATACCTTTTTCCACTTAAAAACCTTTTGAAATAGTGTGGGAAGTGTCATTACCTTTTTTGTTTTTGCAGTATTTTAGTCTAAAAGTGATACAAGGGATACGTATCATAAGAAAAAGAATAAACTAGATGACAATAAAAATTTGTTTGAAAAAAATGCTTCCTGATTTAGAAAGCCAGCTAAGCAATCTTTGAGCATTAAATTTAAATAATAATTGGTGGTCAGCCATGTTATCTTTTCAAACTGTATCTTAATAAAAACGAAATTATTTATATATAATGACATTGCTAGCGATAAACCTAATTTGGGTCTTCACTGTATATGAAGACCACATTATGCCGATGCTGTAGCACACATGAACATGGAAGAAATGATGGACAATCTGCTGTGATTCTGGGTGGAAAAGATTTGACTGAGTATAGACCTATTATATATAAAGAGAAAAAGACTGGCATTTACAAAGGAGCCCTCTGCCTTTCCATAGGAATTGGGTGCATAACTCTTTTAGACTCTTTTGAAAATCCTGGCCCAATAGATTTAGAAACTAATCTTTAGATATACACACACTTAGGATGCTCCACAGTTTATGGAATATGTGAACTGCAGAAGCTATTAAGAACTTTAGCTATTCAAAGCACAGCTACTCACTCAAATGCAATGAGAGCAAAATTATTCAGCCAGGACTTAAGAATGCCAACACGTGTTGGGAGAGAACAGTGCTGAGCGCCCAGCAGTGTGGATGAGCATGGTGCTTTGTATATACAAGACTGGTGAAGTGAATTTAGGGCACTGCAGGCTGACTCACTGGTCAGAAAATCATGCTCCACGTACCTGAGAAGCTGACTGGGGGCCATATTGTTACCTGGGAGGTGTTGCTGTTATTTGTCTTCATGACCTCCGGCCCTCATGGCAGCCTCTGCTCTCATTTCCTTCTAATATCAGCTCTTCTGTATGCCAGTGATGAAAGAGGATACCAGGATGGCAGTAGGTGTATCATGAACTAATTAAAATGGCTACCATGCATGTCATTTGCAAGTATAGGATTGCTTTTTAAGCCATTGTGCCATGGGCATGCTCACTTTGGCTGCTGCAAATGAGCAGAGGGCGGAGATAGACGCTTCCTTGTATTAGTCTACATTCTGCCATATTCCTTTGAATGATACAGAAGCTGCTTTGTGTAGATGAATGCTCAGAATGATCAGTTTCGACTGTAAGATATTTGAGACAAAGCCTGTTCTTTAATATATTTGTCCCACCCTGTCCATAATGGGCCTGATCTTGATAAGGGTCTCTGGCTGCTACTTTAATGCAAATGGCTGCCCCTATATACCTCTTTTATCAGCAGCTTGTAGCATCATGCCCATAAATAGGAATGCATTGACTCTGTAGCACTCTCCTTGGAATTCGGGGTGATTTCCAACCTCAGGCCCTAGAAAAATTAGGAAATCAAAATCCTGTTAATTAAAATATATAGGGGGACTTAATTTCAGCATGTTCCCTTCAACTTTTAGTTCTTCATTAATGCCACATCAAAATACATTACAAGTACCCGATGTAGCTTTCCAGTACAATGAATGACGAACGTTTGGGGTGACTTTGCAAAACTTCTCATTACATAATAACTTTGCTTGACTACAGATTGTAGGAGCAGGCCTTTTTTTTGGTAATGAGTATTGCAGTTGGTACATTATTCTACCATACTGCTTTCTTGCTTCACAGATATGTTTTTAATCAATAGGTCATATCTTGTCATCTTTTCCACATATAAAACACCTAATTAATTAAGCTCAGCAGAGACTACTCAGTAGTACACAGAGGTTCCCAACCTGTGGCCTGAGTGCCAAAAGTGGCCCGTGGGCGCTTTCAGAATGGCCAGCGGGTCGCCTCCTGCTGGCTGCAGAAGGGAGCTGCAGTCTAAGGACCCAGGTGGAGCACATTGCCGCAAGGCTAAAAGACTGGTGTCCCTAGATGCTGTGGTCTCTGCTGGTGCAAGAGGGAGCCGCTGCCTAGGGACTCAGGTGGAGTGCTCAAGGCTACCAAATGCATGTGATTTCCTTGCTGCAGCTAGGAAAGTAGACTACTTGCTGAACTCCTCCTGCCTGGCTCCAGTGAGGGAGTGCTGTTGGCGGAGACTGATGACACTTCAAGCCTGTAAAATTATATTTGTGGCCCTTGAGCCAAAAAGGTTGGGAATCACTGGAGTTCTGTATAAAAACAAATGGCAGGATGTGACCCAATTCATTCAACAAATGGGTAATCCCTCATAGCAACATATTAGAGTTTGAACCTACAATTTCATATCAAGATCCCACCTACTGAGCAAATTTGCCTTTTTTATACACACATTTCTCCTCAACAGACATATAAGCATGCCTATGGTTGAATATAAACTGCTGTGCTCTGACCGTCTCAATTTAGTTAACAGAGCAACCCAAAACTGTTGAACAACAAAACCATCAAGGTTTCACTTTTATTTCATATAGCGATGAGGGAATCCCCGCTGGATCCCCAGCTGGGGCATCAAGAATTCCCTAGTTGCTGGAGCTGCAACCAGGGCGGCGGGGGAATCCCTTGCCGCCGGTGCCCCAGCGAGGGATTCCTTCCCCCCTGGAGCCCTGGCTGAGGAGCCCCAGTGGCTCCCTTCTCCCCAGGAAGCCGCAAGCGGCTTGTCCCAGGGAGAGCCAGCCATGCGCAGCTGGCTCCCTCCGGGACAAGCTGCTCGTGGCTTGCCGGTCCTGGGGAGAGCCAGCTGCGCGTAGCTGGCTCTCCTCGGGGGAAGTCAGGAGCTGCAGCTTCCCTTGTCCCTGGGAGCTGCTGCTCCCCTAGTATGAGGAGATGAGGCTCCCTCAACCTATCCAGTCAACTTAGAGAGTTTAGTGTAGACTCTCTAAGTCGACTTAATAAAGTCAACTTAATTTTCTGAGTGGAGACATAGCCACAGTTGGGGATCCTTTTGAAACTGCTTATGGTATCAAGAGAAAATTGGAATAATCTCATAATTTCTTTCTCTTAATACAAATGGCTACCTTCCCCCAATGCTCTCAACAGGATCACAGTCACAGGTTGCTCTCAAGTTGGATGATTACCATCTCCCTAAATCTCTGGCAAGATGTAGTCAGCCTGTTCTTGATAAAGATGACCACCATCTTATTTTCCCTAATACACCTGAAGACAAGGGTTGACCCTAATCCAGTGTTGTGGCCTAAGCAAGACACAGTGGGTATGTCTACATTGGAGGATCTGTTAAGTCGACTTAACAAGGTCGAATTTAAGTCGACTTAAAGTTGACCTTGTGAAGTCGACTTAGAGAGTCCACACTGAAAACTCCAGTCAACTGCCAGCGTCCATACTGACAAGTGCTAGGTGGACAGAGAAGTGGTGCATTGTGGGTAGCTGTCCCACATTGCACCGGGGCCTGGAGGCCAATTAGGTTGACTTAAGGGCTTTCCCCGTCTAACACTTAAGTGTTAAGTCGACCTTCAGAGGTGGCATTATTAAGGAAGCGCTTAAGTTGACTTAATAAGCGCCTAATGTGGACGCAGTGGTCTGTAGGTTGACTTAACTATCCTTAAGTCGACTTAAGGCTCCAGTGTGGACGTACCCAGTGAGGGGACAGGGGAGGGGATGTGGAGGTATAGAGAATAAGACAGAGGGGAAAGGCATGTGTGGGAAGGAAACAGAGGGAAAATGTATGAGCTAGGGAGTTGGTGAAGAGTAGGAGGGAAGGAGTGAAGCCAACAGGGCCAGAGACAGTGATCACTGGGCCAAGGAGAGGGATTGTGGGGTAATGGAGAGGTAATGTAAGGTAATGTGAATAAGGGAAGGAATATGGGACAGGAAATGTGGCACAACACAGTGAGAGACAAAGGGAGGTGTGGGTAGGAAAGTGTGAAAGGAAGAGCCGGGAAGATGTGGAGATAAGTAAAGAAGTGATAGAAAAGGGTATGCAGGGGGGTGGAATGGCAACTACTTAGGATAGGAAAAGGTAAGTGGAGTGCAAACAACCTGTGGGCTGCCTGCCTTTTTATTTCAACGAGGACTGATTAGGGCTCTTAAGGTTGAATTCTCAACAGATTTGTTCACATCCAAACTGGGGTGGGGACTTTCTCCTGAGATTAATTAATAGAAGGCAGACCGAAAAGGCCATTTATTATTTTTGTTTAAATCTCAAGATATTAAAGTAAATTTTATAATTATTTTTATCATGAAGAGAAAAGCTTTTTTAACTCAAGGGCCTGCCAAGACTGTGTTATATTTGACCAGTACAAACATCATTACTGCATACTTTTTAGTTTACTGTTATATGCTGTAGATTATTCATGGCAATGAGCTCTTGATGTAATCAAGATGAGAGTTTCAAAGAACACTAGCTTCTGTGATTTGCATATCTCCAATGTTCTGTCTGTAGAAATTCATTGGTTTCTGTGCAAGTCCATATTGCACACAATATAACAGTCCTAGAACTGCTTTTAAGCAAGACTTTCAGGTCAATAAATGCATTTGTGCACATTTAAAAAAAAAAGTCTGTATAAACAAATTCCTCAATGTTCTTAACTTTCTCCCAGTGAGATAAACAAAGCCTCACTAGCTTCTAAAAATGATTCATAAAAACAAATCTTCTAAACAATCAGTTTAGAGAAGCAGTCTCATGTAAGAATAAGCAGAACTACAAAGCCCATGAATAACAGCACACCCATTTGCAAAGTTAAGGACGCATTTTTGTTACTGAAAATATAGCATCTGCCATTTTTGGTGAGCGCATACACAAAGCAAAATACAAGCTAACTGGTGGAAATAATTTAAAACTCTTCCCAGCACTACTGTGAATGCATTTTGGGAGTATTTCTAAAATATTGTATTGTGAAATATCTTGAAGGTATCTCTAAAATACAGATACGCCAGCAGGTAAGCAGGTCCTTTCCAATATTCTGATAAGCATTGGCCAAGCATTCAGTACTCACACAAAAATATCAGAAAAACAACTTCTTAAGAGTTGTTCCCTGTATTTTCTCATTAGCATTTAGTGAAACCCCCAATGCTGCATCATGAAGGATTAAACCACCCCAGACAGTTAAAAGAACAACAATAAAAAAGAAAAGAAAAAAATACTTGGCTGCCTGTATCTTACATATGGACACACTGCCATTGGACCCACTATGTAATATGGCCGGTATGGAATACACATTACAGATAGATCAATAGCCACATGCACTAAAAGTTTCCAACAGACACATATTTAGGCAGGGATCACCCATCATTGTTGAAAGGGCTCAGACAGAAAGGAGAAAGCAAGAGAAGGAATTACTATATTTTTTTATATTGGTAGTACATGGCCAGTCATCCTCACTGTCTTTCTGGCCAGCTCTGTGTCTTTTCAATATAAATTAGAGAGGCACATACTGAATATAAATTTGGAAGTTAGTTATCCAAATTCAGAGCACTTTCCCAAAAAGCAGTGCTTATCATGGGTTGTATTACCATCCAGAGGCCTCCCATCTGTAAGAATACCACCTGTTGTACTGAATATACCCAAGACGATGGAAAGGTTAGGAGAAAACAACAGCTTAAGTCATCACTGACCAAAGCAGAGATCTCACTTGCCAATAGCGGAGAAGATCTTCCCAGGTAACTGCAAGCATTTCCTAATTTGAAATAAATTTCCACTAGTATAGCAACAGATTGAGCTTGATGGGTATTCCTGTTGCATTCTGAGGTGTGAAGAGAAGGCTTGAACTGTACATATGCTGTAGAAGACAGTTTTTGCTATTACTTCTGGCGGTTCATTGTAGCTGTTACTGCTTTGTTCATCACCTCTGCACTCCATGATGTCTCATGAAAATACAGTATTTAGTTTCATTGGTTGCCTTACTTTAAAATGCAATTCTACTTAGAAGAAGAAATCCATCAAAAATAGCATCAGGATGTTGTCCATCAATGACTCCTGATCAAATATACTCAGTTTATAAGCAAAAAAGTGGGCTTCTAATTGTCGTTCTGCAGAGTCAGCCTGCCGAGGTTCTGAAAGTCAAGCTGGGTTCGTCTCTTCTCATTAACCATCACTATTCATAACATTTCTACAAGCAAAGTATGCCCTGGGGGTTGCTTAAGTGTTACTGATTGTAAAGGGAAGGAATATAATCCATCTCATTTTCTAATAGCCATATTTTATCTGCAGTGCAAACAGGAGGAAAAATCAGTATAAACTTATTTTGTTGCTAATGCAAGCACAGTTATAGGTGAATACACACATACAGGGAAGTGATCTGTTGAGGAAAGAAGTGTTGTATTTTCACAGCAATTTTTCACAGTAAAACTTCATTTTAAAGCATGGAGGGGACACTTGAGAGATGAGAAAGAATACATTACCCCCATCATTTTGTTTATAAAAATAAATGACCAGTGAGCAGTACACGGCAATCACCGCTTAAACCTTAACAGTTACAATCAGTTATCATACAGTGGTACTTCCCTTAACTGAGAGTGGTAAGTACTGGAAATGATAACTTTTTTAATGGTGAAGTATGACATCCACTGTGCTTTAGGGTAGAGAAACAACTTGTTAGCAACACATATGAGTATGCTTCCACTTTCAGATACTCTATTTGAGTCTGAGAACAACTTAAAATGTAGAGCAGAAATTCACACCTGGAACAAGCTGGCATATTTTCCATTGATTAAAATCATTTACTCCAGAGCTGACTGTGATTTTAGGTCTGTAGTAGTTGGATAATGGCCTCCTTTTGTTTCAATGTCAAGTATTGTTTCCTACAAACAATGCTGTAGAAACAAGATGATTACTTATTGTATCACTGGTCACTCACCAAGTGACCATCCCGTTTTGGAGTAGGATGAAATATTAAATAAATAAGCAACAAAAATCCAATAGGTTCTAAAAGGAACATCTTGTTCCTTTTTTATCTTGTGCTTGCCAGTACAGGCATTGGTAGATCCTTTTAATTAAATATTTGATGGCATGGAATATATAGAATTCCAATGAGTCTAAACCTTCTAAGTTTATATTTTAGCAAGCACATTTTGTCTGAAGTTGTTCTTCAGAATTCGGCCACCCCTAATACTGGAAGCTGAATAATACTTTTTCATTACCATGGTGTTCATGGTAGAAGTAATTGGTGAGCAAGTTTGAAAGGTATGCAAAACATGCTATAATATTATAGATAGCTGCTATTCTTTAGCATACACTGCATTTTACATTAACATTGGCATGATGCACTTAATCCAAGGCTTGAAGATAGAGTGCCAAGTCTTGCAGTCTTTTCACATGAATAATTACCATTGACTTCCAACTCTGCATGAACTTATTGGAATGTATGCCTTTGAAATGACTGTGAATCTAGCCCCTAGTGTTAATCCACATCCCAAATTGTTGTTGAAACTCCTGGGCCTGGCAGATTGCAGTCTGGCATTCTCCTTGTTAACATATACTATTGCCTTTCTCCTATCAGCACTTAATCTAGACCTGAGCAGGACAAAGCTGATATCAAGAGATCTTGTTCAATATGCAGACAGCACATACTTAGGTAAACATGGGTTCATACATCTACCATATGATGCTCTGAGTAGGATCAGCTCACGTACTGCTTTTTCATGCACTGCTTTTTCAAGCATCTTTGGAAACTGACTGTTAAAGATAAATATGTAACAAACCACAATCCAATGGAGGGTCAGCTGCAGCCATGATTTTATGCCCACTGCATTGAAAAGCAACATCAATCCATTTATGAGCTCTAAAATGTTCTTATTCAAAGACAGATGAGATGGCTGATTCACTGTGTAGACTCTTTGCGTGTGTCTACTTGGCAACTTAGGTCAACTTAAGGATGCTTAAGTTGACCTACACAAAGCTGCGTCCACAGTGGACTTTTATTAAGTCAATTTAAGCGCTTCCTTAAGTCAACTTAACAGCCTAAGTCGACTTAATAACACCACCTCTGAAGGTTGACTTAAGCCTTAAATTGACTTCAAGCCAGTGTGGATGGCTATGTCTACTGTTAAGTCGACTTAAGAAAGTCGACTTAAAGGGTAGCCACTCTGTTAAGTTGACTTAACAAGGTCGACTTTAAGTTGACTTAAAGTCAACCTTGTTAAGTCGACTTAACAAAGTCAACTTAACTTTACAAGCGTTTATAAGCGTCTGACGAAGTGGGATTTAACTTTACAAGCGTTTATAAGCGTCTGACGAAGTGGGATTTTCTCCCACGAAAGCTCATGCGATAAATAAATCTGTTAGTCTTTAAAAGTGCCACAGGACTCTGTTGTGTTAACTTTACAAGCATAGACATAGCCTCCATGACCAACACTTCAAGTATAGTGACTTACCACAAGCAAGACACTGGCCTGGTTTTCGAAGAACATGATGCTCTTACATATTACACACCAATGTTTCCACTCTGAGGAATAACAGTAAACATGGTGAATTTCTGAGATGTCCAAAAAGAACCTCAGATGATCCAGCAACAGTCAGAAATGGCACTGGTTAAGCACTTTCATCTCATGACTAAGGCTTTTATATACAGTATTTGGCTTTTTCCAGTCAGAGATGGTGTTTCCCTTCAAAATGCCATTATGGCATTGACGATCGAGGTGTTCAGCTTTACTCCCTTGCTGAGACTTAGCAAATGGCTTAGCACTCATTTTCTGAATGAATAATTTTAAAACCTCCAGGAACATTGATTTTTTTTTGTGGATATCTCACCAACAACTGGCACATAGCTAAGGAGAGTAACAGTACCGAGAATGACAGCAGCTGAAATTTTCTATGCTCATCTGTTAGCTGACTTTGCCGTAATGAATGTTCCCTGGCATATTCATTTTGATTTTGTTGCTTTTTAGTAGCCTATAGTATTCTCGAAAGGTCCAGCAACATCAGCTCATTTTTAGTTATAATGCCCACAACATACCTGGGTGCTGTCTAAATACACAGGAGGAAAAGTCCTTGCCTTGAAGAGCTTACAGCTTTAGTCAATATATTTCCAGAACCAAGCCCCTGTTTGTCCTCGCTGAACCCCTCACTTAGGCTAACATTTGGAATTAAGTCCACATTTCACTTTTGCTGCCCAACATTGAGCCACTGAGATTTTCATGACAGTGAACCAGACAAATCCACAGCAGAGCACATCAGGGTGGGTCCCTTGGAACTGTGATAAATAACTATTTTCTTTTGTTGGAGTGGGCTGGTGGAAGATCTGAATTATGTCAAAGATTAGTAATGAGTTGGAAAAATGAAACTTGAAGGAAGAATGAGACTGTAGCATGTTGGTAGTGCTTGCTTCAAACATCCCAGTCCATTAGTAGGTGTTGTTCCTGCTAGATTATTCACGAAGGACCCACTGCCCCACCCAGAATTACTTTCTCAGCTGCTTTATTTCCAGAAACTTAAGTAAAACCATCAAAAATCGTTCTTCAGCTCATGCTGGACTACAGCGTCTAGAGAATTTTCCCCTTCACCTGTCAGTCAGTCCCACTTTTAGATTTCCTGTAGGAATCTTCTGTGCTCCATTCACTGAGCATCACCACTGTGGGCTTTCTCCCTATCAGTCCCTTTTCCCACAGAAGGCTCATTCTGTCTCCCCTCCCAGGGCACTCTCCCACGACTCCTGCTTCTTGCAGCTCCTTGGCTCTGCCTCACCGAGTCTCTCTCAGCAGTCCACAATACCTCTTCTCCCAAAGGCCTCCAGCAGTGAGAGCCCATGTCTGCTTTCTCTGAGGCTTTCTTGAATGACTCACGTAGGCTTTTCTTCATTAGGGCACAACTGCCTTCTCTTCTAACCCAATTGGAGCAGTGTTCAGGCACAGGTGCACTGGTCCTGCTCCCTCATAAAGAACCAGTATCTATCTGTGACACTTATCCAGGTATAGGGAAGGTGGAAATGGCTCCTTAACCAGGATCTAAGACATGAACTGAGCAGCTAAGGGAAAATAAACCTTTGGAGCAGGAAGATGGCAAGTTTTGACCCTTCATAGTACGTCAACTTGTTTTTGAGAAGATTGGAAAAGGCGTCCATGCTCTCACACAAAGGGTACATATGAAAAAGTGAATTCCAAGGTTGTTTTGGTATCTTGCTTTGGTGTAACAAAATGAAATGTGAGCTCTGTGTATTAAACAAATGTGTCCTATTTAGTTTGTTTTGAGAATAAATTATGTTTTGCTTATCCCTATCTCTGCAGCATGTGAAGTTACAGTGAAATGAAATCTGCACTTAACATGCCTTCACACTACACTGTGGTATTAGTCTTTGGGTGTTACCTACCCAAATATCAAACTGTAGTAATAAATGCAACTATTTCTGTATGCCATATGGATATTAATATAGAAAGTTCCATAATCAGGTCAATTAACATGTGAAAGGCAGGGATCAGCACTTTGCTGTGTAAAAGGTAGAGGCAGGCAAATCTTCAAAATGTTTTGTAGTTCAGTCTGAATAAGCTACTGAAATTTCAGATGCTGATTCCAAACTTATCTAATGTATTGAAACTCTTTGGCCTAGAAATCTCACATTAATATACATCTACCCCCGCCACACTTTTAATACAGGGCCTGAATCAGACCTCAAGGAAGGGAGGAGGCTATATAAGTAACCCACAGAAAAGAGCTGTCTGTTAAGAGCCACCCACTACAGATCTTGCCATAATATAGAATCCAAAGAAGACTTCTTTATGTTAGGCAGTCTTCCAAGCTCACTTCAGAACCTCTATAAATACAAATGTTTATAAAACTTTTTCATAAAGACATTTTGCATTCTGTGCTTTAGACTTGATCTTGACTCTCTGGACTTTTTCTTCCTTATAGACAAATTAAAATGGTGGTCTACATGGCTAGTAGTCAAAGAGAACTCATGAAAGGAGGAATATCTTCTGAAGTATGTTAAAGCATCTAGTACTTGCATTTGAAGGCTTCCTTTTTTGATAAAATCTTCCAGGGTTGATTAAGATTGACAATCTCTGGATAGATCTGGAGTAGATCTGGATAGATCTTGGATAGATCTGTAGTAGGTGGAGTCCAAATAGCAAAGAACTCCCCTACTCATGAGTAGATGAAGAACTTTGTTCAAAGTCACATCAACTTTGATAAACCTGCTCAGGACATCTCTAATTCAGATGAGCTGAATAAATATTAGAAAAGACTGCAGATGCATTATTGTATTGAATTCAAGATGCCTTAACCAAAATACCTAATTTAATAAATAAAGTATCCACAGTAACAATGGCAAGATAATATGTGAATTTATATTTGTCAAGTCAAACAGTTGTGCACAAACCTTAGGATTTTAAAACAATCTCTCTATACATCTTATGTTCTGTCACTGGATTATCATGGTAAAGAGCACCTTCTTCTTCAATATACATACTCGCATCTGTGCATGTTTAACTGTTCAAATTTAGCTAACGTAACATTTTTGCTAAACTATAAAGCTAAACAAGATCTCAGTCACAAGCACAAAATCTTTCTTAATGTATTCCTTGCGCTACTTCTGAATATTAATAAAAATTAATAATTAATTTTGCCTTTGGCATTGCAAGATATACTAGTTTTAATTAGTGTACTGTACTCCTATACAATTAAAAAATAATTGATGTCCACGCTTATTGGCGGTCCCTGTGATCTCTTTTCCTGTTGTTGTCAACAAATGCCTCAAAAAACAAGTTCAAGAATGTTTTGCTGTCCATTTGATTTATACACCAAAAGTAACAGACAAATCTTTTATGATGAAACAGAACAGTTTTCTGTTTAAATTAAAAGCTCATGGCCACAAGAAAGAATGGAAAGTCCATAAAAATGTTTCATCTATCAACAAATTTGCCTGGAAAATATCAATGGTTGACAAAGTATCTTGGCTTAAATGTAGAGTGGCCATCTTGTATTTGTTATGTCAATTCCATCAAGCATTTAATTCTGATGTCCCTCTTAATTAGCTTCAGTTATTTAAATTCAGCATATCATGTTACTGTTTTACTACCTCATTTTAATTGTACCATGAACTACTTCGTTATAACATGCTAAAATCTTTCTCTCTTGCTCACTCTGAAAGAATGCATGTTGAAGAATTAAAGTGCTAATCCCCATGAGGAAAAATTAACTTCCCTTTAAAGTATTTGCACCAGGAACATTGAATAAATAGAAGTTTTCTTTATTAGGACCACTAAAACAAAGAGATCAAATCCCAGAGCACAAACACTCCTGCATGGTTACAAAAATGAAGATAAAAATTCAAATGAAAAAGGGCAGTCAACTGATAACCTTTTATTCACCCCAGAAGCTTATAAAACTTTAAATTTGAGATTACGACTGAAAATGAAATATAGTAAAGAAAATGCTGGACGTGATTAGGGCTAATTAAAGCATTGTGTTCATTTCTTAGCTAGCACAGTAATGAACACCTTAAATTATCATAGGAAATAGATGGATAAACAATTGATAGAAGCAGACGAAAGACGTTATACAGATAGCACAGGAGTAAGAATGCAAGTTTTGTATTCTACAATCCACATGCTTGTGGAGTTCTGAACATGAAAAATCAGCAAATCAGATATTTATGTAATTAATCGTTTTATCATGATTAATGATCTCAGTGGCTACCTTAACTAAAAATGGATAGCAATTCTAGTAACCTACTTACATATATATGCACAGGAGAACCTTGAGTGTTACCAAGTACATTCTTATTTCAAAGGATATAAAAAAAATTATTGTTCAGTAGCTCTATTGGCTGCAGAGATGGAAAAATTAGTGAATATTCAAGTCTGGCTTAAAATATGTTCATGAACAGGGATGAGTCAAACCAGTAAGACTTAACTGTTTGTTCATATATATGGGAATAAATCAAACTAGTAAGGATATTCTCCAACTTTTAACAATTTTCTAACATTATTTTATGTGTAGGCTTTCTTATGGCACTCATCACCATAATATTTGAGCATATATATTCTGTTTTAAAACAATGTACAGGAAGTCAATGAAAGTTTTACTATTACTTTACCACAAGATCAGAAAGTTTATGTATTCTGTTTGGGGAAATAATAGCTATTGAGAAATTACAATTCTGTTATTCCCAGACTTGGAAGGGAGAGAAGTAAGAGCAGCAAAAAAAATAAGGTATTTTTAGTTTGTTAATCTTTTGAGCATATTTTGCAGCCATTTTAAAAGATATTTTTATAGGAGGATATATTTGTCAGATTTATATTATATTAAAGGATATATTTGTCAAATTTCATGGACAGAATATTTATTAAACTGCAAAAATAATTGATTGTTATGTCATAGAAATTAAGTGCAACAATTTTGCACACTGTATATAAACAAGTAAGTACATTTACTGATACATGACTTTGGTTTTAGTACAATGAAAATGTGCTTTTTATTTCTTCCTCCTGTTGCTGCCTTTCACTGACTAAGTTCTACAAAAATAACTGGAAAATCTGGACAAAATAAAGTATCATAAGGGCTTTCCCTGTTGCCAAAATTAAAATGGAGAACAAAAGGGATACCTTCTCACTTTCATTCTGGCCTTGTTGCACCTTCCTAGTGTATTTGAAAAAACAGCTGCATCTAACCAGCTGAGATTTCCTCTGAGGGGCTTCGAGTTGCTGCAGAGTTAGACTCAGTGACTTTAAGGCCAGAAGGCAGAGACCCGGGCAGAGGGGGTGGGGGCAGCATGCAGGGTCACATACTCCCCTGCCCCAGATTTCTGCCAGAGAAGGAATCAGGCTGAGCACGGCTGAGGGAGACGTTCCTGGAAAAGGCATCAGCACCTTGTGCTCCTAATGAGCCCCACTAGGAGGCACACAGAAGAGGAGAGAGAGATGGCAGTGCAGTACAGCTCCTCTAGAAGGGGCATGGGAAAGCCCCTTAGTCTCATCCCTTCCTTGACAGCAGCCAAAGTTACCACTGCTTGACAGTAAGTATCTGGAGCTTGCTCCAGCCTAAGCTGGACCCATAATGGGAGGTGACGGGAGAAGGAAGAGAGGAAGGGGAGGTGTTGGGAGTGGGGAGCTTGGAGTGAATGTGGGAGGCACAGGAGGAGTAGGAAATAGGCCAGAAGCAACATGTGGGGCGGTCACATGCCTTCACCACCAGGAATCTTTAAATTGTGCCCTCCCATCCTCAATAGTTATTCCTTATTTCTGCCAGAAAGGACCATCTTGATCATTCAGTCAGACTTCCTGCAGAATACAAGGAATACAAGCATTGTGTCCTTAATGGCTCATCAGTTTACTCCCTGGGCCCATTGTAGCTGAAAAATTCCTAAACATTAAGGACACAATGGTTTGACACACCCGCCTCTCTCAGCTATTTCAATAAAATAACATAAGTTAAAGTATAGATAGAACACCATATTCCTAACTTCTAATTGAAATAGAATTCCTAGACATAAACTATATAATCATTCCCAGCAAATTACTACCCTTCTATTGATATCAAACATGACATAGCTCCTATGGATTATAGCATTTATGAGATATCCATTGAAAATAATATCATAAATAATTCCCTAAATCCAGACAGCATCACACACAGGGCTATGCCCTGCCAGGGTCCCTGTCCCCCTTTGCCCCACTGCACACAAGGGGTGCACCCCCCCCTGCCACCGTGGACCTGCCCAAGGTCCCCCTAACCCCACAAAGTCGACCTAGAGCATCCAGTGTGGACGCTCTAGGTCGACTTTGTAAGTTCCCCTTTAAGTCAACTTTAATTTTAAGTGTAGACACACTAAGTCGACTTAGTTAACGTCGACTTAAAAGTGCAAGTGTAGACATAGCCATTGTGACTTACTGCTTCAGCTTGTACCTTCTATATCGCCCAAAAAAACATGGATAGGTCCTTTGTGATCTGTTTTGTCCTTCTCTTCTTTTGCATTCATATTTTCCTATTGGATGGTATCATTCATGTCCATTCTCCACAATGTCACCTGTCAACAAATGATACACAAATCAGAACCATCTCATTGTGTTAAAAGAGGTATATGAGATTTAGCAGTTTGTCTTTTCAGGAGTTCATGGGAATGTTGATTTTGATCCATATAAGCTCACACAACTAGGTTTTGCTTCAGATTTCATGTCTGAACAAACCTGATATGCAAAGATGACTCAATCAAACATAAAATTTCCCAGGAGGAAAAAAACCACACACACACTTTTTTATCCTTTCCAAGAGTCTGAAGAAAAAATGTAGCCTCAACCATTCCTTCCCATAATCCATCTATCTCCCTCAAGAAAGGCTTAGGAAGAGAGCCCTAAATGTTAACAGGGACTTTGACTAAAATAGTACAGTTGGGGAAGCTAATTCCCAAGTCTAAGGTCTTCTGTTGAAAATGCTCAGTCATCAACCCCATAACATTTAAATCCATTTGGTTTTGCACTCTCACTCACGTCCCACTACCATGGTAACGCATAGATGGGAGGTTTCTCAGGTAGACGTTGCATATTATGAGTAGAGCCAAGTAGATGAGGAAAAAAAACTTTTGCTGTTGTCAAATGTTTCCCAAATTTCTAGGCAATTTGAATTAACCACAAGAAACAGACATGGATGGTAAATGGAGTCACTAGTTCAAATATTACTAGGTCTATAGTGAACAAAATTTATCGCTCTCTGACAGTTGTCTGGTAGATTGTGGAAACTGAATTTTACTTAACTCAGTTTTATACTGCACTCATCACCATGGTATCTATCTGTTGGTGCTTTTAGTCAATTTTTCTTTATGACCTGCTGCCCAATACCGTATTACAACTGGCACTATTTAGTGTCCTTCTCAGCTGAGAAGTCAAAACTGATCTGACACTGAGAGTAAACTATACTCACACCCTTACCAGTGACTCTTTTAGGTCAGTCACATTGAAAGATGAAGCTGTCTATGTTTTTCTTAAAATGCTACTGGAAAGGGACTCGTTACCCTGTGATGGTCACAGAGACAATTTTTTAATCTGAAAAACATCTCCCTCTTTATATACTTATTTTGATAACCTAACCCTTTCATAAAGGCAATCTTAAACAGGATTTTTATACTCATATTTATGAGATATGGATAATAATACATCACTCTACAATTATAACCACATTAATAGCAATCCTTGGTAGTGACTGTTAAAGTTGCTTACCAGTTTCAGTTGTAATCCATGTTTTCATTTGTTTGCACATTCCCAGAATATTAATCTTATAGGCCAAATCTTTCCCTGTATAGCTCTTACCAGAAAGTAGTTTTTCAAAGGAAGTTTCAGTGTCTATGTTATGAAAGAGTGAATGAAATATGCCTTTCCCACTCTAAAATAAATCTTAATCACACATAACTAAATGTGGTTCTGCAAAACAGCTGATTATTTGAAACCTATCAGGAGGGCACAGTCTTCAATGAAGAACAGTGTGGTTGCTTGATTTGTAAATAACTGATTCTGAGTTAATAAAGATATGATCAGCTGAAAATCACATAATGAGCACAAGCAATGGAAATGTATCTTAAGTCTGAAGGGATGTGCTTAAACACAGTGGCACTCTTCATGATGGACAGGTAATAAAGAATTCACTTTTTTGGTTCAGGGGATTTACAAACTATGTACTTGATAAGCCATCAGAACTTGGGAGCTGTTCCAGATATTTGTTGTCATCTTCTTTTTTCCAACATTTTTCTTTTACAAAGATCTGGAAAGAAAGAAAAAAAATGCCAATGTTATACCACACGGTTCAAATGACAAGTCATAATATGCAAAAACAATGTATCCCAGAGCAATGGTATCTCAGCCATATTGCGTATATGTGCTATTTTCTGTTGCTGCATTTCTGCTGTTGGGACTTTTAAATTTCTTGCCTTTTGGTGTTTTTAATTCACAACCTTAACATTACACAAAGACAAGTGTTTGGGGGTTTGTTTGTGGGGAGTGGGGTGTTGGCATTTAATTTCCTACATATAATTATTGTGGAGACATAAAATGTATATTTCTAAATTCTCATTTAGAAGCTGATACAAGATACAGAACATTTCTTCTAAGCACTGAACACTAACAAATTAAAGTTTGTAATATGCCACTGGGGGGGGAAAAAAGCCTGGTTGAGTGTCAGCAATTGAAAGACACTTGGGAATTTTAATCAAGGCACATATGTTCATGGCTGTGCATTTAAGTGTCCTTCATTTAGGGTTCAATCCATAGAAAATATCTGCAAACTATTGAGCTTCACAAATCTAGGAAGGTCACTGCTCCTGATTCCCCCGCAGGTTGATCTAATCATCAGAAAGGTTTGCTTGCTGCAAAAGCCAAAATGAGAATTGGGAGAAAATCTCAGCTCTGCCACAGAGGGTTGGAGAGGAGCCCAGAAAGGATAGAAAATACATAGAAGAGTTCACCCACCTCCTGAGTTCCACTACCACTTATTTTTGTTCCAAAGCAATTGGGAATTTCTCCAGTCTTAAACCTGTGGCAGGGAAAAACTTCTTGGTTGGGATTGATCAGTATTGCAGTGATTTTCAGCATGGCTGGCATACCACCCCATAATACAGAGGTGTAAAGAGGGATATTTTGGGGGGGACACAATGCATTGCACTGTGATTTTTGGAAAGCAAAATAGTACATATATCACTTGAAAAACAAGGACCATCCTCCAAAAGAGGAACAGCTGCCATCTGCAGTGTTGGTGCTAAACACAACTAATGCAAGTGACTGCTTAGACCTCATACTTGTGGGCTCTATGCAGACTTGCTAGGCTGATTGAATCTCCTCTGCAGCAGATTAGCAAAAGGGGAGACAAGTGAGGATCTAAAGTCCCCTCTGCTTTCCTCCCCTTATAGCTAGGTACCCTGGCAAATGATTAGTTTGGCTCTAACATTTGTATTTGATCTGTCGTGGCCACTCCATGAATGGTCAGCTCGCACTTTCATTCTACGCAGCTGTGAAAGATGAATTAATGAGAATTAAGAAAAAGTACATCTATAAAGTGCAGATGTTTCCAGAGTCACAGATAACTTATTGTCAGAGCATTGGACTAGTCCCACATATTGTGACATCCTTGAACTCATTCCAATTCAATCTCCATTCTTTTTAATGCACTGTTTTCTATAGGGAATAGCAGAGCAAAGTCAATTTTGCACTGCTAACAACAGAAAAAGAGAGATTTTGTGCTATCAGCACTGCCAAAAAAATAGCTGTATGTAATTTCTGAAAGAACAGTATGAGAGATGACTCTACTTCCATATTTTTCGGAGCAAATAATGTGCTAGGCTGCCAAATCCATGCAACTGTAAAGAGAAGCACAAAGATATCAAGGGTGTGAATGCTGAAATATTTAAGGATAGATTTTCTAAAGGAAAGGATCCCCCCACATCATGAGAAAATATATGCAGGGCATTTCATGCCTCATTTACTACAAATATATGTGGAAACTTACCTGCATATGCAAGCGGCCAGGTCAGCCTCCAAACAGCACATGTAAATACAAGGGGTCATCATTTGCCAAAATTTACCACACTGTGATATATGAAAGCAACACTGTTTTCTGCTATATGTAAAATAGGAGACAGCTGTGGTAATGGTGGACAAATCATGCATTTTTAGTGGCTCCAGCTATACTTTATTTCCTCATGTAAATGAATGAATTCCTTGCACAAACTAGCTGCACAGTTGCTTGCACATTTTGTGCTTCTGCGTTTTGCAAATCTGTCCCTAATGTCCTGTCTGAATCTATCTAGTTTTACAAAGAATTTATTAAGAAAGAGATTTGCAGTTACACACTGATTCCGCCTATTGAGTCTGCCACATAAACTGCAGCAGGGCTTAAGAGTATTAATTAGTATTAATTGTAGTATTCATGGGAATTTTCTAACATAAATCAGATTAATAGATTGCACAATTTTTAAGCTCTTACTCCAGACAAACTTTACTCCAGATAAATAATTGCTTATAGTGCTTAAAGAAACATCTGGCAAACTTGAGTTAAAACCCAACCCCTGCTCCTAAAATATAAACAAGTGCCATTAAATGACAGCAAAATACAGCAAATACTAGGCAGATCCTACAGGGAGTAACTCCAAACCGTAAACTTTTGACTGCTCTACACTTTTATAATATATGCCATAGTCCATTTCTGACATGTTAAGGTGGTAGGACTCAAACAATTGCAGTTGGCAAACTCTTGCAATAAAACACAGAACAAAAAATACATTTAAATTTGATTTGGGAGAATACTAGAAACCCAAGAATCTTGCTCAGTCTCCATCATTTCTATCATTCTCAACATGAGGTCTTTCTTGTCTGAATTTGCTATATGCATCTCCTTTCCCCCAGCCTCCCTCATTTAATATAGTGTGCAGAGAGAACTTCAAGATGTGGGCTAATGGAACTGGCATGGGATGGAGTTTAATATTGCATGTGCTTAACTTTTTGTGCAGCTGACCAACATGACATGTCTAACTGTATAAATGGAAGTTTTATGGTGATAAGATCAGTAGTTACTGAGATATTTATGTGACATGCTGACAGATATAAAACTACAAAGCTTGCTTTTATACCTTACATCCTCTAGGGAAAAAATATAAATACTAAGATGATGGGTCACTTTTAAGAAAATTTATTAACTAAATTACCTAATACCTGGCTAGATTTTAATATGCAAGATGATGTCTCAAAAATGCTATTAAAACTATTAACTTAATTTCAGATGATGCTAGTATTCTGTGCCAAATGGGGTGCAGTACATTCAAAGCTATGCTGGTCTCAATCTCTCTCTAGATCATAGTTCTGTCATCCAACCAGAAAAGAGAGCAATGACAAAAAACAGAGAAATGTCATGATATCATCTCTCCTATTTTTACATGTTGTAGATTTAGCTCTTTTAGGAAGATTCTCAGTTTTGTTGAGGTTGGGGGAAGAAGATTTTTCTTAGAGGGTAGAAGGTCAAGGTTTCTTTAAAAATCTTGAAATGAAGTGGACTCCCTCTTTTCATTTATTTTAATCTTGGAAAATCCAACCACAGAAATTCTTACAGAACGAAATTACAGGGCTTCCTACTGCTGGCAAACAGCTCCCCTCCAGCTGTGCCAAGAGCTGAAGTCAGAAAAGCCTGCTCTAACTCTTTCTCTATTTGATGTGAATATTACTTTACACACTGGGAAGGCAGGGCATACTCGGCAGTTAGTAAAAGAGAAGAGGAAACAGCCCCGTGGCAGCCGAAAAATAACCATATGTGACTTGTATGGAATCATGAGACTGTGAGGAGAGAAAAAATAGTAAATCTGCACATCACAAGAGACAACTCGACAATCAATGTGCAAAACATATTGCATATCAGAAAGCAAAGGAATCATCCAGCGGAGTGTGATAATCTGCAAATTATTCAGTTACTTCATGAGTTCCAAGAGGGAGAACCGCCTGTCTCCAACACACACAACCCACCTTGCAACCCTCTCCCTTCCTCCTCACTCACCTCTCCGCTCTTGACACTGCAAGAAATGGCCTCTTTATCACTTAAGACACACATTCCCACTCACTATCACTTCAGACATACACACACATTTCTCACCGGCTATGTCTACACTTGTGAACTTAGGTTGACTTAGCTAAGTTGACTTAGCATGTCCACACTTAAATTTTAAGTTGACTTTGAGGGGACCCTACAAAATCGACCTAGAGCATCCATACTGGATGCCTAGGTCGACTCCTAGGGGCTAGGTGGACCTGGGACAGGTCCACGGTGGCGGGGGGGGCACCCCTTGCCAAGTGCCAGGGGGTTCAGCCTTTGCCCCTTGGTACAATGGGGCAAGGGGAGACAGGAACCCTGGCAGGGCATAGGGGCAGGGTGGGCAGGGCTCTGCCCTGCCCTTTGGAGGGGCCACGCCAGGCTGTGGCTGTGACAGCCACTCTGGCAGGGAGGGAAGTAGGGAAGCCCTGGAGTCCCCTAAGTCAACTTAAAGTCGACTTAGGGCTACTCCACGTCTGCACTGACTAAATTGACTTTCTAAAGTCGACTTTGCCAGCAAAGCTGACTTTAAACTAGGTTTTACAAAGTTGACTTAATTTTTCCTTAAGTCGACTTAAGCAGCTGCTTAAGTCAATTTAAGGAAAGTGTAGTGTAGACGCAGAGTTAATTAAGTCGACTTAAGCAAGCTTAAGTCGACTTAATTTACATGTGTGGATGCACCCACCATGAGTAACACACCTTCATTGTTTCCTATGACAAACTTACTTAGCTTGGGGCAGGGACTGATTTTTTGTTCTGTGGTTGAACAGTGCTAGTACAGTAGGGTCTCAGTGCATTAATGAGACTCCTAGACACTATAATAATCTGATACAGCTGGTGCAGCTGATCAATTTATCTAATGCTGCTAAACAAACTGAATTCTAAAAGAAATCAAAATAATCTGAAAGTTAGCATCACATTTAAATTTAACCTGAGAGTAGAGGAGAAAAAATTACAGTTAACTGTATGTTGGAAGGAGTTCAAATCCCCACACTAAACCTAATTTAGTGGCTTTAACTGCCCACAAAAGATTGATACAATGGGCCAAATTCTGGTAAAATTGGTACAAATCCTGGTGAAAATACACTGATATCAATGCAGTTGCACTGCTGTAAAAGCAGTATAAGCAACAGCAGAATCAGAGCCATTGACTACAATACGGCATGCTCAATATTAATGGCTATGTCTACACTTGCTAAAATTAGTTCGAACTAACTAATTTGAACTAATTTTAGTTAGTTCAAATTAGCGATCCCCATTCATTTCAATGGCGGGTTAATTCGAACTAAGAAATTAGTTCGAATTAACATGGCCACATTGGCTAATTCGAACTAGTTAGTTCAAATTAACCCTTTAATTTGAATACCCTATTCGAACGTATTAGCTCGAATTAAGGAAGCCCTTAATTTGAACTAACTAAGCCTAGTGTAGCCCTGGCTTTAGTTAGTTCGAATTAAACCTCCTTAATTCGAACTAATTTGCCAGTGTAGACATAGCCAATGAGATTAAATGGATCTGCTAAGTATGAGCACAGAAAACACAACAAAAGTTTTCTTTTTCTTTAGAAGCCCCTTTCTTCTCATTGCACAATATTACAATCTGGCTTATTTAGAACATATCTGTGTCTTTGCCAGGCAACGGTACATAACAGCACACAGTAAATGTGATGTTGTTTAGGGGATATGCATGTGACGAAAGAGTAGCAGCATATCAGCCAGGAATTAAAATGGGTTACTGTATTTTAGTTTATTGATCTACTGCATGCTTCTCAACATTGTCTAATTTAAATAAAACTTCCATTTGTAACAATACTATAAATAGAAGGCAATATTGATTGGAATGCCACCAGCCTGCTGAACTTTTGTTATCACTGAAGCCTGACCAGTTAATGTTGAATGTTACAATTTATTATACTGCAAAGTACAATACAGCAAAATACCATTTAGATTTATAAACAAAGATATGCTGAACTACTGAAAGCAAGTTCAGTCAGCTCTGAACAAGTAGTACCCACTGATTTACTGGGATTCAACATCACACATTTCCCTACCTCCAGCCATATTTCATTTCCTCTCTGTTGCAAATACCTGTTAACTGTAGTGAAGATTTTATTAAAATTGCTAGCTTTTGTTTCTTCCAAACCCCACCAAAACACCTAAAATCCAATAAACATCCATTAATCACTGCAATGAAGTACTCATTATTTTTTCTCAGCATTTGGGGAATCACCATTTAAAGCAGACAAACAGTGTACAGGGGGGAAAGGAACCTTTCTGACAAACAGATGTGAAGGCCAAAATCTTATCCATTTCTTCTTTTCCCCTGACCTCCCAATCCCCTTTTTTAATGGTAGGAGTGAAAGTAAATAAAGAAAAGTACATTCAAGGGCAGGTTTCTTCCCCCACAGGCTGTTCTTAAGCCTGTGAGTAAGTCATAATCTCCAGACATGGGTCAAAAAGAAGAGATTACTTACCTTATACAGTAACTAAGTTCTTCAGGGTGTTTTTTCCCTGTGCATGCTCCACATGAGACTGTGCATACACCTTTTCACACTTATCCAGAGACTTTTTTTTATTAGCAGGGCCTTCAGATCTTCCCTTCCACTCTATGCCTCCTCCTGCTCTGGTATGAGGACATATAGGGAGATGCAAACTCCACTGCCACTCCAGTTCCTTCTCAACTTACAGAGCATTGTAGGAAAGGGGAAAGAAGGGAGGGCGGTAATAACCCATAGGGACCAAATATCTTGAAGAATTCCAGTTATTGTACAAGAGAAGTAACCTCTCCTTCTTTGAGTTATTGTTCACAGGATACTCACATGGGAAGGCAAACAGCTCTTCAATGTGGAGAAGGGTGCTGAGAAAGCAGATTCAATAGATACCATGGAACAGCTTCATCAAAGGCCACCTCTACCTGGAGCCATGTACTATGAATAAGAAATGTGTGAATGGAGGACCAGGTGGCTGCCTTAACAAATGTTTTTAATGGGTACCTTTCTCAGGAGGGCTATCAAAGTGGATTGAGCCCTAGTGGAATGAGCAGGGAGTTAAAGAGGGGATGTATACCATTCCAGAATACACACTGAAACCTATTTAGCTAGTCTCTGGGTGGACAGAGGGACAGCCTCTTGAGGGAGGAAACAACGGTTTGAATGCAAAGTAATTCTGTCAGGCTAGAACACTGTATATGGGTGCTCAGCTATGAGGGTCTCTAGTTTCCTAATTCTTCTGGCCAAAGTGATTATTATGTGGAATTAAGTCTTGAAGGACAAATGGAGTATCATACAGGCTTCCATAGGTTCAAAAAGAGGACTTCTTAACATGTTAAACATTAAATTGAGGTCCCAAGGTGGAGAAAGGGTCCCACACTGGAGGAAACAGGTTACGAGCCCTTGGAGGAAGTTTCACAGTTGTAGGGTGTTTTAAGACTGAGGGCTTGTACATACTACAGCCTTATCGCGCAGTTAAGGAGCTTTACCACGCGATAAGGCTGTGAGTGTACACACTACAATCTTGCTTGTTACGTGGCAACAACGCTCTTGCCATGCAACAGGCAAACCACCTAAAAGAGTGTGGTTAGGCTTACCATGGAACAGCTGTTCCGCGGTAGAGCGAGTGTATATGTTCCTTGTGTTTTTGACAGCCTCTGGAAATGTCCCAGAGTGCCAATCGAGGCCACTCTGGGATACCAGAGCTGTCATACTTGTCAATTTCACAGCTCCAGTCGCTGAGATTGTGGCCCTGGGGAAGCCCCGCAGGAGCAGGGCTCAAACCAGGGAACCCCCCGGGCATCCCTACAGCCCTGTGAGGGAATAGGGGGTGGAAGCAGCCCCGCTGCCAAGCCAAAGGCTGGCTGTGAGAGTGCATGGTAGGATAGGTGCCCACCATGCACTGCTCCTTGTAACAAAAATTCAAAGGAGCGTGTGAACGATCTTTTTCGTTTCAAGGAGTGCTGTGTGGATGGGGGAAAGTGTTATAGTTATAACACTTGCTTGTCCCACAACAACTTTATTGTAGGACAAGTCTGTAGTGTGTACATAGCCTGAGAAACCTTTTACTGGCATGTGGAGTGCTATTATATTTGATAGAGTTCAGAGATGTACCTACTTAGTTTCAGGTTTAACGGGCAGTCAAGAATGGACAAGAGTGAAGACTCAGCAGGGGATATGGAGCATGGAAAGCCTCAGATATGGAAATATCTCCATTTCTGCACGTAATTCTTTCTTGTGGAGTTTTCCTGCTATTCAGCAGAACTGTCTAGATTTAAGAAAACACTCCTGCTCTTGCCTTTAGAGGAGTCGAGGAGCAATCGAGGAGCTACATGTTTAAGTGTAGCAATGAGATATTGGGTTGAGTTATGGTCATCTCCTGAGTCAGGCTGTCTACCATCAAAGGAAGGTGAAGAGGCAGCCACAGTGACAGACAACTTAGGGTTGGGAATCAGATCTGTCTCAGCCATTTTTGAACTATGAGAATGGTCACTATGCACCAGTTGCACATCTCAACTGACTCTTTGCATAAGGATAGGGATTTTGCTTCTACTTGGTGGTTTATATAGTTAATGGCCACTCAGTTGTCTAATGTTTCTTGGGTTGATTGGCCCCTGATAATGGGTAGTAAGTGAACTCAGGCGTAATGGACCATTTAGAGTTTGAGAACATTAATATGAAGTATTTTTCATGAGGAACCTATCTGCCTTGAGCTGTATGATCCTGGAGTCAAGCAGCTCAGCCTCGAACTGAGGCATCCATGATAATGGTGTGTTCTGGTGGTAGGCATGAGAAAGCATTTTCACAAATATTTCACAAGGGTCTTTCCATCAATTGAGGGAGTCAAGTACCACCTGAGGTACTGATACTCCCCTGGACAGTTTATATTTGTTGAAGGTGTAGATTACCTTGAACCAATATTGAAGATTCTAAGGAGTGCAGCCTTCCATGGAGAGCTAGAAAAGTACAGGCTGCTACATGTCCCAGGAGAGAAAGGCAAACCCCGTGGTTCATGGGCTTTGCTGCAGTATGGAGATTAGGCGGAACATTGTGGCAAATAAGAACTCTGATAAGTATGTTTTGGCTGTCATAGACTATAGAGTTGCTCCAATAAAGTTATTTGTTACATACAGTTGTCAAAGTTGATCTTTCTATATTGAGATGAAGACCTAAGAATTGGAAAACAGCCAGGGCCTTCTTGGTAATGGACTGTATCTCAAGTCAAGAATGACCCTTGATGATCCAAAAATATAGATAAGGAAAGACTATTATTCCCAAACATCAGAAGTGGGCTGTGACAATGGAGAGGACTTTCTTAATGACCCTTAGAGCAGTTGATAGAGGGAAGGGTAGGACATAATGCTGATATAATTCAGTGCTCACTACAAATCTGAGGAAGTATTTGTGTGGTGCGTGTGTGGCTTCATGAAAGTAGGAACCATGGAGGTCAAGGGTGATGAAGCTGTTCCTAGAGTGCAAATGATAAACCGCTTGCTGCTAGAGTGACTATCCTGAAATGTTGTGTGTGAATAAAAGTGTTATTTAGATTTTTTGAGTCTAAAGATTCAGAATTGGTCTCCACCTTCCTTTTTTCTTGGAGATCAGGAAGTACCTGGAATAGAATCCTTTTCTGATGAAGTCTAGGTAAGGGCTCAAAAACCCAGAGACACAGGAAGAATTTTGCTTCCTATTTTAGGAGCCGTTCACAAGAAGGTCTTTGAATAGGGATGGCGATGAAGGGCGGGAGGCAGATGGAGCTGAATTAGATGAAGTAGCCTATGAAGGTCACTTCCAGTACCCATTTGTGTGATGTGACATGATTCCACAAAGGGAGAATATGGGCAAGATGGTCTTCATAGAACAGATGGAGATTTGATGCAGCTGAAGATTCAATGGGTCAAAATGGTCAGTTGGATGATGCAAATGACTGAAAAGTGATGATGGAAGATGCAGCCTGGGCTTCTTTCTGGTTCAACTGGTCTTTGTGGGTGGCAGGAGTATTGCACTATCTGAGACTTGCTGTATCTTCTATGTAGGTGGTGTATATATGCACCAAGAGATATCAATGTTGCCTTCGAGTCATTAAATGAATGGAGAGACCTATTCATGGCACCCCTAAAAATATTCCTAGTTCCTATTTAAAAAAGTAATTTGATGGAACTCAATATACCCCACCGCCACCATTATGTTTCCTTTCTGCAAAAAAAAAATTTTAACCTCAAATATTCTCCAAAAAGAAGCATCAAATTGCATAACAAACCAGCTCTTATGATTAATTTTAAATTTAATAAATATGTATGTGCAAATATATATTATTATATTATATAAATATATTATAAAGATATATTATTAGATTATATAAAATATATAAATATGTATAAATAAATTATTATGATGAATTTTAAATTTTACACTTGAATGTGCAATTTGAAATGTGCACTGTCCTTGGTTAGTTCCATAAATTAACCACATAGAGAAATGAAAGAATATATGATTTATGTTCCAATATCTAACCAAGACAATATACATATTGAATCTTTACAATGAACTGTTTCGCAAACCAAAAATGATTTTCATATTGAATTCTCAAATAATTTTTAAAAAATTATAAAATTTCTCAGTTTGTTCGTATAGAATACATTCTTTATTAGAAATTATGCACACAGCTCTAATCAAAAGTTTGGTTATGTCTTGCTTAGTAGAACTACGTCCTATTTCCTCTTGAAGATATTAAGATCTAGTATGGGCGCTATATTAGTTAACTTCTGCTGCCAAAGTCTTTTTTAGTCAATGGACCCTTAACTGGACAGAAGGAAAAGAGGAGGCCTGAGAGAGACTAAGATAGACTAGAGCATAGTCAAATTAAACCAGAGCAGATGGAAAGGAAATGGGACATGGAAAATGACGAAAGACAGGAAAACTAAAAGGGACAACACATATGGAAAAAGATTTACAACTGGAAGGATATAAAAATGGGAAAAGCAGTTGGGAGACAACGACTCTAGCAAATAGACAGAAAGGCAAAGGTCAAGAAGAGAGAAATACACTTCAAAAGAGCTAGGAATACAAGAGAAACTACATAACAGAATCTAAAAGAGAGCAAGAGAAACACTAAAAACACTGGGCCAAATCCTGAAACTTTAGCATTTGGCTTAAAAAGGCATAATGACAAATTAATGGTATCTAACAGTGGATGCTACATCAGAAAGCTATATTTCCAAGAAATCCGAATGCATGGAGTAGTTTTGCTGCAACGGTTTGGTTAATTTGAAAGAATATTTAAATCCCATCATGCTGAATCCCTTTAATTTTAATAGTAACGATATCCTTTTGAATAGCCTTGTAGTACTAACTGGGTACTATATAGGATCACAGAGCTGTCCTCTTCAGTTCACTATCTAAATACATCACAATAATTCCAGCAAACAAACACCTGCTACCATGTGCTGAAAAAAAAAACCCCACTAATAGTTTTTACGACTTTATTTTACTGAAAATCTTTGTAGAGAAGTAAGGTATGTCACAATATCCATCAACTTTTCAGGTTCACAACTCTTACTATGATGGGCAAATCAAGGCCAAATAGTGGTGGATGTATCTGCCTTCTAAAAATTGTATATAAATTACTGCTTTAAAATACATATTAATTACTACACATCCTGGAAAAGCTCTTAGCAGTCATTATGGACTATTGTGTACATATTCCTATAGAACCTTTAAAAACACTTTTAGATGAAAACAGCGATTGCAGGCTATTACATAAACACAGTATACATTTAGACATTTTGAAACTATCTAGATTATTTTGAAATCCCATCCAGGTAATTAATACATTGATCCTGCAACTGGCTGCTTGTAGACAAGGTGCCGAAGGATCTGATCCTGCAATCACTAATCAATATGAGTAATTTTACACACAGTAGTAGTTGCACTGAACCCACTTACAGTCTGATAAAACTACTCACATGAGAAAAAAGTTACTTGCATGCATAAACAGTTGCAGAATCCAGGTTTTATCTTAGTTATGGGTTCCATGATAAAATCTCAGATCCTTGGGGGTTGTAAATCAGGACTGCTCCACTAAAATAAATGGAGATACTTTGATTCACAATAGCTGATGATCTGGCATAAGGGTTGTAAGAGACTATACTCCATGTTCACCACTTTTGCAAGACAATGATAAATTTCATGCAAACTGTGTCTTCTGAGGTATCATTTGAAAAAAATATAATCTGCTGAACATTAGTGTCATGATAAAATATGTCTATCAATATTGTATGTAAAGTTATAAGATTACACAGTATAACATGGCTGTGACATATTCCGAGTTTAGAAAAGCAGGCATAAACCAGTCCATCAGAACCAAAAGATGAATCAACATCGAAGCCAAGTGGACTATCATCTAGCTAAGCTACCATTCTTTGGCAGAAAGGAAGAGGTGAGCAACAACTTCACATATTAGCAATGAAAAACAGTACAGCTTTCCATATTAACAGATCAGCTGGTGAACTGGGTGAGGGATCCTGGCATGGAGGCTTCCAACTAGTGAAGACTATAAAGAACAGATCGTGAGGAAATCCTTTACTTTGAATCCATGCAGCTTGCTAAACTAGGTATTGGTTTTCATTTTATTTTGTTATTTTCTTTATAACCACATTTGACTTTTATGTCTCATTACATGTAATCACTTAAAAATCTATCTTTCTGTAGTTATTCTACTTGCTTTATTGTTTTATCCAAACCAGTGTATTTGGATTGAAGAGTTCAGAAACCTCCAATTGCAATAACTAGGCTTCTGCATCTCATTTTCTTTGATGAAATGATAGACTTGAGCTTTCATTATCAACTAGAGTGCTGGGCAATTTCTGAAGACAAGTCTAGGACTGGAAGTTTGATGGTGTTGCCCTGTATGTAATTCAAGAGTGTCATGGAGCTCAGCTGGGGATGCTAGAAGCTGTGTGTGAATTTGCCAGAAGGGGTTGTTCCAAAAGTAAAGCAAATTGGAGAATTGAGAAGACACTGCTGTTCATCAGTCCAGGATAATGTACCTGGATAATATCACAAGGTTTTCATTAAAAATATATGGAGCCTCATTCTTGACATACTTCCATCAGTTTTACAGTGGGTGAAACTCTGGCCAGTGTAGACCTGCTCAATCAACTCCAGAACTGCTCTCCCATCGACACAGTAACTCTACTCCTCAAAGTAGAGTAACGCTGTGTAAACAGGAGAGCAGTGCTGGTCAAAGCAGCCAAGTGAAGACAGAGAGGTAAGTCAAAGTAGCTAAGTCGACAGGAGTTAAGCATTCTGCAGCACACAGATTGCATATTTCCCATCAACTTAACCCCACAATGTAGACTAGGCCTCTGTTGACATCACAGGTGCCACTCCAGATTTATACCAACCTGTGAGAGAAAAGAATCTTCGTCCTGCTGGGCAGGGTAGATAATATACCTTCTCTGTCCAGAAGGCAATTCTTCCAGAATCAACTTAAGGTACAAAGGGGAGATCTTCAGCACGTGTAAAGTAACATAACTCCATTGCTATGACAATTTATACCAGCAGAGAATCTTGCCCAGTTGGTAATGTAGGAAATCATCCACTGTAAATACTCATTCTTTACCTGCTCTGTGGCTAAAGAAATTGTAGGGCATGTCTACCCACCAAATTTATAACACTTTAATTGTAACAAACGTATACAATGTCATTATATAATGAAGTTATATAATAATACAAACTTGTATCATTAAAGCAGTACAACCCTTTCTTCTCTCCAGTGGAGGGTAGTATAAGTATAAAATTGCTTATACCAATAAGGCTTATTCATGTGTGGAAATGGGGACTGTTGTACAGGTATAAGGCACCTTTATGCTAGTATAAACATGTCCACACTACAGATCATACATATATTAGTAAAAAATATCAAACCAACATAGCAATACCAATACAAATTCTGAATGTAGCCTAGCATTCTAGCATCCACCAGCTGTTAATTAGCACCTTTCACAAAAAAAGCACTCACTGAAAATTAAAACAAATAAAAAATGTAAAGATATTTAGACTACATTATGGAATAACTGTTTGATAAATTTATTTTTCTTTTTAAAATAAAACAGTACCATCACTAAACAAACATCCAAACCAGTCAGCTCCTGGCTTTTTTACACTCATATGGTTTAAAAATAGCCAAGGATCAGTCTTGGAGAATTTTTTTTTAACCAGTCGAGTTATGAACCCCTGAAAAATGGGGTTTATAATGGAAAAGCTGACAGCCCCTTAACTATAGCATTGTGAATGATGGCACCGTGATCAGTGTTGGAAAAAATCCTGAATGTGGTATAAGCTACTGAACTAAGTTGTAAAATGACAAGGATTGAGTGGAGAGTTTTTAATACCGATAATATTGTTCATGTAGTCTATAAATATAAAATTAAGTGTTGACCTCCATCTCTCCTGTCAAAAGTCAAAGTCAGTGTCAGCACATATTGTTTTTATTTGTTTCAAGAGAAAAATAGATCAACAACATTAACCTCAAAATGAACAGAGAATTAAATGAATTAAAAGCAGTACCCCATAAATCCCTTTCTTTTTATTGTCACAGTGATAAAAATGCCTAGGGCTTAGAGGGAAAGGGTGGTCTGTAAACCCTAGTCTGAGACGTTCTATATATATAAGATTGTACATCACATGCTAAGAAAAGAGCTATTTAGATCTATGTGATCTTAGATAAATATTCATTTGTTATTCAGTATCACATGCAACATAGCATCCTTCAAAAGATTTCACATCTGATATCCCTGAACCATCAGGTAAATACAAGATTATTTTAAAGCAAACATTTTTCTGCTACCTATATATGGAAGGTTCATTTAACAAAATAGATTAAGGATGAAAACAGACATTCTATATTATTGTCCATCTTTCCATTGCTCTAACAACAGAAGACCAAAGATGGAGTGAATTCCAGCGTGTCTGAAAAGTCTACTGGCTTAGTTTTGTCAGATATCTCTTTAAATTGTTAGATCGCTGTAGCTGGACTAAGATTTGGCTGTCTTTTCCCCCCATCGAAAATAGGATATGTCATACTAGTAGAGGCCCATATTTCAGAGCACCGCAGTAAATTTGACAGTTAACTAAAATGAGCAGTCCCCATTGCAAATTCAGTTTAATTTCAATTTTTTAGTGTTGCATAATTAAACTGAAAATGTTCTCAAAAACTCACACGGTCTAAAATAGGAGAGAAACAAAATGATTTTCACATCAGTTTAGGATAGTCTAATCTACACATTTTCAGCTGTAACAGAGACTAACTAAAAGCAACACATTAAAATGAATCAGTGAGAACAAGAAAAGGAAGGACATCTTCCTAAAACTCCAGCAGTTAGTTCTTATTCACTTCCTTTTATCCTGCTGCAGCATGTTGGATACACACAAATTCTCGTTTTAATGCTCTAGTGATTATCTGCTAGCAGTGCTGGATCATGTGAAAAGCTTTTTCCAGCACTTGCACTGTGTACTAAGCGCACAAAAGCAAACACTGCAACATTTGTCAAAACCTAGACAGCACTCCATGGTAGCTTACTGGAACCAAATACCATTTTTCTTGTTCAAATGGACTGGTTGACTTTGAGTTTCACAGCTGTAGTGCAGAGTCTGAATGGTGTCTTAGCTCATACATACTCCTTGAAGGCTGGTATGCTGAAGCTAATCTGTATCTCTGAAAGTGCCAGTGTGAAAGCCTTGTCAAAACTCACATGGTTTGAAAGAACTTTGCAGCTGGCTATAAAAAGTGACTTTTCTGCTCCATATGTAGCCATGGAACTTCTGTGCAGAACCAGTCATGGTGGCTTTCATAGCTGAATGACCAGAAGCTTCCTCTATATAACTTCCAGTAAAGCAGAAAAGGCAAGTACTTCGTTATACTGAAGGATTATTTCTATGTATGGTATTATTAAGTAGCACTTACAAAACAGAGGTCTCACTGAGCTTGAAAATTAAGATGAACATAGGACCACTCAGAAGGAAAAAGTTTAAATAACGCAGACAGTTTATAAAATGTATAAGCCTGACAAATAATAATTTTCAATCCTGGCCTCAGACAGTTATTGCCGCTTTTGTAAGGCTCTCCATTCTAGTTTAATTTGTTTAAAAATGCAGAGAAACTAAGATGATTCTAAACATTTAACACAGATATCCTTGTCTTCTATATTAATCATTTTAACATTCAGAATGTGTTCCTTGTCCCTGCCAGTTTAAGGTGTGTATTGGCTTCAGCAGCATTTTTGGACAATGGCATCATTGAAAAGGAATACCAGGTAGCATATACATGACTTAAAGGAGGATGTATAAGTAGAAAAATTAACAATATTGCCCTGATGCCTTCTGATGAGGACAATATCCTATTTGTATAGTACATGTTAAATACTGACAAGGCAGATAGCGAGGAAAAAGTCAGCAGAAATCCTTCTTACATGAGCTTCCTGTGTTTGTCAACTTTCTCATAATTTGGAATGCTTTCTGTCATCTGTAACAAGGTTGTTTACAGTACCCCATGGAAATTTCTTTCTCCAAATGTCACTCAAGAAGTTTAGAACCAGAGGTACAGTGATAAATTACATGGATCCCATTCATCAGTACATGCCTCAGAGCAGGTGCCATTATACATCACAAATCAGCACACCTAAATATAAAACAAGTCAGACTTTTGCAGCAATATTTCTGAGTCAGTTTTGAAATAGTCATATCACTGTTAAAAAGAATGGCATTAAACTCACATGGCCCACCTGAGTTGTTTTCACAAATCATCAATGCTAAATGACAACCCTAGATTTATCAAGAACTCAGAACGTGTTCAACCTTATGCAACGGTCAGTGACGGAAAAAGGAGCACCAGTTAATTTTTTATTTATTTCTACAACTCTGAAATCCAGACAGGGTAGATTAACGCATGGGCCTATGGGGCCTGTGCCCAGGGGCCCACCACAATGTGGGGCCTGCTGCCCTGCTGGCACTGGAGCTGGGCTCCACGCTCCCGCCCCTGGGCTGGCTGGTCAGCCCCCAAGAATGGGATGGGCCAGCCCAGAGGCTGGGCTCCACGCTTCCACCCTGCCCCTGGGCTGGCTGGTCCACCCCTGGGGGCCAGCACAACTGATTGCTCCACTCTCAGGATGGGGCCGGCTGGCATGCAGTACAGCCTCCGGCATGGCCTTTAGGCCGCACTGGAAGCTACACCGCATGCACCAGTTGGCCCCACCATCCCCAGGGGCCGACCAGCCAGGCCACAGCCAGCCTCTGGTCCTAGGCCCCTCCCTATAGCGCTGGCCCACCTGCAGAGGGCCAGGGCCCTAGGCTGGCGGGGGGGCTTGGGCCCCACGCAGGGCGTCAGGGCCCACTAGTGAAGGAAGCCCAGGGGCCCTATTCTGCCTCTGAATCCAGACAAGATATTTTCTCTGCAACTACTGATACTTTGGCATGAACTCCAAATAATTCAGATTTACTTTCAGGCAGAGTACTTATCTGGATTATAGACAAGCAAACTAGCAGGTGCACCAGGGGAAATTCAGAGGGGTTTTATTTTTTTTTCCAAGTCTGATACAAACTGAAACAAACATTATCTTTTTCTTTCTTGATTAGAAAACAGACACAAACATTTCTGCTTATTGTGGTAGCGGGTCCTCACTCTATCTACAATTCAGCTCCATGCATTTGCCCCTCTTCAACTTCTTGCAAATTTCAATTTTCGCCAAGCTACTAGAATGTTCTTTCAAAAAGTTCTCATTAGTGAAAATATCTTGATTGTATGCTTTCAAGCAGATCCGTCTCAGGCAATCAGGCCTACAGCACTAACTGCAGGAAAAATAATCCAAAATAAAATTTACCTTAACACAGATATTACTTTCATTTCCTATGACCAGAGAATAGCTGTCATATGGTAAATGACAATCTTTTCCACTTAAATGTTTACCTATTCAGTTCTTTGGTTTAACTTTTTTACTTTCTGTATACCACTTTCTTAACAATAATTATAGTTTACAGGGTATTTTTTTCTTTTTCAATGGCCCAGCTAATAACCACGATGACAAGTATCTAAGATGACCCTGTTTAAAAACTTATGGCTCATCCAGGGCTTTCTAATAGATAAATACATACTAGTGGAAGAAATTACAGAGTTAATTTCCATAGCTGGAATTTAGCTGTGCAACTCCCACACATAGCTATAAAAAATGTGCTCTTATTGTCTGCCTGACGATCTCTTTGAGCTGATAGAGAGACAAGTTCAGAGGTCCATATGTCACCCAAACACACACATGCTCAGCAAGATCATGGAGAACTGAATAAGGATACAGTCATGCTAATAAAGGGATATCAGAGCACTGCTTAGGTCCTTAAGTGAAAGGAAGCTGCAAACCTGTGCCAATTCCAAACACATTCTCACAGTTACTGATTTACAGCATAAGAATACATTTGTGGGATCTGGTTTACTAGAAATGGCCTAGGGGAAAAGAAAGGGAACCTAGAGTAATAAAAAAAATGCCAAAATGAATAAGAAAGCTCACAAACACTCTCCCGTCTCTGATGCTGGAGGTGGGGCCTCATGTTTGTATCATGGTTATGATACCCCAAAAATTGTTGTTGTTTCAGTGCAATGCAAGAAAAATTTAGAGATGTCACTCCTGTTCATTGGCAAGCTGGAAGTCTTTTTTTTTTTTTTTTACCCATTTATGGGTGCAGATTAATGGAATGACAACAGAGTGAAGCCAATGACAACTGCTAATCTGTAAGCAACAAGAAGCAGTGAAAAGCTGATAGGAGTACAGCTGTTTTTATTTTAATTGAGAAATGATTTTGTGTTGGAAACACTCAATATTCACAGCAAATTAAAAATAATGAAGTGAATTGATACCAATGATTTTTTTTACCTACTATCCCTTTGTAAATCTATTTCTTCACACAAATTGACATGTCTAATTGATACATATGCTATTATTCCTCATTAGTAGGGTGAATAAAATAATTCTTGATTAAATTTATTGCAATTTACCAATCCAGCATAGTGTTTGCAAGCTATAAAAGTCAATCAACAGGAAAGAGGAAAGAAAAAACAGATAACATTATTACATGTTACACACATACACACAGAGTACTTATACACATTTAATGGAACCCTCTTAAAAACACATATATGGGTACACAACACACACATATACACAAAAAACTAAGGACCTTCTCCAGTCAGTCATTCCCTCTCAAGTGTCCAGTTTAAAGAATTCCAATATAATTTCTTTTGCACTTTAAATAGAGACGGCAAATGATTTTTGTTAGTTCCTCTCTTAAGTAATCACCCAGCAGACCAGCAAAAAGTCAATGGTCTGGAAGAGGTAAGCCGTTATCTAACATTTAAGAGAAATTATACCAAAAACCTTGGGTATAACTTTAAGGTGGTTGCTTAATGCAGGAGGTTGGAATGAGTCAGATTTTACTCTCCATGAATGATGTATTTAAATATTACTACAGCGTGCATAATTTCAAACAGGTTCAGTTTTCCACCAATGGCAAAATTATTCTCCCATACAACCTAGTCATGAGCTGTCTAAATCTTTTTTTTTTTTTTTAATTATTTTTAGCGAGTCCTCCTCCTTCTTCAGTAGTATATTGTCATATGTCTCAACACCACTTGGTAAATCAGTGATGGTTTCTGTGCACCCGGATTCAGTCAAGTCCATTTTCTGTACCTGTATACTATTTCTTCAGCTGTGTTGTGCTTTTCTTCCAGCACATCACTGAGGAAGGGAAATTCTCTGATGGCATCAAGCCAGCACAGCAGTTCCCATGTCATTCCTCCATGTCATAACAGGAAAAACAAGTGGTGATATGGCTATCCCTCTGCCCTACTGAGTCATGACCTGCCATAACCATTTGAAGATGCTGCTGCAACTTGTGCTAGGGGACCAACCGGGAGCACTGCTAACCAAGTATTAAGGAGCAAAATTTGGCCCCAAGTTCCAAAGGGATAGCCGTGTTAGTCTAGTTAAGCAAAACAAACAAGAAATCCTGTGGCACTTTGAGGTTATGTCTACACTTGTTAATTTAAGTTGACTTAGCTAAGTCGACTTAACAAAGTTGACTTTAAGTCGACTTCGTTAAGTCGACTTAGCATGTCCCCACTCAGAAATTAAGTCGACTTAGAGGGGACCCTGCCAAATCGACCTAGAGCATCCACACTGGATGCCCAGGTCAACTTGTAGGGGCTAGGTGGACCTGGGACAGGTCCATGGTGGCGGGGGGGGCACCCCTTGCCAAGTTCCAGGGGGCTCAGCCTTTGCCCCATTGTACCTTGGTACAATGGGGGCTGAGCCTGACAGGGACCCTGGCAGGGCATAGGGGCAGGGTGGGCAGGGCTCTGTCCTGCCCTGTGGGAGAGCACACCAGGCTGTGGCTGTGCCAGCCATCCTGGCAGGGAGGGGACTGGAGAAGCCCTAAAGCCCCCTAAGTCTACTTAAAGTCGACTTAAGGCTATTCCACTTCCACACTGGCTAAGTCAACTTTCTAAAGTCGACTTAGCCAGAAAAGTCGACTTAAAAGGAGGTTTAAGAAAGTCAAATTTAATTTTCCTTAAGACGACTTAAGCAGTTGCTTAAGTCGATTTAAGGAAAATGTAGTGTGGACGCAGATTAAATTAAATTGACTTAAGCAAGCTTAAATCGACTTAATTTCTAAGTGTAGATGCATCCTTAAAGACTAACAAGTTTATTTTTCACATGAGCTTTCATGAGAGAAAATCCCACTTCATGAGAGTGGTCAATGAATTTCCATCTTCTTTGTGCCATTTGGTGCTCTTAGTACTAAGGGACACATTCTGATGCCCATACTCACAGAAAATCTGAGTTTATTTCTCAAGTAGTCCCACAGATATAAATGAAACTATTTGGGAAGTAAGATACTACTTAAGGTGACTAAGGATATCAGTATCTGGCTAGAAGTCAATAATAAAATGCATTTGGAATGGTTTCCATGTGTGTTCCGGATCACATTTTTGTAAGATGTGGTGTACTGTGCACAGTATATTGAGTGGGCTGATTTCATTATGAACTTGTTATAGTGTACATTTGAAAAGGTGTGAAGGCTGGACTCCCATTTAGGAAAATTAGTTACAGGTGTACATCAGTACTTCCCTCCGCTGTACCTAATTTGGAAATTCAATCAAGTAGTTAAAGGTACAAAAAGACAGCTATGCACAAGTAACTTGAAAAGTAGGCATAGATTTCACAATTGCAAAAGTGAGGGTGTGGCCCGTATTTATATTAACAGGCTCACAAGGAAAGCCATTTGAGACTATTGAGACTGTTGAAAACCCAGAATACTGTACTTTATATCTATAAAGTGTAGCATAAGGGACAAATAATTTACCCTTATGTTTAAGAACTTTGATGAAGTCTTTGTAAGAACTATCAATAATGATTCAAATATACTTTCAAACCTTTATTGATTTTTATATTAAAAAGGGATGCTTATTATTAGATCAATAAGCAGGTGTTTCAAGAAAATCACCTTCTATTCTATATGAATTATCCAGCACAGTAAACAACCTACCTGCTAGTTACTTGAATCAGTGAGTTTGCTGAGACTCAGCATCACCCCTTGAAAAAATACAAAGGGATTCCCTTCAAATGTATACAGTTTTTTCTAGTGAAAATCCCCATTATCGATAGGGATATAACCAGGAATGGCAGAATCTTTCAAAACACCAAGATACTTTTTGGTACCCATGGTATTTCTGGGAAATGGTATCATGATATTCACCAATATGAGTATATATTATACAGGAATTATGGCACCCAGTAAATTCAGTTTTAGTTTGAATTCTAAAATATATAACATCCAAGTTACCTTTGATAACTTGAGGTAACTTTAATTCATAAAGCCCAGGGGCCCATTTCTTTGGGCAATGTGGCTATGTCTACACCTGTTAATTTAGGTCGACTTAGCTAAGTCAACTAAACAAAGTCGACTTTAAGTCGACTTTGTTCAGTCGACTTAGCATGTCCACACCTAAATTTTAAGTCGACTTAGGGGGGGACCCTACAAAGTCGCCCTAGAGTGTCCACACTGGATGCCTGGGTCGACTTCTAGGGGCTAGATGGACCTGGGACAGGTCCATGGTGGCAGGGGGGGCACCCCTTGCCAAGTGCCAGGGGGCTCAGCATTTGCCCCATTGTACCTGGCAGGGCATAGGGGTATGGTGGGCAGGGTTGGGGAGGCATGCCAGGCTCTCCCTGTGCCAGCTCTCCTGGCAGGAAGGGCAGTGGGGAAGCCCTGGAGTCCCCTAAGTCAACTTAAAGTCGACTTAGGGGTCCTCCACATCTATACTGGCTTAAGTCGACTTTAGAAAGTCGACTTAAGCAGAAAGTCGACTTAAAATGAGGTTTAGTAAAGTCGACTTAATTTTTCCTTAGGTCAACTTAAGCAGCTGCTTAAGTCGATTTAAGGGAAGTGTAGTGTAGACGCAAAGTAAATTAAGTTGACTTAAGCTTGCTTAAGTTGACTTAATTTACAAGTGTAGATGCTCCCTGTGTCAGGAACAATGCTTATTTATTGATAGTGTCTAGCTCTGCTTGGATGTGGAATAGGGCTTAACGGCCTATTATCACCACCATATGTGCTCCTGAGCAGGGTTTAATCAAAATTTCAGCACAAGGAGATACCAGGCCCAACCACATGATTAGCCTCCTCAAAGAAGGCAGGGAGTGGTGGGATTGTGTCCTCAGACCACTTTGCTCCACCCCACAGACTTCAGCCAGAAGAAGGCATGGTGCACTCCATACTTTTTCAAAGGGTGTAGCTGGGGCTTTTATGGCTGTCACTTCCCCTGAGTCAAGCAAGTGTTTCTGAGAACTCTCTTTAGGTGGTGAGCTCTACACCTCACATTCTGGGCAATGTCTTTGCAGCCACAAGCCAGTCCTTTACATCTCATGTTGCATTATGTGCAGGTCTTTTAAATCTATAATGGCCACATTAAGGAAAACATGATGGGAAAGATTGTGATCTCCCTCCAAATACAGTATTTTCATTCTGCTCCAACAAAACCAATGGGAAGTCATTCAGAATTATACAGATTATTTTGTAAATGAGCACAACAAATTGAAATTCAATATTCTAGTTAATCCAACCATGGTAAACTAAAACTTGATTTATCCATTGGTGTTTCAGTGAATACAAGTGACCTTCATACTGACTCTGCATTCCGCACACCAAAAACTCCCACTGTCACTTCGGGGTGGGTAAGAAATGGAGGATAAGAACACCCGGTTTGAACATGAGGAAGTGCTGCATTGTAGTACTTTTAGCTGCAAACATCAAGAAACACATGTTGAACAAATTACCACCAAAAAAGATCACAGCCCAAAAATCACACCGAGGCTTACTGTTGACGGTCACGCAACCATAAATTAAAAAAAAAAAATCTATTGCAGGTTGTTTTATGCAATTTTAAAATATCATTTACATTTGAAATAAGCAAAACAACCCTTCACTCAGGTCACCGCTCAGTATCACACCACAGAAACCAAAGGCATTATCCAATCAACTCATATAGAACACAGAAAGAAACAAACACATTAATATCACAATTTGATACCTATTCCAAGCACAAATAACAACAAATTTAGAGGCAAAGCTGTCAAAATATGTTCCAAAAATACTTTGGCAAGAGATCTGGACATACTAAAGAAATTCAGTGAAACAGAATAAGTGCCAAATGAGGATGTTTGACAGTGTGTTCAGAAATGCATTTAGACCAAAGCAGGAACTCATCCAACAGAGAGTTTCTGTACATAAATTATCATGAAACTATTAGAAATAATTAGCCAGTGATTTCAAAATATTACATATATTCTTAATGTTATTGAGGGGATGTGTTGTAAACCATGTGTGATTTTTTTGGCTATTTCATTTTTGGCTACTCAACAACGTTGTTAATCATAAGGGAAAATACTATATCCCATACTGTAAATCAATCTGTACTCTTTGATTAAATTGTTGAGTGCTTCCAAATCCTTTCAGAATGGTTCTAGGGCCAAATTCTCTCACGCTGTACAAAGCCAGAGTAAAATAGGTCTTGCATAGGTGAGTTCTGCAGGGGAATGGAGTATCAGGGGAATGGTGAGTATCAGGGGAATGGAGTCCTCCTGAGGAATGTGCAGAGAACGCATCTTATCAACTCAGCTGTTGCCAGCCCAGCTAATAGGCTGTAGTAGCATGTGTGGTTCAAGGCCCTTCCCAGTCAACTCACACTGCTATCTATAAAGTAGATCGCAGGCTCTGTATCAGAAACTACTGGAGTCAGGCCTTGTACACACGATCAGATTATCGCGCATTAAAGCTCATTACCGCGCGATAGCAACAACGGCGTACACACGTGCAACAGGGCTCTTGCGCGTTAAGTGCCTTGTTGTCGCGCAATCCAACAACCACTCCGACGAGAGTGGTAACAGCTGTTGCGGATCATATATTGCGCGTTTGAGCTCGTGTGTACGCTTACCGCGCATTGACTGGAGTCCGGAACTGTCCCAGCATTCCCAAGTCGTCCTCTCTGGTCTTCCCCCCACCCGCTCTGTGGCCGTGACGAAACTGTCCCCGCCCTGCCCCGAACTTATTCCCGGGATTTTCAAATTTCAAGTCTCTTTCACTTCCTGCTCTCTTCCTCGTGGAGTGTGTTTGTGCTCCGATCATCAGTAGCAATGGCGGCCCGCCGTGGAAGACGCGCACCCCTTTGGAGCACGGCAGAGGTGCTGGACCTGATCAGCATCTGGGGAGAGTCCGCCGTGCAGGCGCAGCTACGCGGCAGCAGGAGGAATTATGACACATTTGGCATAATTTCTCGGGCCATGTCAGAGAGAGGGCATGATAGAGACACAGTGCAGTGCAGATCAAAGGTGAAGGAGCTCAGAATTACCTATCACCGAGCGAAGGAGGGAAACCGCCGTTCCGGATCAGCGCCTGCAACATGCAGGTACTATAAGGAAATAGAAGCCATCCTCAGCGGGGACCCCACAACCACTGCCAAAAGTCCCGTGGACACTTCAGCCCCTCCTCGTCCGGTGATTGCCAGAGCCGAGCAGGATGAGGACGTTGTTGAGGAGGAGGAGGAGGAGGAGGAGATGGAGGATGACACGGAGGAAAGCGCAACCGCGTGTAGCCAGGAGCTCTTCAGCAGCCCCGCTGAGACGTCCACCCAAGGCTTGAACTGCAGCTTGTTCTCTGAGGCGGCAGAGGGGGGTTCAGGTAAGTTTCTCCTTCATTCAGCTCTGCTCCTGCTAAAATATCATTGTCTGGGGTGGGGGTGCTTGCGGGTCCCCGCTGTGCACGCTATTTACTCTGCATTCATTAGCAGGGCATCAATACAAGCAGTGATTGTAAAATAATCATCTGCATTTAGGTCAGAAAAGGTTTCCTCGATGTACCTCCAGAGCCTAATACTCAGGTTAGATGGGAGAGCGTTTGTGTCTGCGCTCCCAAAGACGGACACTCTGCCTCTCCAGCTGCAAAGCACAGCCCTGGGAACCATGGCAGCACACAGTGCAGCAGCATACGGTCCCGGCCTGCTACCGGCGGCATGTAGGAGATGTATTCTAGATGGAAGGGGCACTCTGAGGAGAGGGATATTGGGTTCCATCTGTGTGCCCTCTTCCGATTCTTAGCCCCCGGTAAGCCGTCTATTAGAATGTACCTTGTCTGCTTCAGCGCAGCGTAGTGTGTTGACCGCCCTGTACCTTCCAGTGGAATGTGCTACTGGAAGGTTACATTGGCTATCTATGCTATGTGTTAACAATGTCTTTATTGTTATTTTTGTATTAGAATTGAGCTTCACAAGGCCGGTGTCTACCCCAGCTGACCGAATGAGAAACATTAGGCGGCGTTCTCGAAGAAACAGGGAGGATATGTTTAATGACCTGCTGAAAGCAACACAAGAATCCGCAAGGGAGAATAGAGCCTGGAGAGAGGAATCCCAGCAGAGGAGGCAGAAACACAGGGACGAACTGATAAGCGTCATGAAGGAGCAAACAGAACTGCTAAAGAACATGATAGCTTTGCAGTCCCAGGCGATAAATGTCCGGGCTCCACTCCAGACAGTTCAGCCGTGTATGCCTCCCACACACCGCAGTCCCTCAAAGCATTTCTTTGAAGGCCACCCTCCACCCCGGTACAGGACAACATCCAGCCCCCCCCCCCCAAGCTACTTTTACGAGACCCGGAGCTACACCAACCTGTAACCCCACCCCCATCTTTCAGGTTTCAATAAAAACAGTAACAAATACTTTGAAGAATGCATTTATTTATACACATTATTGAAATGATCCTAAGGTGCAACTGATGCGTCATGGAACTTAACTAGGGAAGGGCATCATTGAAATGCTCCCTGAGTGCCTCCCTTATGCGAGCAGCTTCTCCTTGTGCCACCCTAATACTCCTAGTGGCTGGCTGCTCGAATGCTTCCTCGAGGCGCTGTGCCTCCGTAGCCCACGTAGGGGAAAACTTTTCTCCCCTCCTTTCACAAATGTTATGGAGGACACAACATGACGCAATCACGGCAGGGATCTGGTCCTCCGCCAAGTCCAGCCTCCCATACAAACAGCGCCAGCGCCCTTTTAAACGGCCGAAGGCACACTCCACAGTCATTCTGCAGCGGCTCAATCGGTAATTGAACCGCTCCTTGCTGCGATCAAGGTTCCCAGTGTAGGGTTTCATGAGCCATGGCATCAGTGGGTATGCTGGGTCTCCGAGGATGACTATGGGCATCTCCACCTCCCCCACTGTTATTTTTTGATCAGGGAAAAAGGTGCCCCCTTGCAGCTTCCGGTACAGACCAGTGTTCCTGAAAATGCGGGCATCATGCACCTTTCCCGACCACCCAGCATTGATGTCCGTAAAACGCCCCTTGTGATCCACGAGTGCTTGCAGCACCATGGAGAAGTAGCCCTTCCTGTTTATGTACTCCGTCGCGAGATGGTCTGGAGCCAAAATAGGGATGTGTGTGCCATCTATGGCTCCCCCGCAGTTAGGGAATCCCATGGCAGCAAAGCCGTCCACAATCTCTCGAACATTGCCCAATGTCACTGTCCTCCGTAGCAGGATGCGATTGATGGCTTGGCACACTTGTGAGAGGGCTAATCCGACGGTGGTCCTCCCGACTCCAAACTGGTTTGCAACGGACCGATAGCAGTCGGGAGTCGCCATCTTCCATACAGCAATCGCAACACGCTTCTCCACAGTTAGGGCTGACCTCATGTTGGTGTCTTTCCGTCGCAGGGCAGGGGCCAACTCTGAGCACAGTTCCAGAAAGGTTGCTTTCCGCATTCGAAAGTTCTGTACCCACTGCTCGTCATCCCACAGCTGCATAACAATGCGATCCCACCACTCGGTGCTCGTCTCTCGCGACCAGAAACGGCGTTGCACCGTGTGCAGATGATCGGTGAAGGAGCTGAGCAACGCGGTGCTGTTGCTCTGCATGGCATCGATCAGCCCCTGCTCCTCGGTGTCCTCATCTGACTCGGAGCTCATTGCGTACTGAGCAACAAGCCGAGATGTATTCAGAATGTTGAAGGCGACAATGGAGATCATAGCAGGATCCATGCTGTCGCTGTAGCGATTGATTGCAAGTGGTGCGTTGCGTCACTGCAATGTTGAAAATAGGCGCGAGTTGCTATTGGCAACGAGGAAGACGCTAGGGGAACACAAAGCACCATGGGAAACTGAGAGTTTACCCATGGCGCTTTGCGTTCCTTTCCTTCATCCCATGATTCATAGCGCCGATTCAGGGAAAATGGAACGATGGGATAGGTGCCCAGAAGTCATTGCGCTCAACCGCGATAATGCGTGTAATTTTGTTGCGTTGCAGGGAGCAACGTGTGTACGCGTTGTCCCGCAATAAAGGTCACGTGAGTTTTGTAGCGCGATTGCCTTGTTGCGCTTTAATCTGATCGTGTGTACATAGCCTGAGTTACTCGATGGTGCAATGGGACAGTCTATTGACAATTAACTGATCTTTGACTACTTAGTATGCCAATGGCCTGTGATGGGCTGTCTGATGGGTTGGATTCTGAGTTAATACATAGAATTCTTTCCTGGATGTCTGGCTGGTGAGTCTTGCCCACATGCTCAGGGTTTAGCTGATGGCTGTATTGGGGGTCAGGAAGTAATTTTTCCCCCAGGGCAGATTGGCAGAGGCCCTGAGATTTTTTTCACCTTTCACTGTAGCATAGGGCAAGGGTCACTTGCTGGTGTATTCTCTGTACCTTGAAGTCTTTAAACCATGATTGAGGACTTCAGTAAGTAAGTCATAGGGAGTGGTCTGTTATAGGAGTGGTTGGGTGAGGTTCTGTAGCCTGCTACAGTAACCAGATACCTGTCGTGTGAGTTGCATTTTCCTTTTAAAACTTGACCAATATCAAATGACTGTGACCAGGAAATAAGTTTCAGGGAGATCCTTGTCTAATGGGAGTACACCTGCCTCAGTTCTAATTAGAGCTGCTTGGGAATGAGAGAAAGTTCCACAGTTCAATTTCCTAGTCTGAATCAGGCACAGCAGTGAAACTTGAAGTTTGGCTTCCCACATTATAACTGAGTGTCCTACTCACTGGCTTACTGGTTATTCTGGCATGTTCTGTATGGGTGCTCCTTCTCCTCCTCCCCCCCACCACACATCAAGAAAAAAAATGTAATGGCCTCTGTTTCATTCTGCATTGGAAGGGAAACAAATGTTGAAACCTTGAAATTTTTCACACATTCTTGTTTTCTGGCCAGTCCTTATTTTAATTGCTTTTAATGATTTTTACATTAAACATTTCTAGGTAATTCTCAGGGGACAGGTGTTCACTTTGCAAACAGCAGCCCTATTTTGCACTAATTGGCACTGTTAGTAGTCTCAGCAGAAAGCCAATGACTGATAGATATATAGACCAAACGACCATCTCAGCCCGAGAGGTGGCCCTTCAGTGTCAGGATCTAGGTGTGATGGCTGACAGTGTAATAAAACCAATATTGCTACTACTGGCTCTGTGAACAAGCCAGTCTGTGGGGATTCCAGCTACAGCGCTACCAATCAAAAGCACTAAATCCATCAAATACTTTTAAATGATTCCCAGGTAAAAATACACTAATATTATAGTCAAACTAGTCACTATATATGAAAGTATGCCCGCTTGGGGAAAAATGCAGGCCATAAAAATACATAAAGCAATTACACTAGAGGTTAATACCATACTCACCAGCTTCAAATGATCCCCCATTATCCATTCTGGCAATCAAAAAACTACCAGGGCATCAGGACTCTTGCCTCTTATGAAACACTGATATTCTATAACAACATAAATCTATCGAGCCCATCATGTTGAAATCTGAGCATATATACCAATTAAATCAGTTAGGCACTGGTATGTCGCCAAGTTCTAGATGGGCTACCTAGTGCCCCTGCTCAGATTCAGTTGTAGGATTGGGGCCTTAGATTTTTGGGGTTAAATCTTGGACCAACTAAAGTTAATGGCATAACTCCCACTGACTTTGCTGAGGCTTAGATTTTTTGTTCTATTCTGTATTGGTTCTTAACCACACTCATCACCGTAGTAAGTGAGCACCTTCCAGTAACACATCTGTCATGTGTTTGTTCTCTCACCCTTTCCCTCAAAAGTGTTGGCAATGGAGTGTTTGTTTTGGATTTTTTAAAAATTTTACAAACATGAACCACCAGGCACTCTCTCTCTCTCTCTCTCTCTCTCTCTCTCTCTCTCTCTCTCTCACACACACACACACACACACACACACACACACGTGCACACACAGAGTTCTATGTTTATGGTAAAGGCAGCAAGATGAAAATACGTGCCTTGCACTTAGAACAGAAGTGGTTTGGGATAACCCTTAGCTATTTTATAAGTTAATGACACCATCTAGGGCCAGCCCCTAGAGAAAATACTGTCTCTTGCACAGACAAACTTCACCCTTGTTGAAGAAGGCTCAATTGTCCAGGACATACAGTAAGAAAGACAAGATGGGAAAGATTTGGTTTAATTAGGCCTCAGCTTTATTATCTTGACTTATGTGTGAACTATCCAGCAATAACTCAAACAGTGCAGCTTGTCATTCTTTCCTCACTTGTTTCCTCCTATTTGAGGGCCTTGGAACATTTTTCATAGTGGGGGTGGTGAAAGCCATTGAACAAAAGTGTAAACTCTGTATATAACTCTTCAACCTTGGGGGTGCTGAAATTAATTCCAGCTTCCTGCTGATGGCTCCTATCAGGCACCCTCCCCTCCAGACTTAGTCCCAGTGTTGGGATCTCACTGCCCTCCCTTCATATGAGGATAATGGGACTGGGAAAAGGGAGTTGGATCCTTGCCATACCAGACTTTAGAAGTTCCCCAGCATTTTTAGCGGATGCCTTCCCTAAGTCCATTTCCACCTCTGATTCACCAGGGAACAAGCAGCTGGACTGGGCAATTGCCAGAGCGGAAAGTAGTGAGGTGTGCGATGGTCCTTCATGCCACAGTCTTTGGCTGGCCTCTTAAAATACTCAACCACCCACACAGAGTAGCCTTACCCCCCATTGGGTCAGACGAATAAAGTTGTTAACCCTGGTCCTCCTCTTTGAACTATATTTTAGGCTAAGTTACCAAGTCACAAAGTTGCTGCTCATTTTATTTACATGTGGTTAGTCTTGTTGGACAACTGAATTTACCAAATATATATATACACATTACTAAATATAACACTATGCAGTCTAAGCTATCAAATGGAAAATACTTGCTGCTGTGTGAGCTATTTAAATGTAATATCCCACTAAGCAATATTAACCTTTAAATTACCATAAAACCCAATAATTATATTAACAATATGTTTTAATTCCCAAGCAAAGATAAGCCTGTGTCCCAGTTAGTCTGAAAAACTGGAATGCACATCTGCACCTACAAACAGTCTCTAAAATGAGACGTGAGGAAAATATTTGAATTACATTTCCTTGTTCCAACATACCATTTTTAAAAAGCACTTTCAACACTGAACTAGGCCTTTACAGTTAAGGCATTTTACAAGATGATACTGAGCTATGTTTCCTGTCTATGAAGAAGGCACCAGCATATAAAATGGTAGTGAATTTGCATTACCTCCAATCCATCATTCTTTGAGTGCGCAGGAAAAACCGTGAGACCTGCTGCAACAAAGCACAGCCTTGTGTTGACAGATTCTTATTTAAGTGACTGTGAATACAACAATTCCACAAATAATTTGTCAAGTGTGTGGCTGAACTAGCTCTGAACCCTGATAAATACCAACTCTCCTCGCTGCTACAAAGGGATGATGTTCTGTGTGCGGGCAGTGAGTAACAAGCACTAGGATTTAACAATCGATGCTACTATATTTCTCTTTTCTTTGTGGTTAAAAAAACCTTGAAGAGTAGCTCTTTCAGTAGTGTTAAGTACTATTGGTGGCTATGCCTTGCAAATCTAAGTAATACACTGCAGGCTAGGTGGAAGGAAATTGCACAGTGCATCCATTTTTGGCTGCTTTTAAAACATATGGTTTATGTTCTCACTGAAAAACAGCCTTTACTGTATAGTTAGCAGTCTGTTTAATGAGGGCTCTTATTAAAGGGACCTTTTTAAAGTTATCATAATAGGTCATCTACCTAGATGAATTAGTCATCCCAAGGCATATGTTTGAGTGGGTAGGGGTAATTCAAAAGAAAGTCCTCTTTTTAAGAAACATAACATAGAAATAGCGAGTGAATATTAATAAATAATAATGCTTAATAATAATAAAAATCCCACTTCAATTCTTCTATGTACTTATTTGAAATCATGACTGTGTTTCCTAACATGAGGCTTATTCTGAAGGAGTTGTATGCATGTGAGAAAAAATCCGTTTCAAAGAAATGTAAATCTAATCAGTCTTGAAGCTGGCAATATATACATAAATGTATCTTGCAAACATAATTTAGTTTGCATTATTAATTTATTTTTCGTAAAGATTTTCAGCTACAAAAAGGGCAAGTAGAAATGTGCATCTACCCTGACAATAATGCTCATTTGTCAGAAGTGAACATATAAACAAATTTCTTTCTTTAAATCCCATCCTGAAGGATATATGGACTCTTCTTCATAGAACAACTATAAAGGACTACTGCAAGATTATACAGGCATTTCAATAAGGTACTAACCTTTAATGGGACATGGACTCCAGATTGCAATGCAAAACTATTACTTACCAATACTGGATAGAAAAAAAATGATAATAATGTTTCTTTTAGTCAATTCTGTTTGGACTTTTAACTCTACAATATTAATGCCTATAGAAGTAATTGTGTGGTATATTAACTAGTCGTAATTTAAAATGCTAATTATTTATTGTTTATAAAGCAATTTTAAATAATGCAAAAGTTCATACACTAATGCCATCATGATTTTCCAGTCATTAACTTAACCAGAATTTGCATTTTGGGATTATAGCCAGTGACTTACATGCACTACTTAAGTCATTTTTCAAACACCCTGTCCCATCTTAATCTATTCATCATTAATCACATTTGGTCACTTTACATACAGAACACTATTCAGATGAAAGATAAAAGAAATACATTAATAAAACTAAAGCTACTCTGAATACTTCAAAACATAAAGATAGTGGATTAATATGGCTCTCAAAGCAATTTATACATTGTGCCTATTAAAATGAATTTGTCTCAGCCATTAAGAGAAAAAGTTTTCTTGTTATTTCAAATGTGTTCATAAAGCCAAGTTAGTACTTCATTCTTCCTTATCTCCTTTAATTGTGTTTGCAAAACAAATAGAAGACATTAAAATTTCCTAGAGAGCAGTCATACCATTTTATGAACTAGAAGGAGAACATGTTGATAACTGTTTTCAATATAGCAACAATTTGGGGCCTGGAAGAGAGTTAACTTTAAACCCATGGAACTTTTAGAGGCTCTTTTGATCTGAAAAGATCTAGGGCAGTGACCTATTCTACCGTAAATCAATCAAACAGAAGCCTTATCTTTCTTGATCTGTTAATCTGGTCCACAAGGAGCTGAAAAGAGTTGGAGACTTCCTATAAAAGAGTGTTTTTACCCTCTCCCTTGCACCTGCCACCTCCATGCAACAAGCTCTTGTGCATCCACTGAAAATATATGGGTGTTACTAGGCAAATTTAGTCCAAGTGAAACATGCAGACGTGATGGACCTGGTTTCTAGAGATTTTATCTATTCAAAGAACAGGTGTAGCACAAGCTTTCTAACACTTCTCCTGCAATCTGCCTCAACTGACATTTACAGCACCACCTCTTATCTATTCAATTTTTGTGCCCATTGAATCTTTGATGCCTCTTTCTCATATTGCCAACAAGGCTATAATCAGCAACAGCTGTGATAGTGATTTTTGCTGAGCTCTAGTCTACTAAGAACTGGAGTTTGACCACCAGATGATTTTAAAAAGAGCCACCAAAGAGCCGTCAGATAGTCTTTCAAATCAGATCCAGTTTCATAGTGACCAAAAGCAGTTTGATGGATTTTTTATGGCTTTTGTGAAATCATTTAGTGTTCTCATTCTAGTTCCTAATGGACAAATTGCCTATAGGGTCAGTGTTCCCTGCAGCAAGTGCAATCAGTGTTCTAATTATTTTAGACTTTTTGCAGGGCCTTTGTCCTTTAAAGCATTAAGTAGCTGATCAGTAAATAACCTGTTTCCAAACAATCTGGACAAGCCTTCTTCTCCGCAATCAAAAGGCTTCATAGAATCTACCTGATGCAACAATCAGAATGTGGCTACTAGACAGCCAGACTTTGCAACTTTAGTAAAAATAGATGTTAGTGTCTCATTTTTACAGCCAGCTGCTGCATAATATAGAGCTTACAAATGATGATGATACTCGGAGGATGCTGAATTCTGGACAGCGTGAGGCTGTCCAGCAGCATCAATAATATTTTATATTTCTTAGTGGAAGTCCGGGTTTTGGGGGCAAGTTGCTGGTGGGGTTTTTGTTTTTAGTAGTAGTAGTAGAAGTAGAAGTAGAAGTATTACCACCTTAAACATAAAGATATAGCTCATTTGTTCTTATAACAGAAAAATGCAGGAAAAACATTCATGCCCTTATTTTATATAGCTTTAAAAATACTGATTATAGAGCTCCATATATACAGGCTCTCTCTTCTCTTTTAGATTGGAACTTGAGATCTAATTAATTGGAAATTTTCTTGGACAATTTTTAAGCAAGATACATTGTCCTAAATTTTCCTCACTAACAAGACTGCTGCTGAAGAAAACTGTTTCTGAGGTTCCAGTCAAAAAGTAGTAATGTTCTATCCACACATTAATGATTCCAAAATTCTCCATTATGAACAATATTTATCAAAAACAGCCCACTACCAGATGAAAGATGTGCCTTATCTTTTCTTGTCAACTAAAGCATTATTCACTGAAAGTTTCTTTCATATCTGTTTCAGGGGTTTCAGTGTCATTTTAAATTGCAAATCAATCATAGATCATGCAAGCCCTACTTCTGTAGGAGAGATTAACGCTCTGGCTAAAATTGTTTACAAAGCCATTTGTAAACCTTCTGCTGATGCAGATGAGGCAAGTTTACCAGTTTAACATTGTTGATCCCAGAGAAAGCCTTAAGCAATGACTTCAGAGGGCAAAAAAATTTGTTCATTTATCATTATTGTCATGGGCTTTCGCAAATGATAACAATTTGTCTTCATCCTATTTTTAGACAATGAGCCACAATAGAGTCCAGAAAGCCATTTTGCCAGATGGGAGAAGGTGCTTTCATTGCAAAATGTTGTCTTTTCTTTTCCTGCCCTATAAAATTGGCTTAAGTGAGAACCAAGGATATGTTTTAATGTCAGGGCTCCCAGTAGACATGATGACATACAATAACAGCATGCGGTGCCTGGCCAGCCTGTTGTTTGAACACAGAACATTTTTAAATACAAACACTCTTCTTGCTGTACATTGTATAGGTGAATCTGCAATTAACACTGAGAAGTTCCATAGATTTTGTATTTTCTTCATCTTATCCATTTTTCTATGTATCTTTTTTAAGGAGAAAAAAAGCAAAGGCCTTAATACATCATATTAAACCAAATTAAAAATTCCACAAGAAATTGGGCACAAAATAAGCTTTTTAAAAGGTGCCATGCTAATCTCACTCAGCTCAGTATTATTGATTATTATGATACAAATCTTGATCTCACTTACAGACACATTAGACCATAAAAAGCAGAAACACTTATGGCTGGAGTCCTAAGAGCAGGAGAATCCAAACCAGGGGACTGTGCACCTCTTTTGGTGCAGTGGGTACCTCTATGTGGATTCTTCACAGGTAATGATGGAGCTGGGAGGAAAAGAGTGGAAGAGTAAGGGCTGCATTGGGGTGGTCTTATCACTAGGTTCTTGCACAGAACAAACCTGCAAGGGACACACTCCAGCCTAGAAAAGCACTAAGATACGACATTCTCTATTTTGCCACGTTTGGGGCTGTTGAGTTCTTCCCTTAACCCCACTGTTGTTTCAGTACAGTTTATCAGAGAAATACCTATTACTCAGGTTTTTCTCCATTTCTCAGGGTTTAATCCTATAAAATCTTTTCAAGAAACAGCAGAGAAACAACTCATGTTTTCATTTAGACTCAGTCAGTTCCAAAACACCTTGCGTGTTCCAGTGGGCACTTGAGTAGTGACTCTTTCATAAACAGTAGATTATTTTCCACGCAGGACTGTGCCATTAGAATAAAGGGTTTATTTCTTGATTCGATCACAAATTCATTTTAGAAAAGTGTCTTTTTCTAAAGAAGAATAACATTACAGCTATCTCTCCATTGCCATAACCCCTGCACTCCGACTGCTGTCTCTTCCACAAAACTATTATTTCAAAAGCATTCCTCTTTTAGTACAGACACACATTTCATATTTATTTTTGCCCTGAAGAAATAAAAAGTAAAAATATAATGAGTTTCTCTGGAATATTTTCTTATTGTGAACATAACATTATTCTAGACACAGTTTTCAGGAAAAATTAAGAGGCTGCCAAACATAGAGTAGTCAGCAATCCACTCTGTGATTGCTTAATCTGGGTCAGACTTTAGGCAGATTCTGTGGAGTAATACTGCAAGGCACAGGCTGTGTTACTGCTCAGCCATAAAGCTACAGTGTCTTTGTGTGTCCATCGGCCTCAATAAAGAAAAGAATAGAGAGAGGCGAGTTTACACAGAACTCTTCAACAGATGATGATGCTTCACCCACCTTTTCTCTAATATCCTGGGACCAACACAGCTATAACAACACCGAGCAGGATATTTTTGTCTGTGAAACTGTGTTACTGAAGGTGCCGGGTTTTTTTTTTTTTTTTTTTTAAGCAAACAAAAAACTTTCCCTGTTATGTAGTTTTCAGCCTCAACAGCAAAATCCTTAATTGCTTCTGTGCCAGGTGTTTCATTAATCCTGTTAGCAGATAGACAAACCTTAAAGACACCTTGCCCACTCCCCCCCCCCCCCCCCCCCCCCCCCGCAAAACACGTTGGAACTAAATAGTGGCAGAGCCAGTTTGTTCAGCTTCAGGTTCCTGCAAGGCTGGCAGCATATGAAAACCACGTATCATTCAGGACTTGAGGGAAACCAGCAGAGGTAGCCATGCACTGTTTTCCTCACACACTGTGCTGCTCCACTTGGTCCAAGTAAAAGAAGGTTTTTCCTGCATCCATGGTGGACTTAAATAGCCTCCTTTCTGATCACCTGAGGGGATGGCTCAGCATCCCCACGCTGACCTTGTCTGAAGCTACACCAGCAAGTCACTCCGTCTTTCTAGCTGTGAGGGGGCTACACATTTTTTCCTACCAATAAGGCAATTCCCCCTAACCCACTACTCACCTGCTTAATGTGAGCAAGATCCATGTTTGCGTGTGCCAGAAGACAGACAGGAGACAATGGGTGTGGTTTAATTAGGCCACAATTTTATTCCCAAATGTCTAGGAGTATCCAGCAGATACAAGTGTACTGTGCAGATTAATTCCATGACCATTTATATATGCCTGGGAGGGGAGCAGTGGACTGCTATCAGTCCACCCCTTTTACCCATCCTGGTGCCAGCCAACCCACTGCTGGGACACTGTCAACCCCCTCTCGAATAGGGTTAAGTGGGATTCTGAAGGAAATGGAGGTTGCTCCCTGATCTAGAGTTATAGGAGCCCCAAACAATTCAGTTTCTGCTCTTTTAAATCCTTCACCAGCCCATTTTAGCTGATTACCATATCCCTTCCCAATGGAGTACATCCACTGGACATCTGCCACAAGGAGATGCCAGGCCAGCAATTAGCTTGGTTCTCTGCCTCCCATACGTAGTTGTGCTTCCAGACATGTACTAATGCCCTCTTTAATATCAGTCAAAAACCATGTCATCTCCCAAGTTTAACAAGGGGACCCCCCTGCACTTGAATAATTCTGGTGCCCCATATGCTATGTCCAGATGAAAAATTACAGACCTCCTAGGTTATCTATGAATTTGGCCACCTCCCCATTCACACATGTCCTAGCCTTGCCAACCTAAGCAGGCTTATCATAGAATCATAGAATATTAGGACTGGAAGGGACCTCGTGAGGTCATCTAGCCCAATCCCCTGCTAAAAGCAAGACTTCTCCCACTAAATCATCCCAGCCAGGGTTTTGTCTAACCGGGTCTTAAAAGTTCCCAAAGATGGAGATTCCACCACCTCCCTAGGTAACCCACTCCAGTGCTTCACCACCCTCATAGTGAGAAAGTTTTTCCTAATATCCAACCTAACTTTTCCTAAGATCCAACAAAGTGCTTCACAGCTCTTTGTCATACTTGACGTTGCAACAAGTCTAACCAAATATTTTTTCTCTTGGGAAAAGCCCAGGATCTATCCCAAGTCCCTCATTAAATTTACCCATTGACATGTTCCCAAATCATTTTCCCCAAGGTGAATCACAATCATATCTGGTGCCTGTTTCGGGCCACCATATTGTATGGAAGGGGCATCAGCTGGTCCCACAACATGCCCCTCTTCTCAGAACAGCTTAGGACTGCTTCAAACCTCCACACAACCTAAGAGCCTACCTACATGCCCAGTAAACAGGACAGTGCCCATACAGCCACACCACTGTCTGCCTGGCCCACCTGACTACATCTAGAATGCAAACACAGGAAAATTAACAATGATTCCCCACCTAGGGTCTTCTGTATACTCTCTGTGCTTCAGAATGACAACGCTCAAGTGCCTGAATTGCACTAGCTCCCAGACCCAGCTTCACCCCAATGGCGAAGGAGTGCAGACCGGATTCATGCACTAGAAGCCCCAAATTTATCACTCCCCATATTGAAACTGGAACAAATGGGTACATTATAAGAGGACTCCCATTTCCCATCCCTCCCTGGCCTCACTGCCATGTGTGCCTTTACAGCCTCCACAGGGCAGACCCCAGGCTCACCACCCTCCTGTAGAAAAATGGATTCTCCCTGACCTCCTTGATCTATCTTTGACCTCTCCAAAATTAACATCACCAATCACCCCTCTCACTCATGTATTCCTCAGTTCCAAAGACCTTCCAGAGGAGTCCCTGAAGGACCCAAGTATTAGTTTGCTGATCGTAAAAACTACAAAAACACTACCAGAAATGCCCCCCTGAACAAGGCCGTCTCCTGTCTGCAACATGCGGGCTCTAGGATCTGTACCAGATCCCTAAGTGTATGAGCTGTGATGGGATAACATATATCTTCCCTAAGGCTTTGAGCTGACCCTCCTAAAAACCTCTCAGCTAAAAACGTGCTACAAGGATCCAGGTAATCATTCAGTCTCCTGACAAACATAGGTGACTGGAGACGTTCATGTTGTGCTCCTGTCCTGCAAGCTGTTTGTTCAAAGGGCCTGACTCAGGAAACAATATAAGAAGCATCTGCCCAGACTACTTGGATTAATTTTCTGTTGGCTCCTGCCACAGCAGGCTGGAAGGGGAGTGGGCTCTTCCCCACACCTCCTCCAGATTCTCACTGGTCTGTTACAGCTCCAGCTGAGTTTCAAACTCATTCCCTCCCTTCTTCTGTTCTAAACACCTGATGCAGACTAGGAGAGGTGGGGGTCTTCCCTGTCCCTCCCCTGTTCTCACCAGTCTGCTACCAGCTGGCACCAGAGCAAGGAGGGTTTTCCCTGCAACAGTGTAGCCCAAAGTACCCCTCCTCTCTTCTGATTGGTTGGGGGATGGGAAGGGAATAGATCAGCATCCCCATGCTGGCCTGGCCTGAAGCTGCTGCAACAATTTACTCTGGCGCGCTCTCTCATAAAAAGACACACCTTTTCCTACAAACCAGACAAAGGCCCCACTGCTGAATGTGTAGTGAGGTCATAGAACAGTTCTCCAATTAGCTGTGGTTTAGACACAAACTTTTTTGCTGATGCCCCTCTCCTGCCTCCCATCTTGCTTCCATGGCTCAATTAAAATTTCTCTGCTGTGGGGGGTGTTGTATTATTATTATTATTATTATCATTATTATTATTTGTATATTCAGTCAAAGTACTGACCAATCTGTTACATGACACAACCTAACAGATTTATTTATCGCATGAGCTTTCGTGGGAGAAAATCCCACTTCGTCAGACCCTTTGAAGATGGGAAACTTACAGAATGGGAGGAATTAAATGCAGGGGAGTGTATGACATAGGATCAGGTCAAGCTGTAACAGCAAATCAAAATAGGTGTTAGGATTCAAACACTGGGGAACAGCACATAGAGGAAGGTGAGGTCAAATCACCTGTTGTAATGAGAGAAAAATCCATAGTCCCTGTTTAACCCCAAGACAACTGAGTCAAATTTGCATATAAATTCGAGTTCTGCAGTTTCTCTTTGAAGCTGTGATTTGTTATTCATCTGTTTCAACACAGCTATTAACAAGTCATCAAGGGAGTGAGCAGGGAGATTGAAGTGTTCCCCTATTGGTTTTGTAGTGTTGCAATTTCTGATGTCAGATTTGTGTCCATTTATTCTTTGGCGCAGAGACTGTCCTGTTTGTCCAATATATAAGGCAGAGGGGCATTTCCGGCACATGATGGCATAAATCACATTGGTGGATGAGCAGGTGAATGAGCCCTTGATGGAGTAGGTGGCTTGATTAGGACCTCTGATGGTGTCTTCAGTGTAGATATGAGGGCAAAGTTGGCAGCATGGTCTGTTGCAGGGATATGTTCCTGCTTTAGTGTTTCTGTTGTATGATCTGTAGTTGCTGGTAAGTATCCTTTTAAGGTTAGGGGGCTGTCTGAAAGCCAGGAGAGGTCTGTCTCCCAAGGCTTGAGAGAGTGAGGGATCATCTTGTAAAATAGGCTGTAGATCTTTGATGATGTGTTGAAGAGGTCTGGCTTGGGGGTTGTAGGTGGTGACCAGTGGCATTCTGTTGTTGTTTTTCATGGGCTTCTCCTGCAGTAGTTGACTTCTGGGTACCCATCTGGCTCTGTCAATTTGTTTCTTCACTTCTGCGGGTGGATACTGTAGTTTTAAGAATGCTTGGTGGAGATCCTGAAGGTGTCTGTCTCTGTCTAAAGGATCAGAGCAAATGCAGTTATATCTTAGGGCTTGACTGTACACAATGGATCGTGTGGTGTGTCGAGGATGAAAGCTCGAGGGATGTAGGTAACTATACCGATCAGTAGGTTTGCGGTATAGGGTGGTCTTTATGTGCCTATCGCTAATTTGCACTGCAGTGTCCAGAAAGTGGATCTCTTGTGTGGAGTGTTCCAGGCTAAGTTTGATTGTGGTGTGTAAATTGTTGAAATCTCTATGGAAATCTTCAAGGGCATCTTTACCATGGGTCCAGATGATGAAGATGTCATCAATTTAGCGTAACTAAAGTAGAGGTGCTTTGGGATGAGACGTGAGGAAATGTTGTTCTAAATCGGCCATAAAGATGTTGGCATATTGTGGGGCCATGCGGGTACCCTTAGCAGTGCCACTGACTTGAAGGTATAAATTATCTTCAAATCTGAAATGGTTGTGGGTGAGTACAAAGTCACAGAGGTCAGCCACAAGTTTAGCTGTGTCATCATCTTGGATAGTTCTTCTAATAGCTTGTAATCCATCCTTGTGTGGGATGTTAGTGTAAAGAGCCTCTACGTCCATAGTGGCCAGGATGGTATTTTCTGGAAGACCGTCAATGGATTGGATTTTTCTCAGGAAATCTGTAGTGTCTCTCAGATAGCTAGGTGTGTTGATAGCATAGGGTCTTAGGAGAGAGTCCACATAGCCAGATAATCCTGCTGAAAGCGTGCCAATGCCTGAGATGATTTCCTCCCATTCTGTAAATTTCCCATCTTCAAAGCGTCTGACGAAGTGGGATTTTCTCCCATGAAAGCTCATGCGATAAATAAATCTGTTAGTCTTTAAAAGTGCCACAGGACTCTGTTGTCTTTCTACAATAGACTAACACAGCTACCCCTTTGGAATATGACACAACCTGTTATTTATTCACAACCATATTTAGGGGAAAAAAGACATTGGATGATTATGGAGAAAATGGCAGAAATCTGCTTCAGCTATGAGACAAATAAGACCTGTGGCAAACTAAAGTTTTCACAGCTTAATCATCAAAGTAAAACTAACCCCCCAAAACAATGACTCTTCTTTCTTTCTTTCTTTCTTTCTTTCTTTCTTTCTTTCTTTCTTTCTTTCTTAGCTTTTTCTTTTTTCTAGGGGAAGGGGAACTGGGGCGTGGGAGGGAATCTTACTCCTCTGGAGTGATCAGAGCTTTCATTTGGTGTTCACTCACATGGTTCTTTGTACTACTGCAATGTCCTGGGTTTACTCCCAGGTCCCAGCTTTCTCTCAGCAAAAGTTTTAAATTAGCAGCCTTCTCACCAAAAGAGAGTTCTCTGTTGACAGAACAAATGCAAAACATATGAAAATAGTCACAGGGAAAAAAATAATAAAAATACAATCATGACATTTTTGATGCTCACAATGCAGTGAGAATAAATATGTCCCTAATCATAAACAAGGAGATATAGTCTCAAGAACAGCAGGCTGACTTGACATAAGAAAAAGTACATGGCAAGATTGCTTTGTTTATGACACAAAAAATACTGTATTTACCTTTGATGGCTGTGATAATTGCATTTGCATGAATGGAGCCTCTGTAATCTGTACCTGGCATGAATCCTTCCTTTCAGGAAAACGGACATAAAGTGCTCGTTCTACTTTTTCGTCACTAAAAATGGCCAGCACTATATTTAAGAATGTGAGGGTATGTCCACACTACTGTAAAATGCCCATAACTGGCTAGTGTCAGTTGACTTGGGCTCACTGGTCTCAAGCTGAAAATCTATTTTACTGCAGTGCAGATGTCAAACTCAGGCTGGAGGATCCCAGAGCCCAGGCTCTAGCCTAAACTTGAAAGGCTACACTGCAATTTTATAGGCCTGCTGCCATGAGACAAGTCAGTTGAAACTGAACAGCCGTGGATATTTTATTGCAGGGTAGACGTACGCTGAGAGGCTGATATGTCAGTTTCTGGGACCCTTCCCTCCATGCACGGACATGAATAGACATTTTAAACACGACTCTGTGGGTCCCTGTAACATAACTTGTAACATTATTTTAATCCAAATTTGCATGATAGTAGTCTCTGAGCCACTCTGAGAAGTTTAATCAGCTTTTTTAGTTGATTTAGAAATAGCTGATGATGTGCCTGAAGTACTGAGGCCTCTTTGGAGGATCCATCGCATTATGCAATATAGGAACCTTGGAGACTAAGATAGGTCTTAGATTTCCTCTATTTTCTTTGAATAGCCGAATATTCTATCTACCGTCTTCCTATTCAGCAAGTAAATCCAACTCTGCAACTCTGAAGAAGGGTATACTATCACTGCATTGGCTTTGTCTGGGATTGAGAATGATGTACTTGGGATTTGGCTGGTGTATTTACAGTAGTTTTAGTGACCCATAAAACATTGGATCTATATTTTGTAATCTTTACTAGAGTAGCAGTCAACGGTTCTCTATCTACAATTTTTTTAATACTTCTGTCACTTCCTACTTTGTCACCTTTCTTTTTTTAGTCTGTTTTTGTCATTGTTTTTCCGGTCTGATATTATTTATTGATTGGGTCATTAACACTATATGACAGTTCCTTTAAATAGCACAAGGAGCCCATGAAGTATACTTTCCTTATGATAAAACAAAATACAAGGTGAACCCAAACAATCTTCCCACTAAAATAACCCCCCTACCATGATGCAAAAGACTCAAACCCACTAAAATTCTGAACAGAATTAGAGTCTACAGTTACAATGACCTCAGAACAGAGAGGTTTCTAGCTCAGCATCTTCCTGTGTTCTGGTGTTGCCAAAGGTGATTCCGGCTCAGTGAATGGAAAAATTTCTCAAAAAGAGAGTACCTCACTGCTTCCTGGGGATTAATAAGACTCACCACTGGCTCTGGATTCTGATTGGTGGTTGTATGTACAAGCCACAAAAAGCCACAGGCCCAGGAAGAAAACAGGGCAGATTATTCCCCCCTAATTATGTCTTTATTCCTAGTATGTGCAGGACTTTCATGACCAGAGCAACAAATGGACATTCTGGTGTATTCCATCTCATATACACACGCACACATACTTTTTTGTGAGTGCCTGGAACTGGGGCTAACCAAAATATGGGCAGACCCTTTAACACAGCCATTTGAAGCCAGATCCTGCAGTCTTTTACTCAATCCTCTCTCTCTCTATTGTAGTGGGAGTTAGGTCTGAGGAGGGAATGAGTAAGGGCCAGCGGTTTACAAACATTCCAATACTATGTAAAACTCCAGGGTAGGCAAACCCCTGGAAAATGACCTCAAAGGAATAAAGAATTCCCCCCCCCCTTAATCTCCCACCCCATTTCATTGTTTGAGCACTGTGGTCAGCTGTTTGATGTGCTGCCCAGACTATCTCTGTGGCCTGTTCACATGTTGGAATACACATTATTAAGATTGCAGTTTCCAGGAAGACACAGACAAAATGTTCTGAAAAGTAGAAGTCTTTCACATTATTCTTTAAAACTCACAAGCATTGTTTTAATACCCCAAATAACCCTTTTTTATGCAAATAAAAAGTACAATGCTCATGCTGCAAGAGTTCCTGGACCAACTCTTTAGTCTTCAGGAATCTCTATGTGCAGAGGTGAACTATTTAACTTTATATTCATCCAGCCACCCATGTACAATTATCCCCAAATAGCCAAAATCATGGAATTGTTCTTTAAAAACTGACAACCATAAAATCCGCGACTCCTATGCTTGTCATGACAAATGTCCACTTTTTGTCTTAACAGTAAATAGCATATACCTTGCATTACCATTCCCTTTCAAACCACTTTACAAACATTAATGAAGTAAAACAAACATGGTGCTTGTGGGATAGGATATTAGAGATAAGGAACCAGGTTCAAAAAAGCTAAGTGACCACAACTAAATGCTCATAAAAAAATTAGTGTCCAGCATAATCTACATCTCTGTCTTTTACTGCTTTACTTGAACCATTAGATCATCTGGAAACAAAATAAGATATCTATTTTAAATGCATATGACGTTTGCCAACAGAGGCAGTCCTAAATATTGTGAATCAATATTTTAAAACAACTTTAAAATTTGCATGCCAAAACTTTCATATACATGGTCTGAGGCATGAAAATTTGGGTTCCCAAATGTGTGAGTACTCAAACACTCAGATTTGCATACACATCTAATGTTTGTGCATTCAGATTCAGTTAGATTTCTAGATAATTTTGTATTTCAATTTATAAATGTGTTATACAAGTGTGCCTCTTTGAAACTCTAGCTCTCTTTACAAAAAGGAACACATTATGCTCAAAAATGTTTGCAAATGTGCACAATCAAATTTTGAGTACAAGTACAGTTTTGTGTATTTTATTAGTTCTTCATATTATCTTTCTTTTAAAAGCTAGATACAGTACTAAAAATCCTGAGGGTTTATCCCAATATGTTATGAAATTTTGAACCTGAACATTGTTTCTTTTAAAGTTAAATCATACTTGACTATAGTTATAAGAAAGTCAATATAATATAAAATAACACAAAGGTAGCTCAAATGCTGAATGCCCAGTGGTAATGCTTTACATTGCCATAGACAGGATCTCAATTCACATAATGGCCCCGGTTCCCCAATTCCCCAAGTTTCACCCTGTCAGGATTTGGAAATGTTGTGGAATTTATATTGCAATTTAACAGGAGAAGAAAGTTGGAGACACTGCAATGGCTGCCACTATTAAATGCTTGAAGAATCAGAGTGACACTCTGGGAGCCAACTCTCCCATGCTCTCTGCCAAAGAGTGGCATGGTGGTGTGGGATCTGTCAGGGAGAAGCACTGGTGAAGAAATGGTATTATGCTCTAGCAGGTGCAGTCAATCTTTAGGGCCAAATCCTGGTCTGACATATTGCTGCTGAGTTGAAAAAAGATCAGAATTTCTGTTCCTTACTAGGCTTACTCCCACATCGAATTGAGATGGGCTAAGACAAGTGGGAGAGAAACTAGGCCGCTAGGTTGGAGAAATTAGAAAAATCTTCTAGTAACAAATTAATTATTAGAGACAGTGACAACGTATTGAATAAACAACAACTGGATGGTTAGTCCAGCATAATATTTTTATTATTGCATGCTTATAATAGGGAGGATGTTTACATCATGATTTACAGAATCTAACTAGTCAATTGAACAAGTCTATTGGTTATATCAGACAACTGTATACATTCTCTGGTTTTTGGCACATCAATTTACATGAGGGCAGAAGTTGGGCTGGACTGGTATGCTCATGAAAACATTTTTTTTATTAACTATATTTACTTACAATAATGTATATAATATGCATTTTGAGAAGCCCAGTTCAACTAAATGGCAACCTCATTCTCTGCCAATGGAAGACTCCAAATTTGAAATGCAGTGTATTAGAGTCAACTCTAAATGACAAATTCCAAAGGGGTAGCCGTGTTAGTCTATTGTAGAAAGACTTCAAAGCGTCTGACGAAGTGGGATTTTCTCCCACGAAAGCTCATGCGATTAATAAATCTGTTAGTCTTTAAAAGTGCCACAAGACTCTGTTGTCTAAATGACAAAGACATGGATCACTGTGGTATGGTCCATAAGAAAAAGGTTCTAAACAAAAATGGATGATAAAAAGCTTTAAGACATTGCTTGGAGATACTGAAAGAACCAGAGGTTCCAGAAGCCCCCACAAGCTGTGAACCTGAATCAGAAGCAACAAGCAAACACCCTTAAATGAGGGAGCTGATACCACCTTTTCTCCTGTTGTTACCCTATTCGCATCATCTCAGTTCCTCCTCTTCCAAACTACAATTTCAACATGACACCAACTGTCCATAGGTGCTAGAACTGAGAGGGGTGGAGCATGCTGCTACACCCCCTGCCTTGAAGTGGTTTCCTTTATGTCCAGGGTTTACAGTTTGGTTCAATAGCTCTTGGTAGACACTCACACTATAGAAATTGTTCCAGCACTCCTGCAACTACCCCAAGTGCATTAGATGAAACACAGATATAAGTCTCATCTGTGTATTAGAGGCTCCACAGACATACCACTTTGATATTGCCTCTGAAAGCCTCCTATAAAAAAATTAATTTTCAGAGAAACTGCATTTTTGGGTCCAGTTGGTGATCATCAGCCATAACCAGCACTGAATGGGGTCCAAAGAGGGCTGTGAACACACCAGAGAGTTCTGGTTCCTTCTGAAGGCTTCTGGAAAAAAACATGTAAGAGCAGCATGAAAGATACAGCATAGAGACACTTCTAACGCCCCAAAGCATGGCTGGCAAAGGAGAGGCCAGAGATGAACCCTTACCTTGGTATTTCAGGTTTCTAAAGCCTGACTTTGTTCTCAAAAACCTTGTCCTTTTTTATAGGGTTAGTGAGGGCTTTCTTTCTTTCGCATCTCTCCCCCAATTTATGCACCTAAATGAGGAAGGTTATAACTGATATCTTAATGAATGTCCTTTAAGGGCATATAGTAAACAGTGGCTAAATCTGTAGGAATAGTTTATTGATTAGAAGTCCTGGATTTATCATCCATGGGCTATAGAACGTTACTTATTACATCAGTGCGCTTGGAAGTCAATTTTTTTTCTGCTGAAGTAAAAGTACTGCTTTCACCATTCAACCATCTGTTTGGAATTGCTGGAAGTGATACATTACAGTACAGCATTTGTAAACGAAAATAAGCATTTGGTAGACAGTGTGCCATAACTGTGGTTTTCAGACGTTCTGCATGCCTACACGCTATCCTAAGACTGTTTAAGTACACCTAATTGCAGGAGTGGGTGAAAGTGAAGGACTTTTGGTTCTAGACACAAGCTTTGGTAAGTACAAACCCCTGGTGAATTCAGGTTGTGTTGCAGTTAGATGGCATTTCTGACTGCGGCACCTCCCAGGGGCTAAGCCAGTGCAGAGTAGCCCAAGTTCAGGAGCCTGTTTCTTGAGGACCAAAGGCAAGAGATGGTTGGCAACTTTGTCATGGGGTCACTCTTTTCCTTCCACCCATGCGCTCAAGATTTGTTCAAAGGTCACATGTTCTGCTGAGCTGATGCAGTGATGAGTTAAGGTTCTCATACAAAAGGCAACATTGTGTTACAATACAAGGTCATGCCTGACAATCCTGAATTCACAAAAGTTCAGCTTCATTTGGTAGACATGCATAGAACCCAGATGGAAGAGCAGGAGTTTTATCTGAGCAGTTCAGTCAGCCCTAATGAATTGGCACCTGCTTTTGTGGGCCAATTTCAAAGGAAAACATTCAGAGCAGTGTATTTCAGTGACTTGAACCAATGAATGAATGGCAAGTCTAGCATAGCCCATGTAAATGCACACCTGGTGTTCTCTACGAGCACCTCATCAGAGTATGCAAGTACTTATTCTGACATATTTTCTGCTTTCTGGTCCTTTTGTTTACCTCATCGCTAAAGAGGAATCAAAACCTTCCATCACACAGGCTATGTCTACACTTGGCCAAATAAGTCGACTTTGCTAAGTCGACTTAGACTTTGTTAAGTCGACTTAGCATGTCTACACTCAAAAATTAAGTCGACTTAAAGCATCCACACTGGATGCCTAAGTCGACTTCCAGGGGCTAGGTGGACCTGGGTTGTCCACGGTGGCAGGGGGAGCACCCCTGCCAAGTGCCTGGGGGCTCAGCATTTGCCCCATTGTACCTGGGTACAATGGGGGCTGAGCAGGACAGGGACACTGGCAGGGCCTACAAGCAGGTTGGGCAGGGCTCTGTCCTGCTCTGTGGAGGGGCATGCCAGGCTCTGCCTGTGCCAGCCACCCTGGCAGGGAGGGCAGTGGGGGAGCCCTTGGAGCCCTTTAAGTCAATTTAAATCAACTTAGGGCTACTCCGTGATTGGCTAATAAAGCCAGACTTAATAACGCCAGTACAGTCGACTTTATACTAGGTTTTATAAGTCGACTTAAGGAAAATGTAGTGTAGACGCAGATTAAATTAAGTCGATTAAAGAAATCTTAAATCGACTTAATTTGTAAGTGTAGGCGCACCCACAGTGACCACTAAGGCCAACTAAGTTAATGGGTTTCAAACCTCCTGATTTAGTCTTTGGTAACTAAAAGCATTGTGGCTATACTATGGGGATCTATAAAGGAGGTTTAAAGCAGAACCACTGGGAGAGCAGAATGAAAATCAAAACTTAGATACAAAAGCAAAAGGTATTTCATAAATAGCAAAGGATAAAAAGTACTGTACATAAGTAGAGGTTGCTTTTGAAACTCAAGTATTGCAGCTTTTCACAATGCCAGGTCCAATTCTCTACTGATGTAACTTCATTTAGGTCAGTAAAGTTATGTGAGCAGAGAATTTGGCCCTTCGAGTGAATACCAAAAAGCCCACACCACATTTCATTTTAATGAAAACCCCTTTCTTTCAGCAGGATAAATATAAAATGTAATGTAACTTTGAAACTGTGGAAAAGATTCATTTAAAAATCAGTAAATGAAATGCATCATGGATTTGAGTTTTTAAAATCAATTTTCAATCTGGAGTAAATTATTATGAGCAAGTGATAAACCTCTGAAAACAGTGGTCATGGAAGAACTAACAAAATAACTTTAGTAGCAAATGAGCACTCAAAAATACAGAGGGGTTATTCTCATTTAGACAAAGATATGTTATCTTTTGTCAAAGAGTTCTCTATTACACTCTCATAGAAAAATGGCAGCACGTTAATAATACATCCTAGTCTTTGAGAGAGCAAAGAAATGGAAAATATAAAATACACAACTACACAAAATGGTGAAAATATATTGGTTCACTGTACTGACAGACTTCAAGGGCAACTTCAGCTTGAACTCTAAACTGTCGTGTAGAAGTGATTTCAAAGCAGAACTAAGCACGTTGCACAGTGGCCAAAGGTGCTGAAGGTGTCCTATATTATTGAGGGTAAAGATAACAAATGCTGTATTTCTGTGAACAGATTGTCAGAAAGCTGATGAAAGGCATACTTACGCAACTAAATAAAGAGCTTTAAGACAGTAGATATTAAATTATGTGCTATTACTCAGTACTGTTAGGCAGCATTACAATTACGTATGTCTATTTTAGAGTCTTATTTCTAGATGTCACACTTACTAAACTACTGGTTCTAAAATATTTGGATAAAATGAGAAAAACTTTAGATCTTTTAAGTAAAGTTTAAAAAATGGACCTCATTTTAGAAATATGTTACATTGCATCAAGAAGGAAGGAAAATATTCCAGTTGTAGTTTATCAGCCTTTTCTATCTGATACTTATCCTCTCTTCTTGTCATGCTTGTTTTATTTTCCATAGCAATACGTTATTACAATTTAAAATTCAGATTTACCTGAAGAAAGCTGTGACATGTCTACGAAGAGAGACATCTACTGCTTAACCTAAATTGACCCTTTTTTCCTTCTATTCTAATAGATCTTTTTTTCTTTTTGTCACTCAAAATGAGCGTCTGATGTATGAGCATAAATTGTTAAAAGCAGTTTTAGGTAAAGGAAGAGAGAGTGAAGTGGAGTTTTTTCACAAAAGCCAACCTCAATTTATGTCAAAGAGGGTTAAAAGACCTTGGGATTAAAGCAATAAACTTGCTGCTGTCAAAGCTAAAACCCGCTAACAATTTAGTGCCAAACGCATGTTGTTCAATATCATTTCATATTATATTATGTCACAAGTAGGTGACGGTTCCACATCAGACTGACAGGGCTGATTTACTCTGAAGAAATCATCGACATTTTGCAGAGTCAAAGCTGACTTCATTTTGTTTGGATGCAGGGTGGGGAAATCTCTCTACGTTTTATTTGGACTATGTGGCTGAACAGTAAAATCCTTCTAGGATTAATGATTCAGAGAGATGACTGTTCACAGACAGAGGCATTTCCCAAAGAGATGAAGGTAAGATCCTAAGAACTCTGGTCTTCTTATTCTTTTCATTGATAAAGTATTTAGACCAGAGACTCTTGAGAAAATCAGCAGCCGTTAAGGCAGATATTTCCTAAACTGCATCAACAGTATTATGCCTTTATAATTTTTATGTAACTAAATTTTTGAATGCCATTCATTGGTCTTTTTAAAAAAAAAAATGTTTAAAAATCTTATTGTCCAATCAAAGATTTTTTATAACAACTTTCTCATCCTAAAAACAAGCCTGACTTTTTCTTCAAAATACACACAGCATCAAGTTTTAAAGGAGAAGAATGTACTAGGAAAGTAGTTAGCTAACACAAAATATTATTTATACAGTTGTTGGTAATAAAATAATAATTGGTTTTAGGACATTCATTAGTGCCTGTGGTTAAATGTGATGAGTTCATCCTTAGGCCTTTGCAAAATACCTGTATTTCATCCAGAATTAGATGTTCCGAAAACTTTTAAAAGTTGTCTCTACTTTAAGTTTAATCTAAGAATCCTGAACCACTGTCAACAAGAAGATGTTTTGTTTCAGCAAGAAAGGTTCAATCAACTTTATTTGCTCTTTAGCAACTAATGGATGCTTGAAAGAGTCAATCCCACTGCTATTTCCAAGGTCCAAGAATGTTCTACAGTAAACATTTCAACTTTGACATCATACAATTTAAGGGTATTATTGAGATTAGGAGTACAACTTGTCTCCAGACCTTAGAAACACCTTAGAAAAAATATGCTCCAGCTGGGAAGTATTGTCACATGATACAAGGAAAAGGTCTCTCTCACTTTTTGTAACAAGATTTTCAGCAGCCACAATTTGCATTGGTGGTACATAACATGTTTTCTCTCAAGAGTGACCTCTAAGGATGTTAATCATGCTCTTACTAATGTTCACTTAGCTGCTATATCAATGGCTGGAATCAGGGAAAATTCCTAACATTGTCTAAGCCCTGGCCTACAAGTTGCAAACCCAAAGATTTAAGAGAGATGAAGACTGAATGTGACTAATTCCTTTGATGGAAAACCATGACATTTTGTGCAATGTCTGCTGTGCACTATGGAAAAGCTTCTGTGTTATACTATGTTATATGAAAACTGGCCATGCAGCCCAATGCCTTTGATGGTCATATGCTGAACATCCATAGGGCAGCCCAAGGGTTATCTTGTCTATTATTTAAAATCATTGCCAAGAAACATACATCTCTTGCGAATGAATTGTTAGACATATTAGTGGGTGGTTAATCTTATTTGACATTTACAGCACTTGGAGGTAAATTTAGTGTTCACCTGCACCAAAATGTAGAACATGAATATGCCTCTACTTCTCTAATGCAGGAAAACTGTATCCAGTGCACTCAAAATGCTGATACATCTGCCACACTTTTCCAGGTGACACTAGCCCCAGATACCCAACTTATAAAATTAATAGGACATTTATATTTGATAAGCTAACCTTTGGGTTTTCCATTTTATTTCTCAAAGGCAGAATGCAGTAGGGACTTCCCTCATCTTACCAACGAGCCCGCTAATAGATGAGGAGGAGCACCAGCATCATTGGCCAGTTCCAAGTGTCCTGGCCATGTTTCATGGTAGTCCTGAAGGGGCAGGTCCCATGAGGTGCTCCCAAGTTGGCTGTCCCCTACAGCAAAGTAGGCAAATCTTATTACTGTGTACTTCTGCAAATCCAAACTGAAAGTGGACTTTACTTTTGTATTCAGTTTATCAAAGGGCAGCCTAAGTGCACTTAAAATGCAATTAGTGTACTAATCATAGCAGGATTGTTCCTTCATAGACATTTCATTTTCATTAGCAAACTGTTTGTCAGTGAGTAAAGCTCCTAAAAATCCTGATAGACCCCGGCACTCTGAGAAAGAACCCAACAAGTTCCACCTCCACTATTGTGGCAATACAAACTCTAGTAAACTGTTCTCCAAATTAGTTCCACGGTGATCTTGGTTTAGTGTAGATAAGGAGATGTAGAATTCTTCCACCATTTCCCACTGTAGCACTAAAGTGAAGAAGGTCCTGAGTCAACAGAAGTACTTCCTCCATCAGTGTAGGTGATAGCTATGTCAACGGGAGAAGCTGTCCCATCAACATAGCACCGTCTACACTGGAGGCTAGACCAGTATAACTGCATCATGCATGGGCATAGATTTTTCACACCCCCGAGTGACATAGTTATATGGAAGTAAGATTAAGAGGAAACCTGACCTCACTGTTCTATCGTCTAAGTCTATATCACCCTGAATCTATCACCTTTGGTCCAGATTTGTCCACATTATTTGGGGGAGCAAAGCGTCTTTTTAAAAATGTCTTCATTTGCCTTAATTATTATATATTCTAAGCATTATTGTTTTTATTCTGTGAAACTGAAATTTTCAAGTTTGTGCAGTGCGGTTTTTTTTTTATCCTAGGTTTTGAAAAAGATTGGTTTGTGTTCTTATTTATAGCTTTTTTATTGATTTCTTTTTCAGAAAGCAAAGAACATGATTCTATGGCCATATATTAACGACTGTGGAAATTCTCTGTCCTTTTATTCTTTCCTCTTATCTAATTGGTCCTATTCAGATTTCATACGGAGTGTTTGACAAAGGAAAAATGAAGTAATAATGTCTGCCTGGCAAGGACAAGAAAAACCAAAAGTCTACCTCCCTTTTCCCCTCATGTTACAGGACCAAGCAGAAACAAAAATTATTGTAAATCTCAGGTTAGCCTCAGATATGGTGGTGTTACTGGCCTGTTTTAACTAATGGCTCATCTACACAGGGAAGTTAGTGTGCAGTAAGCTAGGGTGTGATTTTAAAGTGCACTAGCCCCTCCACACTAACCCCCCAACTTTTTCTATGCACTAAGAATGCCCTCAGGTGACTCAGCTTAGTACAACTTCCAAAATGGGTTAAGCTAATGTGCATAAAGGTACTAATAAGGTGCAGTAATAGTATCCACACAGAGAGTTAGTGTGGAATAGCTGGTGTGCACCAGCTACAGAGGGTGTCAACCCTGTGTTGAGAAGCAGTAAAGTAAACAGATACGATAAGCACAGTATATGCAGTGTCCCCTTTTACATCCCCGTACTTACTAGCAGGGAAAATGCGGAGGTTCACTAGCTGCAAATCTTATTTCAATACCTCAGGTATCTAGGAAGCTTTTAAAAACTTACTCTGAGATTGTTATAACTACATACAAGTAACATAGCAGAAGGTCTTTAACTCTTAGGACATTAGAGTTTGCTTAATGACATTTCAAGCCTCTCTCAGTATTTACCTTACTGCCCTTAGATCTGGCATAATTCCTCATACTATACCACATACTATTTCTCATAACTTCAGCAGAAGGCTCATTTGATTAGCAGTGGCTTGAATATTCCAAAATCCTTCAACTGTGGCCTATAAACAATTTGCTGGTGTCACTGGGATTAATATGAAGCACTACTGAGTTACAATATCTCACAAGGTGAACTGCTTTGGACACAGCAGTCAGAGTGGGTGGAATCACAGGGCAAGATTCTCAGCTGGTATAAATTGATATAGCACCATAGCCCCAGACCTGGACAGGAGGAGGAACTGGACAGTTGCTTAACTATTAGTTAACCACTTCCTGGCCCATCTCAGAATTTGCCTTGGAGTTTTCTGGCTTCAGAGTCCAGGTGACTGGCTCTATGGATTTGATCCCATTATTATTATTATTATTTATAATTTTAAATCCCTTTGGATGGCACAACACTGTACATAGAATCTCCCCTTTTCTAAGACCTACAGAGACATTTTCCAGAGATACCCTGCATTTTTGGGAAGAGAAGGGACAAATCAGTACCACGGCAATGCCAAATCTTGATCTTTTTAGTCCTTTGAATTTCTATTCAAAGTTTCAAGAGATTATGAAACTACTTTTTGCATTTCCAATGTCATTATTGCCCCTAATTTTCACTTATTCCTTTTCTTTTTTTTATGATAATACCCATCTAATGGTATTATGATAGCTGCTTGTCCAGATCTCCCTTTGGAGACTTTTTGACTACTGAACACAACTTTTCAATTTTGCTACTTATGTATATACATCTTCATTCCAGATTTCAGATTTTGCTAATGGATTGCCACAGGACGCTTTCTTTCCATGATTCCAGTATATGGCATTGTTCACAGGTGAATGATTCACAATCTGAACTGTGATTCATCAATACTCATTACAGGAGATCAGTATATAGAACCACAGCGAAATTCACATTAAAGCCGGTATACATTTATGTGGATGTGAGAACAAGCAAAAACTATCAGCTTATGTATTTCTCAATACAGTTCTCTACCCATCTGACTGTATACAAATGTATATGTGCTTAAAAGTCATCATGACCTACTTCGTTATGTACAGTACCAGCTGAAAGTTAAAGACCAAATCTGCAGTGCTAGTATATTTAAATACAGAAACGTATATATCCATTCTGCTAGAGGTCACAGCTTTTCTCGTTTTCCCAACAACAAAGCAGTTAATTTATCTATTCGGATTTCTTTCATTCATTCAAATAACTCTGTGACACTCTCTAGTGGAAGTCAGATTTATACCATCTCAGCCATGCTCTGTGTCTACCGAACAATCACGAGGAGGCAAAAACACAAGGAGTGAAACTGACTGAAACGGATCTTGGGCATTGTTGCATGTGTTTTGCTGCACTCGTATTTTCTAACACTACAACCAAAACACTTACAGACAGGTCCCTTCTGTTTGAAGCCCAGAGGATAACATGGTACTGAAGCATAAATAAAGAGTGCCACTAGCAAGGAGTAACTGGCAGCAGACAAACCCAAGCCAGCAAACTGTCACGATTGCTCTAGAGGGTTTATAAGCTTTATCAAATCTGTGCTAGCTAATTCACTTGCAGAGGTGTACTGATAACGCTGCTTCTTTTCCCCCCTTGTTTTTATTATGAACAGAAAGATAGACAGGTCCTAAGGACAGATCCCTTCACAGTTCCCTTCTCTTCTGCCAGTGTATGCCCTTCTACCTCTCATAGATTACTAGGTTAAACGATGGATGCCTTTGAGCCAGGAGCATTTATCGAAATATAAACCAATATATTTCCCAATAAAGCTTTCTCCTCTCCCTTCCTACACATTCATGGTGGTTTGAAGCAATGTTTTTAAAAAAATATACAGAGTTGATCTGTTGTTCCTAGTTGCACTTTATTTGTAAGCGGCTGTTTGTTTTTTTCCTCCCACAAAAAACTTCATACTAACGTTATCACTTCTGTATGCAGCCAGAGGGAATATAAATATAAGAGAATGGGGTGTGGGGGGAGTCGTTAAGATAGCTTTTTGCATATAATTATAACCACAATAGTTTATCAACATCTATTGTTGAACAATAACTTATTAATCTAAGTGACATAAATTAATACTGCCTGCTGTAAGTGCATGAAAAGTTTGGGTTGCATTTTTAACTGGTGCCTTTTGACCATCCAGAACTTAATGCAGGTAGGTCCGTGGATTCCCGTACTTTGCCACTTCATAAATCTACTGCTTGTAATTATGCCTCTGGGGTGGCTTGGTTTTCAAAAGAAATACACCACTGTTTCCCTTGGGTTTGGTGCCTTACACTGTCATTTTGGCTGTATTCCTCCATGTTTGGTTCATCATTTTTGATGCTTCTTCAAAGATTTCAAATGATCATCCTAATGAGCAGTATGCACAAAGGCCACTGGAATCTGAGGAAATGTTGGCAAATTCTGCAGATTTTTTTTTTTTTTTGAAAGTCTACGGGGTATTTTTAAACGCATTCCCATAAATCATATGTGAAAACACAGTAATTTATTTACTACATTGCATGTTTTTAGAGAATGTTTTTAAATAAAATCAATGTATTTCACCCATTCCTGTCTCTTCTTAAGTCTTACCCTGCACAGCAACTTGAAATGAATTCTTACTCTCTTTGCTAGAGATTTTCCTTCCGTCCTTCCTTTCTCGGGAGAGGGAGTCAGTAGCCCTGCAGGGGAAAGATGATGATTTTGAGGAGATTCTGAGAACAAACCCAGCTGGATGGCCTAATATGAGGATCATCTTCAACGGAGCGCAGGAAATGTTTCATTAGGTTACCAAAATCTTGCTTTCCATCAGAAAGCAGTAAATGATTACTTTAAATGCAGAAACACTGTAACATAGGATTTCACATTGTGATGATTTCCACAAGTCCTAACTACAGATAAGTGGGTTAACTAAAATTGTGCTATCTTTTCATAGAAACAGCTATTCAAATACTGTTAATTTATGCTCCATACAGTGGCTTAAGTGACTTCCAAGAGTATACATGGGCTGTAATACAAACAAAACTTTGGCCCAATATTTTTCCTATGAAGTAGTTCTCAGCCAAACAAGTATGTCTGAAGTCAATCGTCAGGAAACATTGTGTTAGAATACTTATCTGTTTAAGAAACATGTAACTGCTGTAAACTTATTGTGTAAATATTTTGCCAATATACAGTATAATTGGATGCATAGAAGTCATCAAAATTTAAAGAGGCTTTTTATCAGCAAATTAAATCTTGTTCATATATTACACAATGCGTGAAAGAGAACTGCAGGAAGCTCCCTTTAAAACAATTCACAATCACTGAAGTGTTATAGAAGCCAATGTATTGTCACTGTTAGATCATACTACTAAGCAAAATTAAGATTTGCCTCTTTTGGAACCCTAATCTTGAGACATCTAAAGTCATTTATTTCAGCTCCATAGGTAGAAAGCAAAAACATTGACACACAAGAAGGTCATAAATATACTACAGATCTGAAGAAGAGTTCTGTGTAAGCTCAAAAGTTGGTCTCTTTCAGCAACAGAAGTTGGTCCTATAAAATATATTACCTTACCTATCTTGTCTTTCTAATACAGTGCACAAATACACTACAGTTACTTTAGACAATCTGAGCTCTAAGTCTTAAATTATCTAAGACATTTAACATTTATAGAAGATACGATAGCTTTTTCATAGCAGATAGTTACTGCAGCATACCCTATGTGCTATTTGGTTTTTAGGTGGTAATAAGAAAACAATAATTTATATTTAAAAGGATAAAATTCTATGTAATCTGTCTTTCTAACCCCAAGATACAGACACTATAGTTGAAAAAAAATCCGATACCCTGTGTCACCTAGCACACAAAGTTGTATTATTTGCCTAAATCACCATTTATTTTATCTGTACCAAATACCTCTATTATTTTCACTTCTGGAAAATCACAGGGTGCTAATGTTGTAACCTCTCAGATAAGGAGTAAATAATGTAAAAAAATAATGTAAAAATACTGGGTCAAACTCATAGTGCATTTAGCACAGTAGTCTGTCTTCCAAGAGTGGTTAGTTCCAGATGCTTCAGAGGAAATGAACAGAACAGGGAAATTATAGAATGATCCATGCTCTGTCGTCCAGTCCTAGCTTCTGACAGTTGGAGGTTTAGGGACATCCAGAGCATGGGGTTGCATTCCTGATCATCTGGGTGATTATTCATTGATGGACCTATCTTCCATGAAGTTATCTAGCTCTCTTTTGAACCCAGTTATATTTTAGGCCTTCACAACATTCTCTGGCAAAGATCGCATTCAGTACATGACCACACACAGTGCATATAGTGTGAGAAAGTATTTCCTTCTATTTGTTTTAAACCTGCTGACTATTCATTTCATTAAGTGACCTCTATTTCTCATGTTATCTGAAGGGGTAAATAACAATCCGCTTTCTCCACCCCATTCATGATTTTAGCCCTTTATCATATCTCCCCCTTAGTTGACTCTTTTCTAAGCTGAACAGTCCCAATCATTTTAATTTCTCTTTGTACGGAACACCTAATCATTTTGGTTGCCCTTCTCTGTAACTTTTCTAATTCTAATATATCTTTTTTAGATTGGTAACCAAAACTTCATGCAGTTTTCAAGGTGGGTATATATATATATATAGTGGCATTATGAGATTTTCCTTTTTTTTTTAATCTCTCTCTCTTATTGGTTCCTAATGTTCTGTTAGATTTTTTTGGACCGCCATTGTATATTTTCAGGGAACTAACCACAACGCACCATGGTTCTTTTCCTGAGTGGTAACTGCTAACGTAGAGCACATCATTTTGTATATATAGTTAGGATTATTTTTTCTAATGTATATTATTTTGAATTTAACATTGAATTTCATCAGCCTTTTTGTTGCCCGGTCTCCCAGTTTAGTAAAATCCCATTACGACTCTTCGGATTCAACTTTGGACTTAAACTGTCTGGAGTAATTTTGTATCATCTGCAAATTTTGCAAGCTAATTATTCAGCTGTTCCTTGTCCAGATCATTTATGAATATCTTGAACAGCACAGGTCCCAGTACAGATCCTTGAGGGACCCCAATATTTATCTCTGCCCATTGTGAAAACACAACATTTATTCCTGCCTGTGATGAGAGCCAGATGGGAGCCTTTGGGGAATAGCTCAAACGGGCACTCCCATCTGTGGCTTGTAATTCGTCAGGCTGCTCAGTCCTCTGGCTGGGTACCTATCCATATATTCCCTTCCAGGGGCAGTTTCCCTGTCTGGTCTCTGCCTCTCTCTAGTCCATGGCCACCACAATTCTGCCGTCACTTTGCTGGCAGTCTGGGGAAAGACGGGGAGGGACCAGGCCCATCCACTTCTCTGAGACCCAGGCCAGGACCCCTATGTGCAGTGACCTCTGCACTGCCTCTTCCTTTCAAGCGAATTCCCTACAGTCCAGGTACCTGGTCAGCCCTTGCATTAAAACTCTGGTTTCCACCGTGTCCCAGTGGTCAGTCACTATGCTGTCCTAGGTGCTGGCCCCTCCCTCCAGCCAGCCAGCCAGCCAGCCAGCCAGCCAGCCAGCCAGGCAGGCAGGCAGGCAGGCAGGCAGGCAGGCAGGCAGGCAGGCAGGCAGCCTTCCTGCTCGAGCTCCAATTAGGAACTGTCTGCCCTGGCTTTCCCCCTGTTTTTTATACAGGGCTTCCGGGTCTTGATTGGCCTGTCATCACTGTTGCCTATTGGCTGCAGATCCTAGGGCCCTTTTAACCCCCTCTTGACCAGTGCAGGGCAACTGCCCCAAGAAACTTTGCTGAGGGACTTTGTCAAAGGCTTTTCTGAAAGTCAAAGTGCATTATATTGACTAGATCACCCTTGTTCACACCCTAATAGAATTTTAATAAATTGATAAGGCATGATTTCCCTTTACAAAAGCCATGTTGATTCTTCCCCAACATGTCATGTTTATCTATGTCTGATAGTTCTGTTCTTTATTATGGCTTTAATCAATTGGCCTGGTATTAAAATTAAGCTTACTGGCCTGTAATTGCCAGGATCACCTCTGGAACATTTTTTTAAATCCAGCATTATATTAGCTACCATCTTATCATGTGCTACAGAGGCTAACTTCAGCAATAGGTTACATACTAGAGTTAGTTCTGAAATTTCATATTTGAGTTTTTTCAGAACTCTATCAGAACTCTTGGGTGATTCTTAAATTTAAAAAATAATGGTAAGCTCACTTAGAAAAACACTGTTTCATTTCAGTTTAGTTTTGAAGGCTGAATTTTAGAATTTATAATAGTCATGGAGAAACTACACAAATAAGGAATAGAATCAGAGATAACTTGAAAATCAAAGACCCTTAAATCTCAAAAGACATTTAGTTACATTAAAGTATATATTGTGACTTTAGGCACAGCAGCTCACAAGCTTAAATCCAGAAAATATTATGACACTCTGAGAAACCAAGGCACAGAAAATTAATGAAAGCTTTCAAAAATTTGGGCCAAGTATAGCATATAGGTCAGAGCTCTGATGTCAGCATGCAAGAGGAGAGAAAATGAGGACAGCACAGGTGGTACAAACAGTAAGAAGAGGTATTTATATAATATAATATAATCTAATATAATATAATATAATATAATATAATATAATATCAAAAGGAAGCTTAATATCGGAAGGGATGTTATTAGAAGAGAAAAACTTCTAGAAAAGCATTATATGTGAAGTTGCAATGTGCTTAGCTGAAAGTTTTTTTTGTCAAATTCTCAATGAGATGGAGTCCTCCACTAAAATTTAAAAGGAAGACAAGAAGAAGAAAGTCAGCTTTGTGAAGGTGGTAAAATAAAAGTCTGGTCGCATTTTAAGTTCATCCCTGCATATTTAGACTTGTGACTAGCACCTCATTCTGGCTTTTAACAGATTGGATCAACAATTATACAGTCAGTAAGAGGCAAAAGCATAAAACTCAGCAATTGTTTGGGACCAAAAAAGGTATGTATCTAATCTCAAGAAATTATTTCTTATCTGCCAATTTACAGCTGAAAAACACTGGCTCACATTCTGGCAGGAAAGACACATCACCAGGGAGAGACAGTAGATCTGAATGTCATTGGTATAACTAGAAGAAAGCAGCTTGTAAAAATTAGAGGTCTAACTGAAAGAAAGCATGTGGATATGACATATCGTGGCATCCAGAACAGAACTTCAAGGAATCCCATTAGTATGTTACCAGAAATACAGGAACCAAATGAAACAAAAAGGTGAGACCTAAGCAATTCCTGGACAGAGTCTATATGTCCCATATACTGTGACTCTCTGAGTACTTCAGCAATGGTGGAAAGGCATATATTAATGAAACCCAAAAAGAGTTCAAAATGAAGTAGGGCCAGTGTACACCAAGGGATAGTCATTACAGGTTTCTAGTTAAATCAGTTGAAGTATAGCACTAAATTTGAAAAACTGAGTGATGTGTATGAACATTTAATATTTGCATCAAGACTTAACTGCTCTGAGGTGTCACTGCCTTCTCAAAAAATTTGGCAAGGAAACATAATATAAAGATCAGTTCAAAATAGGCAATTCTCCAGGGGAAAAGGAATTTCTCCTTATCCTTAAATTAAAGTGTCCATAGAATAAATCCACAAAAAGACAAAAAAGAATGCATCATTATTTATGTTAACAGGCATTTCTATGGCACTCATCCCTGTAGTATCTGAGTGCTGTGCCTTATATTGCCCCCAGAATCACTCAACTCTTTAATGATCCATGAAGATCACAGACCCAGTTCAATCTGTAGTTACAGGGGAGATCTGTATATATGGGATTACAAGGCAATCTAAACCAAATTCTACCCTCGTATACACACACAGGAACCCACTGAAGTCAAGGCTTCTTGGAGAGAACTGAGCACCCAGTGTCTGATTCAATATTGTTTATTTAAAATCCCCTCCAAACAGTATATGGATTGTTGCATTTTAAGCTCCAAAATCTGAAATTGGCAGTTACAATAGCATGCATTCACTTTCAAATGTTCCTGTCTGAAAATCTGACCATGATGGTGAAAGTGGAACAAATTCTTTGTTCTTTAATCACTCTGTTGAAGTCAATGAGAAGTTTATGCCATTAAGAACAAAAGATTTTCACTTTACAAGCCTTCTGAGAACACTTCCCAGTCACAAATTTACAGCTTTCTGCCCTTCCTGTTACCTGATCCTACAAACAGACCTACATATGCGAACAGTTACTTTTTCTGCATTGAATTGCATCCAGTTGAATCCAGTAGAACTCTGTCTAAGAGGGATGCTAAGTGGAGAGCATCATCTAATAGGCAATGCAGAAGTTTGCATAAGTTTGTGATTTAGAAGCACTCTTGGAAGGCATTCACCATCTAATTTTTACCCTACACCAGCCTATTGCTGGCATTTTATTTTCACCCCTTCTTGTATTTTGGACTTTCATATGTTCTAAAATATTTTTCCTAGGATGCCTTTTCAAAATAGTACCAAATTGAAAAGTCTAGGCTTGTAGTATGCAGTAACATACTGGAAAAGAACAAAACCTTACTAATAATGTAACGGCTGTCAAAAAGCTAAGAAATATGTCATTACATTGGTTACTATACATCCCACTATTATATCAATCCATATCAAACAGAAACTGGAAGTTATTAGCTTTTCACTATTTTCAGAATCAAATGTATTTTTGGTATTAGTGACTAAAATACTGGGGAAACTATGGCGAGTAATGCAAAACTAAAGAATTTAAGCATAGCACTTTACTTAGAGAGAATCCCTGAAAACCGTACAGAAAGTCGCACGTAGCAAAATAATTGACATTTACACAATTAACAGGGTATTTTTTCACCTTCTTCCCAAAGAATAAAGCTGTTTTCAGTTGTGTACATATCAAGTTGTTTCTCTCTTCCGTGCAAGTCCCAAGTGTGTTTAATGGTTTTTGCTAAATATGATTGAAAGAAAACCATGCCTGAGGGAAATGATCCTTTGTTGGATATGTACAAGGGTTGAAACAGCTTGGTCAATGAATGACCATAGCATATGAATCTAAAACTAATCTCAAAGAGCCTGAGGGTACCTAAAGCTAACCTAGTCAACTAGTCATTTTTCCATGTGCTTTGAGCTAAATACACCGTCTATAAAAGACTCCCTGTACACCTCGGAGAGAGTATTTTGTTTTTCTAACACTAATAAAGAAAAGAAATAAGTTTCAACCAAAAAAAAGTTTGCTTTTTTTCCCTTTTATTTGCCATAACCTACAAAAGCCACTAAAACAAGGCTCAATCCTGCAAAGTGATGAACTACATTGTAACTGCATGAGAAATCCTGCAAAAGTCAACTTGATTGTGTTGGGACTGCATACGTGTTAAAAGTTAACCATGCGATTGTTTCACAGGATCAGGGACCAGCATGTTCAACCCCTTGCACATGGAGTCCCTTGTTACCAGTATTTTTCACTGATTGTTTAGAATATTAAATAATTTCAATTTTATTTACACAAAACAAATACTGATTTCCAAAGGCGCAAAGCACTGACCAGTTTCCATTGAAGTGATTAGCTGATCAGTCCTTTTGAAAATACTTAAGTCCTGTTTTTGAAAATTTTGGTCAGGGTACAAACATGCTTAATTTTTCGTTTCTTAAGCAACCAAAGTTTCCACTGATGTCAGCGGACCTAATTCTGCTGTCATTTACACAGGTGTAAATCCATCAGTGTTATTGCCCTTGACTTGCACTTGTGTAACCAAGAGTATCATTTGACCCAATGCATTTTATTTTGCCATGTTAGAGACCTTAATTTATATCATTTTAGGCCAGCACCTTATGCTCAATTTCTCCAAACCCCAAATGTGAGCATTTTGCTGAATCTTAAATTTGCTGATGTTGGTTGCTTGGTTATAATTATTCATATATTTAATGTCTCAACTTTTTTCTAGGACCAGAGGCAGAAATGCAAGAACAGTACAAAAAACTCAGTTTTGGGGAGATCACCATGGCAGTTTTACAGACCCAAATGTTAAGCTAGAGATAAACATCCAAACATTAAAGCAATTATCAAATACAAATTGAACCTCAGCATCTTTTGAGCTTCACCCATTACTAATTCTATACATACGAACTAAGGTAGATGAGTCTGTAGCAAGCAGCATCTATTTGTCTTGTACACTAAATATTCCCCAGAAGCTGGCTTTATCCAAAATGAATCTATTTTTATTTTGATGCATCTTACCAGGAATGCATTGAATTGAATTTCATGAGCAACTAATACTAATAAGGGACCAGGTTCCATTCCATATTTTGCAACAAAATTACATCACACTGAGAAACTGCTGTGCAAACAGAGGCTAGGTGTGGGGTGAGAGAATCTGTGTGAAAAATATTAAGTCCCCTGTGTACCGTGTGATGTGCAATTTTCATTGCACTCTGAGAGATACTTGTACAGCCCTGTTGGTTATATTGATCACAATGGGTCTTTCCTAATAGAGTTACAAGACATTTTCAGTTGCAGAATTGGAAACCTATGGGAAATGGGATCCAATCATTTGTAGCTCTGTTTTGCTAAGGCCAGCTCTGCCTTGTTCCTACTATTCTGTTGGGTCTTAAATATAATACAATACCAGCACATCTACAGCTAAGAAGCATGGTGGCGGCACAGCTTAGGAGTTTCTATAAAACAAAAACCAAATATTCTTGATAATTTACAATAATTAGGTTAATTTTTTTCTGATTATTATTCATTGTTGTAGAACTTCACTTCTGGATTCCAGCATTGTTGGAACTGCTGAAACACAGCAGGAAAAACGGAATGGTATTTATGCTCTCATGTCATTTTGATAGGCACATTAATGAATGTATGTACAGACAGAATGACAGACAGGATATTTATGCCAGGCAGAGGCAGAAAGAATTGGAAATCTCCTAAAACAATCTGTTACTTCACAGAAGAATCCCAGTGCACAGACAGTTTGGATAAGTATCCATATTTTGATTGCTTATCTGACTCAAACCAAAATATAAAACTTTAAGGTTTGCTCATCACATAACTCACGTTAGTCTGATATTGAGAAAAGGAAAGGTTAAAACCTGACATAAATGATCTAAACGCAAGTCACTAGCACAATCCACCATCACAATCTGCTTCATCCCTGAATTAAACAAATATCTTTAGAAACCTTTTTCCAAAAAGGAAAGAAAACCACAAAATAACATACTTACAATAAGTAATACAGATATTTGATTTTCACCATTTAATAATGATTTTTATGGAATTTCACAATGTGTCTAGCCAGTTATCTGCCTGAAGTAACAAGGGAACCTGAGGAACTAAGTAACACAAGGTTCATTCCAGCAAGAAGCTGAGCACCTTCAGGTTCCACTGCCCTGAGATGTAGTTTGAGCACTATCTAGAAGCAGGCTTACTGGGCCCTAATCTAATTCCCAAATAAGGGAGCAGAAAGACTTCCATTGACTTCACTGGAAATTGGATTGGAACCCCAGTGAGCATGAGGCAGTGGCATTTGTAAAAAGTGAGGAATCCCTGAAAACCCCACAATTATGTTGTAGCTGACTTCAGTTACTCTGATATAAGGGAATGAAAGAGGAAAAAAAGTGGCTAATGTGGTTTCACAACAGACATATCAAGGATCTCCCATGTAACATTGCAAACAGGATTGATTTCCCCACTGGAATTTCAGTTCCCTGCTCTGATCTAATGTTTCATCTTCACTGAGAGCAAGATACTGTTAGGTGTGCTGGATAGTTGCTTACCCTACAGATAGTCCTACTGAGTTCTATTAAAGTATCAGAAACCGGACTTAGGTGACATGCAATTTCACTGACAAAAAAGACCACCACTTTGGGACACCAGGAGAAAGGAACATTTTCTGTACATTTTTCCCTAAAAAGCAAGGAGTCAAATTTCAGCACTTTTGCATCCAGTGCAATGCATTGTGGCGAACCTCTTCAATGAGGGCTTTGTTGGCAATCTTACAAACGTCACCATCATAGCTCTTATGTGGTACTTTTTCATAGAACTCAAAGAACTTCACAAATAGAAGGAGACAGAGGCATGGAGAAATGGAATGATTGGTCCAACATCACAGACAATGATAGAGGAGCAAATAATTGATTTTTCTGTTTGGTGGCAGAACTGAAAAATAAAAACAAATAACTTGACACATTTGAAACCAAAACTGATTTCTTTTCAATTTTGTTCAACAATACTAAAAACTAAAAAAAAAAAAAAAAAAAAAAATCATTGTGATCAAACCATATGTTTTGAATGTTGTTTCATAAGTGTCAATTTGAAAAACACTTTTTTGAAACAAAGTATCAAAACCATTTGTTTAAAAAATGTCAAAACTAAATGTTTCAATATTTTCTCTTTTTTTTTTACAGCTAAATCTATTACCAAATTTTTGACCCAAACACATTAACCCTTTTGCTGCTCCAAAAATACATCAGTACATCAGTGGTGGTGCATAAACTAGAACTGAGATTTCATGACTCCCTATCCATCTATCTTCTGGACCACACCACCTACCTAAAGACAACCTCACATGTTAACACTAAAAATATGATATAATTCCAGAATTACTTAGAGTTACTTTGCAATTCAGTTTAGACTTAAAATTTCTACGCCATAAGAAGTTAAATCCAAGTACTGTACCATGTTATATATTGATCTTCCTTAGGACCGGCATGCCGCAATTTAAATGGTAATGAGCCAGATTCTGTTACATCACTGCATCCCACTGAAGTCAATGCAGTTCACTAGTGTGCCAGAAAACAGAATTAGCCTGGTATGCATTCCAGTCAAAAACACCTTATCTCAAGAGACTATATAGAAAAGAAAAAATGTGCATCATTCCAAATTGAAAGAGAATGAAATGCAGCACAATTGAACATAGGAACATTTAACAGCCCAAAGAGAATGATATGGTCCATGAAGACTTGCCCTCATAACCTCAGGAAATACAAATCAATCTGTGTTTCATCATCTGAGACTTGAACTTCTAGTAAGTAGCTTTATCCTATTCTTCTTCCTTCTTCAAAATCTCCTCCTTGAACTGATTTACACTATTTGCTTCTAGTGCTGACTTCAGCAGTTTGTTCCAGACCATATTTCAGCTATCCTTTGTATAAAGCTGTTCTATCTGAATATATCGGAGTCCCTAAATTCTGGTATATATATTGGAGTAGTTACAAAAGAAATTTTAGTGTGGCTGGCAGCTAGCCTAACTCCTGTCTTGTCCTCCCCCAAAGTCTAATAGTTAATTTCTTGACATCAAAGACATGAATGCTATAAAGAAAGGCTGATCTACCCAAATAACATGGGAGACACCCAACTTGAACTTGATATAGACTTGAAAGAAAATATGTTTGGAAGACATTTGCGGGCACTTCCGTCACTGTGGCAAAGGTAAGAAACATCCTGAAAGAAGCCCTTATTCTTCCTCACTGCTATTCTTCACCCATGGAAGGTGATCAAATTAATGGTATGAAAAAAATTGGGCAAATTCTGGGCTGAGGGGAAGTATTCACAAATGTTTGTGAAAATACTTCAGTGGTATTCAGAGCACTTTTTATTTACTTCCCGCAAAAATATTCACAGAAAGAGAAACTGTCACAAATACTCTTGCTTCAGAAGAGTTCATGTGATCAAATTGAAAGTTTGAAAGAGTCATCAAGGAAGCAGGAAAAATACCATATAATTTAGGTGACTGATCATACAGCATGCATAATGAATGCTGGAAGTAGTATTCACAAACAGTTGTTAAGCAATCCTTAAGACTAAAATATGCTGATATAAACTGTTCATTAAATTATTTTGAATATATAGACTAGTTATAAAATCAAACTCTTCCCATGGGTAAACTGAGAACAGAAAAGGTGACTAAATTCATTGAAGTAACTGGTTGCTGCAAAAAAACTCTCCAAGCTCTCAGTGCAATGCAGTATGATTGGAGAGCTGCATGGGAATGTGGAGGAGCTTTCAGACTTTGAATATAACCACCTTTGCTATTTGTGGGTCTCAAAAGAAAAACATATGATTCTGAATTTTGACTGTAGTGGATCTGCAATTTCTAACTTGTGTCATTTCAGATCACTGTGTAAAATCCACTTCCTTGCATAGGTTAAGGTTAGGAAATAAATTGACAATCTATCTAGCCTTCTGTAATTTTCACCTAAGGTGACATATTTTTCCAGAATAATGACCTCCATTAGGGATATTTTTGAAAATTTACAAAACCTGCGTGACGTCAAAAAAAAAAGAAAAGGTTTCTCCCATTCTTTTGAAGCAGAAAAAAGGTCAATGCTAACTGCAATATATTGTAAATTAAATTTGTTTTTCAGGTAAATATTTAGGAGGTATACCCAAGAAGTGGTATCTGCTCCTCAGTCATCCAGATGCAGGTGATGTTTAATCAGTATAGATTTACAGGACTAGAAATGCCTTGCACAACACTGAATGTAATGCAATTCTTCTAGTTTGTTAACAATTTACCTATATCATCTTTTCTTACTAATTTAAGGAGAGAAGTCTATTAATCATCACATACAGAGAAAGAAAATTGCATTCTTAGCATAAAAATAAATTATCAACCTGAAATTCAAATTCTTTCAGCAGATCTGTAAAAGTGAAAAAATTTGAATAGCTCTAATAGAACAAACGGACAAGAAAAGATAATGCATCTTTTGAAATACAAACCTGAAAAGATGTTATGCTCAATTACCCTGACAAAAGATTTGGAATCCAACAATATTCCCTGTGGAATACCACTGCTAAACAAGAATGCTAAATCAAAATATGTAAGTTAAGCAAGAGCAATATAGCATAATATATGCTGGTCACCACCAGGAAGCACAGATTAGCAGAAGTCCAGTGGGACTGATGGGCCTGTATTTCACGACGTCACTTAGCTGGCATGGAGGGCTAGCATGGGACTTGCTAAAGGATGTTGATAAAAAGCAGTCCTTCAGACTCGTTCTCATACTGATAGCCAAACTGAAAGGAGCAGCAGCAGAAGACAGGATTAGTGTAGCATTTACAGATGGGAGGGAAGCAGAAGGATCTGAAGCACCTGTGGCTGATATTGTCACCACTTCAATTGAAAGGACTTTCTGGCAGGCCTTTGGGACCACTGCTCTGGAAGCATTAGCCACACCATGTCGTGAGCTCATATTCCAGCCTTAAAGAGGACCCTGAAACCTTTTTTGCTTTCTAATTTCTAGACCCAACACAGATGTGCCTGTAGCGACGCTGCCAAGTAAGCAGAAGACAGGAAGGGGTACTTCCGTTTGCAGAAGGAGCAGAGGAACATGGGGATGCTTTCACCAGTCATAAAGGGATGCTGGGTATGAGGTGGGATGAAGGCAGTTCATCCAGCCAGGCTGTTGTTTACAGCAGTGCTCATGGCAGCTACTGAGCATGTTTGCGGGGGGAGGTTGCTGTTAACAGGTTTATGTGGAATATTTGTGCACAATCATTTATGCTTAGCAACTGGGTACAAAGTGCGGAATACTTCTGAGGGAAGGGATGTAGTTGCCATAAGAGCACTATGAACGTAAATCCAATTTAGACCAAACAGGGATTGCACGATTTTGTCTAGATACGAATTTTTGGCCATGCAAAAGAATTCTGAATTTTTGGGTAATGGTACATGAGCCCTAAAGAGTCAATCCTTACTTATCAGATGTTAGAAAAAATCAGCCCGCACTTAATCCCATTAAATACCTATTACTTCCTGCCTTCCCAAAGATTTCAAAATCTCAACTTGACATATTTTTAATCTCCATCACACTTTCCATTTGACCCTCAGTACAGCTAATTTTTCCATAACTTAAATATCTTTAGCTAAACCACCAGTGTGACTTTGGAAACCTAGTTTCTCTTCTGCTCTGGATACTTTGCCTACTCTCTCTCACACTGCCTGTCCCTCATTCTCTTTTTCCTCAACTAACAACCAACTGGACTGTCAATAAGGTATAATAAGGAAGAAACTGGACGAATTTGAGGATTACCAGTTTGGAAATAGCAAAGTGAAAGCTTATCTAATATTTTCAGCCCTTTATTTTAATATAAAGTTTAAATTCAAATTTTCCAAGGCTGGTAAACTGGAGGAAATCAAACCTATAAAGGAAGCTGAGCCAAGTCTTGTGCCCCTTTACAAAGCCCACAAAACACAGAAATGTCATGTTATTTGATTTTGAAGGCAGTGAAAAGGAATTCCACACCTCCTGTATGCTGCAGACCAGATCTCTATACAGTTCTCCACTTGAAAACTTAGAAGGAATAATTATGAGAAGGGGCAGATTAGAGGCATGCCCAGTGGGTCAACTGATAGGGTAGATGTCCTCTTTTAGTCAAACCCTATGGGAGAGGGAGAAGTGACATCTCCTTCCTCCTGGCCCAGCCATGCACAACAACCTGCATGCTTGGATCTGAGGACTCCAGATGTGCAACCAACTGACAGGGAGCAAAGCCACTTTACACATAGTTTGTTCTGGTGCTTAGAATTTTGATTGAGTTGAGGCTAATCTTCTAATCTGGCTGCCCAAATCCTACATTTGGAAAATTAGCGTTTAGACTTTTAAGGACTGAATTTTGCAACCTAGTGGACAGCTGAGGAGCTGAAGAGAACAAGTTTGAAAATAAAATCCAGTGAATATAACATTGCTGAGCACTCTAAAGGAATACCAATGAGTGAGGGGAACAGAAAGGAGAAAGAGGCACTTGGACAAACTGATGGCCAAAAGGTCAAGATGAAAAAGCACCATTTGTACAGCATCTATCACCACAGGTCCTTATCTATACTACAGTTATACAGATCTGCTGTTGGACAAAACAATTAAATGCTATATCCACTGTTCTCAGAAGTGGTACCACTTCATAGCAACTCTTCTGGCACAGCAGGTGTGAGGGGGACCACAGGCTTGTTCAGTACTGCTATCAAAATCATGTTATCCCTTTTTTTTAGGTTTTCTCTTTACAGCCCCCCTTCTTGATTAAATTAAAATTCAGCAGTCAAGATGTGAAAACTGTTATGGCAAACCAATACAAAGAAATGTTACAGTATCCTAACTGAATGGTCCAAAACACTACCACTTACAATACTATAAGACAGTTAGTTTCACAGAAAAATATAAAATAACTTACCCACAGCCATGTATTTCCCAAGCCAATGATTTTCAGCAATACTGCCTCTATTTCCTGTCCCCCATACTCTAATCATTGGGACATACTTTGGTATTTTCACAAAAAGAGCCATTACCTTTGAAAAAAACCCTATATATGTATCCCTATATCTATATATATCAGAGGTGCACAACCTGCGGCCTGCATGCGGCCTATGAGTGTGTTCTGTGCGGCCCTCTGGGAGCGGAACGAGCGGGGGGATCATATGATGTGACCCTCCCCCCCTCCACATGTTGCATTTGTGGCCTGCGAGTGGCCTTAGAAAATGCAATTTGGCCGTTGGCCAAAAAAGGTGGTGCACCCCTGATATATACCCAGAGAGAGAGAGAAAGAGAGAGAGAGAGATCTGAGTGCCAGACTTCGTACTAAATTCACCAACTACCCAGATTAACTTTTAAGTCTCTAAATGCATATGTTGTGTGGATTCAAAACTCTATGAATTACTAAAATCAGAGCAACACTTTTTGTCAACTACAACATAAAACTAAGGCAAGAAAAACATAACTGACATGATGTAATATGAAAAACTGCCATTATATTTAATGCCTTTCTAACAAAGAATATTGCATTTATTATCATGAATAAATTCACAGATTTATCATCCATCAGACATTAGACTTTATTTTTCAGTATAAAATAAAAATGGCTAGAGTATAAGATTATGACTCCATCATTATTTTGTAAAACCATTTAATATAAACTGAGAGTCTTACTAGCCTGATATAATAAACCTAGAAACAGAGAGAACCATCAAATTACTGCAAAACAGTAGCCCACTGTATATGAAGACAACAAAGGTGGACTTTCTTGTGAAACTGCTGCATTTTATCACTGTTTAATGATTTGTTGCACTATTTATAGGATAAACAATAAATCTAACATGATTCATCATACTACCCAATAAATCATGTGACAAATCATTAAGCAGAGTGATAAAATCAAGTGTTTTAGAAATAAGTTAATCTATGATGCCTATGTGTAAACTAAATAGTTGCTTAAGAACCCTATTTTACTAATCATTTTTACATAAACAAAGATTGATGATTATGGAGATTAAACATGTACTAATTCCTATAAACTTCAGATAATCATATGTTCTCTGCAGATCTGCTTAAAGGAAAAAACATAATAAAGAGACCCACTATGAAAATATGTAGTGTCATTTTGGTTTTACTGTATTTGTTTATTTGCCAAGATTTTCCTGCAATTTTTTCATTTTTGAGTCTGCATTTGGTTTTGGTGAAGAAATAGTTAATTAAATGTGTGCCACACAGTTGTTGAACAGAGACTGTATTTTAGCTGTAAATTCCATAATATCCTAATTAACACATTCATTAAGACTTGGTGACTGGTTCTAATGCTTCTTCATTCTTTGGTCTGAATATAACCCTGTACTCTTTCTCATTTGTGACAACTGTGTTTATAGCTTCTCTACCCATAGAGCTTCATGGCACTTTGAATTATACTCAAGAGTATATGGGCATCACGTCACATTTGTGTGCCTGATATCATACATGACTAGCTGCGCTCCAGCCAGGGTCCTTAATGTACATTCTACAGATGGACTACCCTCTGAATGCTTAGCCAGATATTAAGTTAAATCTTTTTGGAGTCAAGCTTGTTTCACATCAGTTATACAAACATATTGGTTCCTTTAAAAGGACAAATGCATTGAGAGGAAGAAAGGAAATCTAGCTTGGAAATCTAGAAAAATCATTATAAATTTCAGTTTGAGCCTTTACGTTTAAAAATCTCTTCCCTGGGAATTATTGTGATCTTGGGCTTTTTTATTTTGTTTTGCTTTACTCTACAGATGAGCAATATTTATGGAGAAGTACATAAGCAGCATAGCTGGTTTAACCATGAAAAAAATATATAAACAGCAAGGAAAGCTCTTTCCTTTTCACTTTTCATTTTGTATTTAAATGCAACAAAGCTGACAAGATAGTGACAAACCAACAAGAGCCCTGGATTTTTCTCAAAAAGAAAAAAGTTAACATTTGAATACAGTCTGTCTGTCTATCATATTGGGAGTACATCAGACATTCGTACTCTCTTGATAAGAGTCTAAGACTAATCTTGAGAGCAAAGCATTTCTCTCTTACTGGAGGAATATGTTAGTGTAACAAAAGCATCTGTAACTGGGGCTGTGGCCAACTGTTTACTCGTCAAGCAGAGTCTCACCAACAGGCACTCCACGTTCACAAAGTGAGTTTGGAGAGGCAGAGGGCAAGCCTTGGGCTGGATGAGTGACTGTGCCAGAGAGACTGGGAGAAGAAAGGAGCACAAGGGATAGTGTAGCTTAGATAAAAGAACTATGTGTTTTATAGAAAAAAATCTCAAAGAAAGAATGGATGGAAGAGGTACGCAATTTGCAGTATCACAGTGATGTAAGGGGGGTAATTTCTTATGCCATTATTTTGTTTTTCATATTCAGGAGTCCCATAGATTTAAAATATAAGCAGTGGGAGTATGCAAGAATCATATGTCCATAGTACTTTGTTCTCTCTTTCTCATAACCTGCTCATTTTCCACTTCATTTTTCAGTGAAGACATTTTAACAGTTATCGACAGCATCTCAGCTGAGAGTGTACTTGAGAAAACACAAAACTTGCCTTCCTTTAGTCACCTCTGTTTCACAAGATAAGATAAAATCAAGGCTTCAAATTCAGCCCCCTCAATGACTTCTTCAATACCATTAGTTCTTACTTCCTGGCCTGAATGACCTATTTACATCCTTCTGTGTTAGCTAAGAACCACATAGACAAGCCCTAAGTCGGGATAATAAAGTACACTGGGGTCCTTGAAAATTAAATTATTCTGCAGGTACCTTGCCTCTTCAGTCTGTCTTTATAACAGTGATGCTGTCCTTTACTTTAGGGAACTTAAAGCCCTCCCCATTTATACTCACCATATAATTGCAGGTGAGGCATAAACTTTTTTCCTTTCAGTTTTTCCTCATGACTCTCCTTCCTCAGATTCCCATAGTCACTAATCAGTGAGGCATCACATGACCCAGAGAGGATATTCACAGATTGACTAGATGTGGTGATGTGGAGCATGGCTGGTATCTGATCAAGGACCTTGGAGGGAAGAAAGAAAAAGATCTACTACAGCAAATGGCATTTGGGGGGAATGATAATCCTTAAAATATCTCTGTTATTTTATGGGCCTTTGTGGGGTAAGAGTGGAAAGCCCTGAGGAAGGAAAGTGAGAGCACATGTTGAGAGAAGCACTAAGGCTATGTCTACACTTACAAAAGCTAGTTCAAATTTGTTAATTTGAATGAACTTAATTTGAATTAATTTTAGTTAGTTCGAATTAACTTAATTTGAACTCACATGGCCCCACTAGAATGCTAGTTTGAACTAGCCATGGCCATGCAGGGTACTTGCTTAGTTCGAATGAGTCAGTTGCAAGAAGGTCAATCTGCCGATTAGTTCAAACTAAGCAGTTAGTTCAAACTAACATGGCCACATTGGATTAGTTCGAACTAATTAGTTCGAATTAACCGTTAATTTGAACTAAGCAATCAAATTTATTAGTTCGAATTAAGGAAGCCCTTAATTTGAACTAACTTGCAAGTGTAGACATAGCCTAAGAGCCTTATCCAAAGCCCTTCACAGTCAATAGGAATTCTTCTACTGAGTTTGGGATCAGGTCCCAGGGGGTCAAGCCTCCCAAATTTCAAGTAAGCACTGCCCCTTGTCATTGAGTAGCAGAGTTCTTTCATATTCCCTTCTGCATTCTGCTCATGGAGTGGGCAGGGGTCAGTTTACTGTATTCATGCTCCTCCATTAACTAGTTCTGACACCCAGCTTTTTCACTTCCTATGCAAATCAGCAGACTGAGTTCAGACATCTATATAACTAAACCACAGTTGTATATATGCACGGAGGGTCCGGAGGGCAGTCCCATGGGCGTGGGTTCTGGGGGGGGGTGGACGGTCCCATGGGTGGGCGGTCGGGGGGGGTGGTCGGTCCCATGGGGGAGAAGCGGAGGTTCTGGGGGGAGGGGTCTCCCGTGGGGGGG
>ML685783.1:13295338-13300338 GCA_007922175.1 Pelusios castaneus
CCATTCTTCAATTTGCGATTCTTTAGAGAATCGGGGGTTTACTGGTTCTCTCTAAAACTGAGTTGTCTGCATCCTAGTCTAAAGCAAACCAAAGGAAACTGCCTGCTCTCTTAAGAGAGAGATCTATTGATTCCTTTAAAGTGATCTATATTTACCTTTTGCTTCTATAATTCTCTCTCCTCCTTGCTGTCTCTATATTTTACCCTTTCAGAAAATTTCTCTCTCTAGCTTCCTTCTCTCTCTATTTCTTTCCTCAGTTCTCCCCAGTTACTTGCTCTCCCCATTACTTTTGTTTCTCTATCATCTAACCTCGGTTCTATATATCACCCTCTCTGCTCCAGCTCTGCCTGGTTAATTCTAGTGTTCACCACAAACAGGTGACATTATTATCTCCTTGTCTACACTACAATATCCAATCGGCTTAGTTAAAACACAATTGTAAATCTGAGCATGGACAAACCCCAAGGGATTCTGCTCTCTTTTCTTTTCTTTTCTTTTCTTTTCTTTTCTTTTCTGAAACAATTTGACCTGATCCTTTAGACTTACACTTTCCTGTATTTATCTTCCTCCCATTCTGTAAGTTCCCCATCTTCAACGCATCTGACGAAGTGGGATTTTCTCCCATGAAAGCTCATGCGTTAAATAAATGTGTTAGTTTTGAAAAGTCCACAGGACTCCTTGTTTGTTTTGTTCTCTTTTCAGTGTCTCTTTCTCCTCTCGACTGTCCCTCAGAGCTATGTGCCTTTCACTGCAGCAGCAAAAAGAGCAAACAGCTTCTGGGGAAAGGAATAGGCCACCAGTCCCAGCATTCCCAAATGCAGGGGTAGGTTCACTCTCCCTCTCCCGTCCCCTACATTAAGTTCAATGACAAGGGGTTGAAACAGAAAAATGACCCTTCACCCTCCTTTCATGTCCCTCCCACACACATATCCAACCCTTTATAAACCCTCTTTCCTCTCTCTGTTCCCCAGTCCAGCTGAAGAACTCCGCTTCCAACCTGCAACTAAAGAACCTCTTTTCCCATCCTCTGACAGAACTCTACATTGAATTTCCTGTGACCTGATTTCTTGCCACAGAATACAAGGAACTGCCATTGAGTACAAGGGACGAGCTAGTTACTCATAACAAATGAGCACACAGAACATCAGGTGGCAAGAATGCAAAGTGGAAGCATATCTGGTGACCTCCTGGAATAGTCTTCCTGGGCCATTGAATCTGTGAAACCCTGGGGAGATGTTTTCCAAAAAACAAAGCTATCAGAGACAAAGCGTAGGATCGTGTTCCATTTTGGCAGAAGTGGGTAACTTTTGGTCACACCTGCACTCACCCGTGCTAAAATCTGCTAACTTGGTTTTAACATTTTTTCAGTGTAGCAAAAGAACAAGAGCTGCCCCTATGACAGACAGCCTCAGCTCATATTGTGTGGATTCCGTTAGAGCACCACAATCTTTGGAATGCACAGAACAGAAAATCTTTCAAAGAACCAGCTAATTATGCTGATAAACTCAAGAGTCAAAGATTCTTCAGACAGGGACATCCTAAAGGCTGGTTTTCAATATTATAATCCACATAGCTAGCCAACAGTCAATCACAAATACAAGGTAATGTACCAAATCTCTGCCAGATGCCGAAAGTCTGTTGACTTTAGTAGAAGTGCTCTGTGCAAAGAATATGAAAGAACAGTATACATTATACTGTTACTTATACATTAGGAAAGGTATTTTTCTCCTGCCACTACTGTATGTAATGAAGACATCTGCAAAGAGGTAGGCAGGTCATGTGGGAACTCAATAGCTGCCTAAAACCCTTATCAACAGTTTGAAACTGTACACCTTCCAGTGTTTGTTTCACTAGATTTCAATGACTAGGATTAAGAGGTTTTTATCTGAAATAACTTCATAATTTATTTTAAGGAAGGCTGCTTAAATAAATTCAAAGTAAAGGACTAGATTTTTTAACATATTTTAAACAGAAACATTTTGCCATATTTTCTGTAGGCTTGGAAGCTTATGTTAAGTTTCCAAATAAACCAGTTCTATAAAGATAACATCTTTTTAAATGTGTTGCAGGCTAGTCCTGTGCATAGCAAATTACAAAAACTATTTTTTAAAAAAAATTTAAACATTTAAATTAAATCCTATTGATCAAAATATAGAGACATTTATATATTTATAATGGCAAGGTTTTCAAGGGATCTCAGGACCAGATTTTCAAATACTCAGCTTCCACTGTCAGGGCCAAAATTTCAAAAGCCTTACATTTAGGCATACATAAGAGTAAGATTCGCAAAAATGCCCAGCAGCCTGCACTGTGGTGCTTCTGACTGAATTTTAAAAGGAGCTCAGCACCAAAAATGCTGACTTCTTTTAAAAATCTGGCCCTTACTTTGGTGCCTAACTGGGAGCTGAACTCTTCTGAAAGTCTAGCCTCAGTTGTGGGTGCAGAGCTATTTTGAAAATCTGGCCTGTAAATATTAGCAATATAATAATGCCAGATTTATTGACCTTCAATAAGTAGTTCCTGGGGGGGGGGTAATCTCTTTGCAGCACACATTATACTTCTATTTAATATGAACCTGTTATGTTATTTTAGGTCACATACTGCCTTATTTTTGTATCTACCTTGTTACACAACTGACAGATACTCTATACCCAGAGGGTTCTGAATCATTTTATTCCTCAAAGAAAAACCCAGTTTCAGACAAAAATTGAATGGTAATTGTATTGAAGGACCATTGTATTGAGGGAGCAGCAGAGAATCATGTTTACTGAGCTGTTAGTCTGTTCATTGCTGATAGAGGTAAATAGCAGTAAGAATATTAACAACCAGACCTCAGGCAGTCATAAAGACCAGCCTAAGGTGATTTGAGATGTCATCTTATACTTTTAACCCATTATAAAGAATCAATAAAAGCCAAAGTCGGCATGCGAATGCATATCATATTTAAACCTAATTAAAGGTTATCTTTGTACAGTTCTCTAGTACCCTTCAGTGAGGATAATTTCATCTTCCAATCGTGATCTTTCTGTTCTGTATAACAGGGCAAGTGTTCAGCTGACTTCCTAAATGCACCATAAGAGACCATGAAGGCTTTTCTGTTTTGGTTCTATTCAAATTTTAGAACACAATACATTTAAGGTCCCCCACGTTGTCTTCCTCCCCCACCACCACACTATATCTGTGTTTTGCAGAGAAGTCAAAAAGCAATATGATCTTCTTAAAAATAAAAATATTTTCTTCTTGACCCAACATTTACAGTATTTTCTATTAAGCAGATTTTACTTCAATAAAGTGGTTCATGTAAACATTTAAAAAAGCTGTCAAAACCTGCATGAGTTGTTTAAACATCATGAATAAGAACCAGTAACAATGAAGATGTGCTGCCTTCACATTTGGCCATGTGCCACAGCTCTAAAGAGGAGTCCATCTAGAACATGCAGTGCATTACCCTGTTGAGCAGGCTTTCTTTTTTCCCTAAAGTAAAACATTCTTGACAAGCAGCTCATCTATAGCCATTTCACACAGCTTTTCTTTCATTTGCATTCTCATTAGAATAATGTGATTTTGCAAAGTCGAATGTGGAAGTACTCAGCACATAGTGAAAACATTGAACCCCACATCCAAGGTGATAATCCAAACCAAACTGACAGCAGTTAGAATGCAAGATCCATGATTGGCAATTTAAACAACACTAAGTGAAATATGAGCAGCAACATCACATCACAAATCATTGAAACAAAGGGACTGAACCTTTTTCAGGTTAACTTAATATGGACTGGACAAAACAAGAATGGACACTTCATAGAAAAGGAAATATAAAGGGAATGTGTCTAAATGCTTTAACCATTGTGGACATTTTATAGGAGAAAAATAGTGCTCTAACTATGATTTTATTGAAGCAAGCATACATTTTGGCTTATTCAGTGGTTTTCTTTTTATCGTCAGGATTGCTCCAGGTTTAAAAGTGCATGATGCCAACTTTTAAACATGCTGTAATAGAATCAATTTTCTAAGCAATTCCAGAGAGCCATACACACAAATATCATTAAGAAATAATGTGCTTTGTATGCATGCTTTTTTTATTTATTTACTGTACCTCTTGTAAACATTCCTTAGTCATTTTAGAGCATAGAAAAACAATGGAAACAATACAATCTCTTGGGTGAGATTTCTAAAGATCAAGATTTGAGCTGATGTTTTCTGGGAGGTTTTGTTTTTGTTTTGTTTTTAAAAAACACTCTGAAAATTGAGCAAAATACATCAACAGAAAAAAAAATTAGCAAAGTGTATGAGTAAAATAATGGCCTAGTTTTGTCTGTATTAAGGCAACAATTTTGTTGTGTTTGAAAAAAGTTACTGTGCAACTTTCATGATGGGAAAAGGAATGTATTTCTCAGTAAAATGAAAGAAGGACCACTAGTACAAGAGACAGCAGGAAATAATTATTAAAAATGTGCATGATTTCTCTATTTTTAAAAAACCACATTCTAACTCAAATGCATTTTCTGTGCCTTCCTTATACCTGACTACTCAAAGAAAACCCAACCTTAATTAATGAAAATGTGCAGGTGCTGGCTTATGAACGAAGTAAACTCAGTCCTTTTGGATGAGTTTGCTTCCTTTGCTGGGTCAAACTTGGAGCCTGTTATAAATCATGGGAGTCTCTGCCCTGGATTATACATATTCTCATATAAATACTGATCAAATATAAATACATATTTTTTCTAAAATACAAACGAGAAAGATCATAAGCAATGTCCATAATATTTATAACTAATGCCCAGGCTTTATAAACTACAGCCCTAAATCCTCCATTCTTGCTGTTTTTTAGATTCCCAGAACATACTGCACTTCATAAACATAAGAATGACATTTCAATTTTTTTTTTTTTTTGGTAATGGCAAATTTGCAAGAAAAGAAAAAAAAACCTCTGAGACGCAGTCCTTATGCATACAAAAAGAATGTGAACACAGCATCCTTCTGGCCTGGACATCTGTCAC
>ML685783.1:13305338-13308074 GCA_007922175.1 Pelusios castaneus
CTAGGTTGTTAATATCACATAGCTGAAAATGCACTTTACAATGCAGTAAAGAGCTAATATGACACAATATATTATTTATTATTGGTTACTGCACCACTTTTTTGTGCATGTGCCCTCACCAGTAATTCTCTGGAGAGAAATCTTCACTTATAGCAAACCTCTGTCAAGAAACAAGAGAAGATATAATTGGTCTAGGCCTTTTCAGGGAAAAGAAGCACATCTCATATGTACTAGAAAGGAAAGGATCTTTCAATGGACTGAGTGTCTCCAGTTAGGGGTTGAGTGTCCTCCAATACCATTAATTTAAGTGGGAATAGAAGGTATCCAACCCTTCATAGGAGGCTCTCAGCCACCCACTGAGGTCTAACCCCAGCACAGTTCATACTTCTAGCCCAAACAAGGGAACTGCATAAGACTTGATGCAGAAATCCACAGTCTCAGTCACAAACTATTTTGTTTAATACATCTGCTTTACTATCCTGTATGTAAGTGATTTGATTAAAGAGACAAAGGCTGGATTATCACCAATTAACATACTCCTATCTTTTGCCCTTAACTCTCACTGTGTAAGTATATTTGTCCTTTCTCTGTGAAAACTGCAGTAGAGCACAGTCCTGCCAACCACATTAACTTTACAAAACAAGATAATATACCTTAAGATCTTCAAATAATATAGCCCCAAACAGATGAGATACTGATGATGAAAGCCTGGTCTTTCAAATCTATCATCATTATAAAAACATTGTTAAACTTTAGATGCTGTGTGCCCAGGTGGATTAATTAATACTCACCAGTTGTTGACCTTTCACTGAGAGTACGGACAATCATTCCCCCAAAGACAGATGATCCTCTCATTTGCCTTATATGGATGATGCATGTAAGTCCTTTTATGCAAAAGACAAAAAAAAGCTTTAAAATCCCAGTGTACTAATCCAAATAAAGTGCCAGATTCTGTACAGATTTACTTCTGTGCAACTCCACTGAGGTTACACAGCATGTAAGTCACTGCAGAATTGGACTAGTATAAACACATTTCACCACCCACGCATAGAATATGCATATATCACAGTCAAGAAAATATGTCTCAACATTTTTCCACAAAATGTTAAATAAAAAAAATTATATTAATTTTGTTAGGCCACTCTCCTGAAAATTTTCGTGAAATTTTATGCCACATGGAGTCTTAATGAAGTCATTCTTCAGTGAAATGCAACAGCTCTCTAATAGCCTATATCACTATACATAACATGCACACTGGGAAAGAGTGAGAAAGAAACCAATCCAATTGAAAGAGCAGGGGAAGTTTTGATAGGAAAAATAAAATTGCCAGAGTTGGAATTGGGCCAGGACCCCAGGATTAATGCCTTCATTCTTGAAATACATACCACAAATGGTCAGAAACTCAGTATTATATCTTATCAAGTTAAATGCTGACAGCTTTGGCAGAATGTTGCCCCTTCACACTATGCTGGGGAATTCAGTGCTGACTCAGAAGGAAGAGTGTCATCTTCTGAATAAACAAGGGCACTTCTACAGTCATTTGAAGTCCCTTCTAAGTACAGACTTGGCCTGACCCTGTTTCTCATCACCCTGATCTTGGGATCACAGTCCAAAAAGGCATGGCTACAAACTAAGGTAATGATCCAGCAAAGAATTTAAGCACATGCTTTAATTTTACGCATCTGAATAGATTCATCCAAGTCAGTGCAATTATTTGTGTGCTTAAATTAAGCACATGATTAAGTGCTTAACAGGATGAAGAACTTCGTTTGAATCCTTGCCTCTTTGGACTGTGAGCCCAAGATCAGGGGTGTAGAAAACAGGGTCAGGCAAGATCAGAACTTGCATGAACCTAAGGATATTAAAATAAGGCACACTGATTAACACAATATTTGATGGGTCAGCCTCAATATTCTTTATTTTCTTCTATCATGGATAATTCTACTGAGCATAATCAGAGCTTTAAAACTTGTGTCCCCTTGTGATTTCTTTTCACCTTATTTCCTAGCAATCACAGGAGAGATTCTTCTTTTCCCTGCACCTGGTATACAATCCTATCAAATCAGGAAAGTAGTTGGCCCTGGTGTAAATGTCTACAGAAAGTGCAGAACTGCAGCAGCAAATTGGACCACGTCTCCTTTTTGCATCAGAATCTGCTATTTGTCCAAAAATGACTTTTCAACTATTTCTTTCCCAAGACCCCACAACTAATACAGTATAGCCCAATAGTCTTTATCTCTTCCAATAAGGTAGAGGCAAGAGCCGTGTTAGTCTATTGCAGAAAAACAACAGAGTCCTGTGCAGTGCTTTTTTTCTAAAAAAAAGGTACCGGAACTCCTATTGATGTCCGTCGTGTCATAAAGAAATAACACTGAAAATAGTGCAGTAAACAGTAAATTTTTGAATATATCAAAGAAATAAAAATACAAGGTAAAAACTGTTAAGTTTTATTAACTATGCAGGCCGCTAATATACTGAAAGACAACCTGTGAGGTCTTACAGCAGGGGTCCTCAAACTTTTTAAATAGGGGGCCAGTTCACGGTCCCTCAGACTGTTGGGGGGCCGTATTATAATTAGAAAAAAACGTGAATGCGTAGCTATCACGTCTGCTGCTGGCCTGTGTTTCTGGGTACTGGGTGGCAGGCAGTAATGCATCCACACACTTTTTGTTGGTGCTGTGGGCTCCGGCCAGGCCCAGAGTGTGGGACTGACCGATGTTAGCCTGCTGGCCTGCT
>ML685783.1:13316241-13350929 GCA_007922175.1 Pelusios castaneus
GAGAGAGAGAGAGAGAGAGAGAGAGAGAGAGAGAGAGAGCGTGTAAAACAGACTATATAGATTCAGACTATATAATCTTTTGGTTTGTTTAAAGTGTGAAGGTAGCAGTGGAAATTTCCTTATAAGCAAACACGTGATGAAAAACAATCTGAAGAGTTTTCCCTTTTTCTTTCAGTGAGACACATTTGTTGATTAGAGGTAACAATAGAGTCTCCTTGATCAGCATTGTTATAAGCAAAGCTGTAGCACTGCCTATTATTTAGATTGCCCAGTGCTTCCATACAAGACTCTACTTCCATTTGCTTAGAACTTTGCCAAACTTCAACTTTCTAGGCTGAAATTGTCAATGTTGTGTGCCTGCCTGAGCCTGAATTATTCAGAAAAAGTACAACAAAATGATTTCACCATTTCTTAGAACACAGCTGGAGGAAATATATTGTTTTCCCCATGTTAAATATATTCAGTGACTTTTATTTAAAATAAAATTTTTAAAAAGCTGTAGTGACCCCATGCTTTGGAGCAGCAATTTGAAATTTGGCAAGCGGGTGGCCTATATGTCAGGAATGTGCCTTTTTGCCACCCCTGCAAAAATCTGCCTATATATGCCCTAGTCATAACCCTTTGAAAAAAAAAATCACAGTTTGTATGTATTCACTAGAAGCTGGTAGAGTTTAACAGCTAATATCACTGAAGAACCCATCCTTGCTGAGTGCTTGAGACTCTCACAGTTCCTAATGCTGACCAGACAGTTTATGCATTATTCCCCACAGAATGACTGAGCACACTTTATCCCGCAGCTAAGGGGGCTCAAAGACTTACCCTTTAATGTTTACTCTGTGCCAGGGTGTGGATGGGCATTGGAACGACATTCAGTAACATATAAAGTTTAATGCGCTTCTTCCAGTGACCTAGATCAATGTGTCAATATAGTTCAATATGTAAATATGGGACAGTCCTGCAAACCCGCAGTCATGTGAATAATCCCATTAATATAAATATGAGTAGGTTTGCAGAATCAGGTCCCAACGCCTATATTATGGTCCAGCCAACTTCCAAACTTCTGGGGGCTCATCCAAAACAAAGCTCAAAAACTCTTGTGGTTTAAGCATCACCCATGTGCACATTGTCCTGGCTAAGGCATTTGACCTATCTCTCTGTCAACCTCAGCTTCTTTAGATTTGCGGAAGTAGCTAATTTTTGATTAACGACCTTTCTGGTTTTATCAACTGCTTTTAGGTTTTTGGCATCCTTCCAAACTTATGTGGGTCATAACATGGACCAAGTGATCCTGGCATCTGGAAGCATTTGTCTTTATAAAGCGCAATCCTTTCTTTATTGTGATTATCAGTTCAAATTTCCAGTGCACAGAATCATTCTTTTCCCCAGCAGAGATAAAAATAATCTGCTGTGCTTTGTTCAGACTATCGCACTGGACCTCACTGTTCTGAAATATTTCCTACAAACAATGGCAATTGGAAAAGGCCTTTAGTAGCCCCTGTTGAACACAGTCGTATTATATGATGATTCCCAAGACCCCATATCACAATTTTTATGCTTAGCTAGCATGATAGGGTGAAATAGAGAATTGGATCCTAGCTCACATCTCTCTGACCACATAAATTTGTAAATTGATGATCCCAGGTACCTGCGAGTTCCACTAAAATAACAAATTATTCATAAATTTTTCCAGTTCTACAGTTTGTACAGAAAGTCCTATTTAAAAATAAAGCCCTTCTACTCTTTAGGTCTTATTTTCACGGAATGCTACATTTAGTGTAGGTATAGTCACAAATGGGCTAAAAAAATGACTTTACAAAGCAGTGTGTTCAAATCTGTGTATTTATTGCTCTCTAGAAAAATGACTGATGTTTTGTTACAGTAATCAGCTATGTCTACACTGGCAAGTTAGCTCGAATTAAGGAGGCTTAATTAAGGGCTTCCTTAACTTGAACTAATAAGTTCGAATAGGGTATGGCCATGTTAAGTCGAACTAATTTCTTAGTTCAAATTAACCAGCCATTGAAATGAATGGGGATCGCTAATTCGAACTAAGTAAGTGCTTGCTTAGTTCGAACTAACATTCCAATGTGGTCATGCTAGTTCAAATTAAGCTAATTCGAACTAACTAATTCAAACTAATTTTAGCAAGTGTAGACATAGCCATCAATATTAGCCATACCTCTCCAATATGGAACTCCAAGAAGTCTAACACCATTTAATTTTGCATGAATTCTCTTAACTATTGAAGCAATCTCTATTATAACTATTCAAAGCTATCATATACCTTGCTTGGTACTGTATGCATCTTTGCACTTATGCTATCTTCTATTAGACTTCAACCAGGGACTAAGTGAAATCACACACTTTCCAGCCCCAAAGAGTAAATGCTACTTGTAGAAGAGGCACTATTTTCAAAAAAGACCATAAAAACTAGTTGATTAATTGACTTATTTTGTACAGACCAGTCAGGAACTGAATCTTTCTTAGGGCTCCTAATTCTGATGTTATCTCCCATGTGCAGTTTTTAGGTCACCAAAACACGCTCACCATAAAGTTTAATTTCTGCTATTGATATGCAGTCACAGAAGTGCCAGCCCTCATCAAGATTATTCACACCAATAACTCCATTATGACAGTCATTCTGCTCCTTAACCTGTTTTTTCTTGTGAGGAAAAACTCGGCTATTCTTCTGTGCCTTCAGCATGCATGGAACTACAGCTCTCCTGCATAATGAGCATGCCTTCCGTTGCCAAGGTTCTCGAAACATTTGGGCACAGGTGTTGGTTCCTTGTCGGCCTCCAGGGCCAATAAATGGAATCTCTGCAATGTAAAATAAGACAATACATTCACAATGTCATTATGCTTCCCAGGACATGCTAAGCTCTAAAATAAATGCATTTTCAAATATGTAACACCCCTGTATTCATAAAGCTAATTACCATTTTTTTAATTTTCCTTACTGCTTATTTACAGTCTCCTCTCCTGCTTTGCTGCAGTAATGAAATTGTTGTAATTGATATGCCTAACTGGAAAGAGCCAAAAAAGCAAACAATTTCAGGAATATTTGGTCTCTAACTACTTCCACCATGAGGCTTCCTACTGCCAAGGTAGCACCATATTTAAAGGTTAAAAGAACTTCTTCCAAATTTCTGTATCCTCTTTAATCTCTCTTGTCAATCTTTTAAAGTGGCTTTTTGGCAGTAGCCTTTGCTATCCTATGACAAAAGACTTTCGGCAGAAGATATGACCTTACAAGCAAAATTATGATGTCCCATAATGATGGCAGCTGCTTTAGTATTATTGTCATAGATACAAAGGCCTTTTGATGAATCGTAAGTAATGCAACTTTCTCTTACCTCAAAATGCCACATCCCAAGAAACAAGATTGCCAGTAGAACCTCATATTTTTCTTTTGCTGAGCAGATCCACTATGTAGCTCTTTTGTAATTTCTAATAATACTTCCCCAGAGACTTAATATCATGGGGTGCGTCCACACTGGCAAGTTAGGTCTACTTAGGACAAGTTAGGACGCTTAAATTGACCTAAACAAAGCCATGTCCACATTGGGCTTTTCTTAAGTCGACTTACGCTTTCCTTAAGTCGACTTAAGGAAAGCTTAACTTAATAACACCAACTTTTAGGTCGAGTTAAGCCTTAAATTGACTCCTTAAGTCAATTTAAGGCCAGTGTAGATGGGGATTAACACTAAATCAACTTTATTAAATTGACTTAAAGCCAATATAATGGCTATCTCTGCTGTTAAGTTGACTTAACAAAATTGACTTAAAGTGTAGCCAATTTGTTAAGTCCACTTAACAAGATCAATTTTAAGATGACTTAACAAAGTCGACAACTTTGTAAGTGTAGACATAGCCACAGTGCGCACGTGTGGCACAATAATTTGACTTTATTACCTTTAATAAAGCATCTGCTACTAATATTGAAGAATCTGTGTTGTCCCTAGAAAACCCTACTGAAAGTCCCTCAAAGCTGTCGGCCCACTGCAATGCAACCTGTATTTGCCTTCATTGATACTGCTGCTGGCCTACATTTGTCGGGCTACACAAATGCTAGCTTGTCTCTGTCTCAGACCTCATCTTCCACAGGAACCACAGAAGTTTACATGCGTTTCTCCCCCTGAAATTAGCGAACTATTCTGCTTTAAGGCCACCTGGTGATCTAGGTAAGGACTACCATTTAGTACAAGCATCTCTGGTCTTATGTTCCTAATATTGATATTCATTTTAGTTTATTTCCACTCATATTAAGCTAAAACAGCAGATATTGTCAAAATATATTGTGTGACACTGAACATCAAATTAAAATGGAGACTTTGGGGGCAAAGATTAAAAAGTACCAATAAAATACAGTAATACACAAATATTTCACATTCTAATATAAACAAGGTGTTTGAAAATTGACCATTTTAGCTTTGAGGACAAAGAATAAAAGGCCAGTGATGTTTTCATGGGATACAAGGGAGCTGTAAAAATAAAACTAATCTTATTTACAGTACGCCATGGTTTATTCTTAGTTTTCCATGAACAACACTGTTTGCTTACATAGTTCATTTCAGCCCATTTTTTGTTTTGATTACTAAATAATTGTGTTCCCCCTTGTATAGCACTAATGCAAATATAATTCATCACAAGGCTGAAAAGGGTTTACAAAGTATGTATCATAATATCACTTATGAAGCATATCATATTTTACAGAAAACAAAGACATGCAGGCACAGAGATGTTAATGTGATATGCCCAAAGTCTTGGTGAGGTCAGCAATAAAACTTAGGAAGAGAACCCAGATGTACTCATTCCTAGTTCTGTGCTCCACTTCTGGTAGATATGAATAATTACCACAATTATGAAGCAACTTTATGAGAAAAAACATGGAGAAATATATACTGATAAGGGAGCGTCAAGTAGCCTCTTAGAATGTTTATATTTTAAGATCACTAAAACACAATGACATAATAAAGTCAATACAACGGATTAATCAAAAGGTGATAATGCAGGGCATGCCTTAACTCTGAACTGCTTGGGCCACATCTAATAATGAGTGGACTATTTGCTCTCCAGAGTTCATTCCCACATGTCATTGTTGCAGACTTAGTCAATGAGAATATTCATTATTACTGAATGTGATGATGATTTGTACAGTGTGGACATAGGTCTACTAAACAACTGAGCTTGGACAACAAAGTCATGGGACATAGACTACCAAACAGCTAACAGACATCACCATGCCAAGCAAGATTTTAACTGGTGACCAAGCATCGTGATGTTCCATATCCCATTAATAATCCCATTTGTCACTGAGTCCTCCCCACCCCCCATATCCCTACTTGCATTACCCTGTTATTCAAGACATATTAGCAAAACAGTACTTGCCATTTTCCTCCCAGAGAACACACATTTTTCTGGTACTCACATCAGAATAATTCCATATTAAAAAAATAAGCACATTAATTCACTCAATTTGGAATATTCCAAAGGGGTAGCCCTGTTAGTCTCTTGTAGAAAGACAACAGAGTCCTGTGGCACTTTGAAAGACTAACAGATTTATTTATCGCATGAGCTTTCATGGGAGAAAATCCCACTTCGTTAGTCTTTAAAAGTGCCACAGGACTCTGTTGTCAATTTGGAATAGTTAGCATATTCCTTTAAATACCAGCAGGTAACATTAGAAAGGAAGTACATGGTAAAGGTTCTGTCTTCTATTCTCAACAAGTCAATTAAATCATCATCAATTCATAACTGTGTGTCTAGGTACCACAGTACACATTCACAACCCCTAGTTGATGCATTTCACTATAGCCTTTGCACAAAGTATTACTGTGCTTAGATTTAGATGGACAGTCTACAGAATGAGATAAATAAATATGTTAGTCTTTAAAAGTGCCACAGGACTCCTTGTTTGTTTAGCCTACAGATATGACACATGGCATCTCTTTAACAAGTGGCCCATCCTCCATGAATGGATGTTATGGGCCTCTCTAAATTTGGTTGACCTACTAACACCTTTAAACTTCACACAAATGGGGGATGGAAAGAAAGTCCTTAAGATTGTAGACATATTTAATTAATAGAAATACAATCTATTTCTTAGCTGGCATTATAAAGTCTTTACAAAGTGATACAATGTATGTATCAAAAAATTCTATAAAACCCTATTAGTTTCATTGCTGTGAAATTCTATAGGGACATTTTCATGAGGGTTTTGGTGGAATGAATACACAAGTTTAAGCTCAGGTGATATAACTCATACAGCCTCTCTCTCATAGTCTTGTCTATTTTGAGTATAAGCTCTTTGGGGCAGGGCCGCTTTTCCTGTGATTTTGTACTTGCTGAATGAGGACTCATTCTCACTTGAGGCATGTCAGCATTACTGAATAATAATAATAATAGCATAGGGAAATTCACTTTATACGCTACTGTGGAATTAATATTTCTGTGAGATCTTAACTTACACGATGTCCCAAAAATTAAACACAGAACATATGATGCCCTTTTACATGAAACAAAAGAAAAAATTAGGCTTGAAAGGGATTTACTACTGCAATACACTGAACTTAAAGGACCAGATTCTACTGTGCAGTGTGGCTACATTAAACCGTACTGTTAGAATAGACTGCATGGAATCTGTCCCAAAAGCCATCCATACTTGTTCATTGAACAATCACCCCAATGTAAGGGTGATCCTTTGGCAGTGCAGAACCATAAAAGGGTGTCCGACTCCCTGCTGCTGGCATAGCATGGAAAATTTGGAAAGTCTTGAGCAGTGTCAGGTTGGGTCACACCGATCCCCAGCTGGTACTTTAGCCCCTTGAGACTGTATGCAATGGAAATAGGTAATCAGTGTGGCCAAGCAAAAATACCCCAAGTCATTACACAGATCATCTCCAAAATGATATAATCATTCCAGCAATTCTTCCAGGGTCTTTATACTAACAGCTACGCTTATACACAGCTGCCAAGTTTTGTGCCACTCCATGTAACATTTTATTCAAATTTCTTAATGAGATAGTCTGCATAGAACCATAAATTTATACTTATGGCCAATATGTCCCACCTCAAGCAATGTTAGGGATAGGACACAGTGCTTATTTTAGAAAGCCTGGCTGATGTAGTGGGAAGGGGGGTGCTCATGGGTGTCACAGGACATGAATGAGTGAGGAAGCCTGAGTGGGGTATGGTTGGGTGGAGGTAGGTGTGTGGTGAGGCTTCCAGAGTGAAGGTAGTCCTGGGGAGCACAGGATTTCTGGAGGTAGGTGGTGCTGGGGTTCCTGTGTTGGATAGACCTTCTGGGGAAGGTAGTGCTGATAACTCCTGGGGGACAAGATGGGTGTTGAGATCCTGGCGTGCTAGGGGCTGTAGGTTCATGGTCAGCTGTGCCAAAAAGGAACCAAGCATGCCTGGAGCTGACATGAAACACTTCACTTTGGGCTGCTGCCCTGTCTGGCTTATCTCAGGAAGTAGATGAGAAATAGAGTAAATTAGAGCAGTCCTCAGGGTGCTCTGCTACAGTGTGAGGAGCTCTTCTCTGCACAGAGGCTGCACAGGATCAATAGAGCATACTCTTGACTTATCCTGACCTGAACTACAGATAAGTCACCCCCAGAATACAGCCAAGGACTGCTCTTCAGAATATAAAAACTAATGCAAGTATAAATGTAACCAGCAAAATTATGTAGGAAAACAAATGCAATCAATTAATAACAAAGAAATGTATATGACCCTTTTCTTTAACAATCAAACAATCAACTTAGCATATATATGCAAAACCAATGAAATATCATCCATTCCCCGCCACCACTAGTTTTCTTACATCCTGCAATCTGGATCTTTTCATTCTATCCTGTGGTGCATAAATGACAACAAGAAAATCAGAAAAGATGGTCATAACTCCCTTCTTTTCCCCTCCTTCAAGAGGGTGTCCAATGGAAAGATTGCTAAGGACAAGTGCATACAAATCTCAGGTACTCTGCCTGCCTCGGGGAATTTTAAATTTGAATCTTATTGACAAAATGAACAAATACTGAATATTTTCTGTAAACAGAACACATGATGAACTGTCGATACAGCATTTATCCCAAAGGAGAGGTAAAGGGCTTTGCCACTCAGCAATCACTGAGTTCTTTTCACACATTCAAAATAACCGTTGTATCTCACAATAGTGTACATTGTATATGGAAAGAATAATTGATGGGTTAGGTCTGATATAATTTTTATCTTCCTGAGTAAGGAAGTTAACTCATGAAAGTGTGCACAATTCTGATTTCTCTTCCCTCACAGAATCATACTAGACCCACATCATCATGAGTTTTTGACAGACATACACACTTCATGATACATGTCTGTGTAGAAATATGCTTGGTTAGTTCATTATGTTACTGTAACCTAACAGACATTTTTGGTATTAGATAGACTGACTGTCATTAAAGGTTATAATTTAAGTCTTCAGTTACCACACAATGGCTATATCTACCCTTGTTAATTTAAGTCGACTTAGCATCTCCACACTCAAATTTTAAGTTGACTTAAAGGGGACCTTGCCAAATTGACCTAGAGCATCCACACTGGATGCCTAGGTCAACTCCTAGGGGCTAGGTGGACCTCGGACAGGTCCACGGTGGCAGGGGGGGCACCCTTTGCCAAGTGCCAGGGGGCTCAGCCTTTGTCCCATTATACCTTAGTACAATGGGGCAAAGGGGGACAGGGACCCTGGCAGGGCATAGGGGCAGGGTGGGCAGGGCTTTGCCCTGCCCTCTGGGGGGGCATGCCAGGCTCTCCCTATGCCAGCCACCCTGGCAGGAAGGGCAGTGGGGAAGCCCTGGAGCCCCCTAAGTCAACTTAAAGTCAACTTAGGGCTACTCCACGTCTACACTGGCTAAGTCAACTTTCTAAACTCAACTTAGCCCGCAAAGTCGACTTAAAATGAGGTTTAATAAAGTCGACTTAATTTTTCCTTAAGTTGAGTTAAGCAGCTGCTTAAGTTGACTTAAGGAAAGTGTAGTGTAGATGCAGAGTAAATTAAGTCGACTTAAGCAAGCTTGAGTTGACTTAATTTACAAGTGTAGACACACACAATGCTATCTAAGGTGCCACAGTTATTTCCCAATCTTCAATGCCACTGTGTAGTAAATAAGGATAAATGCTGATTCTTTTAATTGATAACCATTTGTTCACATAACTTAATGACAGTAATTTCTCCCAATTCCAGGTAAATGGAGAACAGCAGGGTTCATAGAATTTGGGAAAAAAATTATCCCTTCACGATAGTTATGATTAAGGTAACTTGATTAAAAAAGAAAATCCAGAAGTGGAATAAAGCTGTTTCAAAAATAAAATTAATAGTATAAATAGTAAAATATATTTTTGTTTCTTTTTCAAAAGAAATTGCAAAAATTTGCTGTATGTTTTCATGATCAGGAAAGCAAATTTTAGCAATGTCTTATTTCTCAACATTAATGTTACATTAATTTCTTTTCCATTGTTTTTAACACAGCTTCAAGAAAACAAATCCTTTAAAATTAGCTGATACGGAAATGCAATCTTTTATGAGAATAATTTATTCCTTTAGAAAATGGTGCAATGAATACTAAGTACTGTGCCTTTGTATGAACAAGATCTGCTGTATGCACTGATTGTTCACAGGACTTAATCCTGCTCCTTTTAAAGTTAACGGGAATTTATTCATCAACTTCAATGGGAGGAGGATCAGGTCCTTTAATAAAATCTTTCTAAAAATTATGGAAATTAATAAACTTTGAAAGAATATATGGAACAATACTTTGCAGCAAGGTTAATGTTTCTAAGAAATCTCCATTGTAATGCTGGTATACTGACAAAGTCACATACCACAACACTAACAACAGCCAAAGAGTGAGGAGCAGTGTATGAAGGACTTTTTAATACCACATTTTCAGTTATTACTATAAAATTGTAATTAGGTAGTAAATTAGAGTGTTAATATTCACTTTGAACAAATAAGTGTTTGTAGTAGTAGAAATGTGCATTATTATGGTAGCATAGGGACCTATTTACCAAGCAAGGCATAGACTTTCTTCCTAAAAGTTACTTTCCCATTTTGTGGAGTTTCTTCTCATAAACTTTACTTGCATGAAAAGTAAGCTCTATTCATGTGCTGTTTACTGAAGCCATCTTCAACCACACAGAAATCTACACTTCCCATGTGTGACTTGCCAAACGAAGTATTTCTGCTGCCCCGCTCCTCCCCAAGCATCAGTAGCTACATCATGCAAAGAAAAGACAGGGAATAATTTCCCAAAGTAAGGGAAAGAGATTGTGTAAATTATACCACAAACATGTATTCTGGTCACTTATAAGGAACTGTATCATTTCTTTCTCCTTTGAAAAGAAAAATATACTGAACTATGGTAGCTCATAACATATATAATATGCAAAAATATACTCAAACCTATATGGTATAGTTGGAATGTTAACAACAGATAGAGTTAAGGTTGTTGAAGTATTTTCCATTATAATCTCTGGTTCACAGTTGCTCATAACTTTGTGATAGTTTCTCCTACTGAGACAAAATTTCCTCCTACTGAGACAAAAAACATGTGGCCATGTTAATTTGAACTAATTTTTTAGTTTGAACTAACCGGCCATTGAAATGAATGGGGATCGCTAATTAGGTCTAATTACTGTCATGAGAAGAAATGTTCTTTAAAGTTTGAATACAAAAAGGTTAGCCATATTTAAGAATAAGGAAAGAGAAAAAAATACTTTAACTTCTTGTGCAAAATATTGCAAGCTATTTTGTACATCTATAGCTATCATGGCTGAAATATGAAGTAGAAATTTGGCAATAATTCATCAAAGTTCAGAAGGAAGATTGGCTACACTACACACAAACTTAGCACTGAATCAGTCACCTCAAAGATGCCTCATTCTTTCCATATAATATCACATATGTATTGATTGAGAAAAGGGCTCCTGCATGCTACTGGAAAGCTGGGAACTGCCACTTCCCAATGTTAGGATAACGAACAGTCTTAACATGTATGTACAGAAAACCTGTCCTTGGCACAGTACTGACACTTGTCTAACATGGCCCTCGGGCCAGGATACTTCCATATTTGTGAGAACTAGGAGGAAACATTTGTGTGGCAGGTTGATTTCAAAATTTTGTAGTTGATTGAAGTTGCTCATAGTTTTGAATCATTAGAATAAGTCTAAGGGTAGATGGATTAGTGGGCAGAGACCAAGTAAAACTGCCAAAGATGCATACATTCTTTTATCCTAAAGCTTTGCAATTTATCACAAGCATCTCCAATTTTTCAAATAGCTACAAATTAAGTGGAGGTGATAGTAACAAAAATTAATTTTTCCCATATCTGTTCAATTTAATACTGACTTGTGATTGCTTTGCTAAGTGCCAAATTTGGGACACTCAACTTGCTAAATTTGCAATGACCACATAAATTTGCAAATTTGGGACTCTCAATTTGCTATGTGTGAAATAGGGGACACAACACGTGACAAAAAATCTCAAATGAGGAACATTAAAAAACATTCCAGCAGAATACTTAAAAATATATGAATTCTTTTAATTAGGTCAAACAACTCTTTCAATAACCTTAGTTTCATGATCTTTTATTTCTGACGTAAATATTTTTCAGCTACAAAGGAGAAGAGGCATACAGGTAATTGAAAGAGTAAAATGAGTGATGTCTGTCAAAATGCAGCACTTTTAAGTGGTGTGATCACATTAGTGTCTCCCCTTCCCCCAACCAAATCTCCCTGATATTCAATACATTCCAAACCTGAATTAACCTCTTATTTTATTTATTTATGTATTTATAATCAGTCTGCCAGAGAAATAATTTCTCCTCTCCCTTTTTCAGCCACCCCCACCAACCAAACCACTAACTAAGACCAAATAATAGTGAGATTCAGTCCTTGCAGGTACAATGTCACAGCTTCAAAGTATAACATTTTCCACAAACTGATGGTATTTATAATATTAGTTTGGTAAGGAAAGTAAGTGTCTCATCTGCAAAGCAATTCTCTTTTTTACTTTGAACATGGTAACACTGTGCAATGAGTGGTACTAATTGCACTGTGACAAGCACAGTATGGGACTAAGACTACTATATCACCAACTGGAAAAAGAAACCAAAACATGTTCGCTAAGTGTTTAACCAGTTTGGATAAGATCCATTATTTTCATTAATGGATTTCATTTTTATTTTATTGGGGTTTTTTACCATCAGATTAAAAACACATTTTTTATTGTGTTTCCTAATGCAATCTTGTTTGATATGTTCAGAATGAATGGAATAGTTATTGTTTTAATTATTTTTTCATTTTGTTTTTATCTTGTTTCTGTTTCCATTATTTACTACTTTTAAGTTTACTATCATACACTACAGTACATTTATTGTGCACTGAATATATGTCTAAGTCTCTACAGTAAACATGCATATGTATACATATTATTTTACATACATATGCATATTACACATACACACACACGTACGTTTAAAATATATCAGGGCATTTATTGTTCCGGTGTTATAAATAGAAGTAAGAGGACTGGCTAATAAACGAATACTGCATTATCCCTTACGCTTCATGTGCATTTACATAATTTATATAATCCCTTTTCACTCCCTATGACTGAACACAACTCTGCTGAACACTGAAATTAAATCCACATTCCAAAGTGAGATAAAAAGTTTAACTACTTCAGATACATCATTCACTTTTAAAATATTAAAACCACCATTTAAATATTTGGATCATGTAAATTCCAATGGCCATTAGTGTATAGTATCAAACATAAACAGATACAAGGGTCATTTTTGTAGGAGAATTTAGCTTGTAGAATTAGAGATGGAAAATCAAGAAGACCCCGACTATAATGTGAAATCCTGATATCACTGAAGTCAGTGGCTATGTCTACACTGGCAAGTTAGTTTGAATTAAGGAGGCTTAATTCGAACTAACTAAAGCCATGGCTACACTAGGCTTTAGTTAGGTCAAATTAAGGGCTTCCTTAATTCGAACTAATAAGTTCGAATAGGGTATTCGAACTAAAGGGTTAATTTGAACTAACTAGTTTGAATTAGCAAATGTGGCCATGTTAATTCGAACTAATTTCTTAGTTTGAACTATCCGGCCATTGAAATGAATGGGGAATGCTAATTCGAACTAAGCAAGTGCCATGAATGGCACTTGCTTAGTTCGAACTAACTTTTTCTAGTTCGAATTAAGCTAATTTGAACTAACTAAAATTAGTTCGAATTAGTTAGTTCGAATGAACTAATTCAAACTAATTGTAGCAAGTGTAGACATAGCCAGTGAGAGTATTGGGAATTTCACCATTGTATGCTAATACATAGCATACTAACCAACTATAGTCAATCACATATTTGTTTATGTAACGGTAAAACATGCTTCATTCCTTCTTACCTCTATTTCCAAAATGACTTTTTTTTTTTTTTTTACAATCTATGAAAAACAGTCATGATCATCTCTCTAGATCAAGTTCAACTGCAACTTCTGTATGCATTTATTTTGTTACAAGACAAAACTTCAGGAAAGACAATATTGGAAAGTGGTCGTCATTAGAGAACAGCTCAATTCTTTAAAATCATGCTTGAGTTCAGAAGATGTAAAAGATACAATCACACAGAAGTGGTGGAGAAATGCCAGTTCACACCAGCTGAGACTCTGGGACAAAACAGCTTAGAGTAATTTTCTGGAGTCTTAAATTCACCTTTTTATTTATCCCTCACCACACCTAACTGAGAACACTACAAGTTATTACATAAGGTAAAAATCCATGACTATTTGAATTCCCTGTAACTTTAAGATTTCCAAAACATTCAGTACTATTCTGAGAGCTCCTGAAAAACCAAAGGGAGGGCTACATAGAGAAGTACAGGGAAAAGGAGAGGTGAGAATTAAATACACTAATATCAACATATGTACATATGATGTGAACATTCACATATAACAGACAGAAAACAATGAATTTACATATTATCAAATAATCTCAAACAGATACTTCCCTGGATCTTTTGCTTGAATCACAGTTTAGACTAAACTAGGCTGGTCACAAATCATAGCTTTATCTTTACTAATAGCGTGTCAGCGGAGTCCACAGGCCATGTTAGACCAATGTATTTATATTGCTGACATCTCTGATGACCACAGTAAAGACACTCACTTTCTCAGGCTCTAACTGATCACTATATGTGGGGTTGGGAAGGAATTTTCTCCCAGTTCAGAGTGGCAGTGACATGGCGGGGGAGGGGCTGGCCTTCCTCTGAAACATGGAGATGTGGATCACTTGCCAGGATTATCTGGGGATATTTCATTTAATCATTTCCCTGCCATTGCAAGATCTTCAGGCACTAGTGCACGTCAGTCCCTCCTATAGTCTCTCTGTGGCACACAGCAGCCTACTCTCCTGGTTCTCTTGAGTTTAGTGCATGTGGTCTGGGCGATGCTAGTGTCCTGTGATATCCAGGAGATCAGACTACATGGTCTGGTGGTCCCTTCTAGTCTTAAGCTTTATGACTAAGTCTAGTCCAGTCAATTCTATTGCTTGTCACAAATTATCCTTCAGAATTTCTTTGTTAAACTTCATTATGAGATAGCGATTCCAGTTTCAAAGGCAAAGGATACAAAGGACATTGTTCCAGATATACTAATCAGCATCACAAAATGTGAATGACTCTTTATGTTTAACCCATAAGATTTATAAATTATAAAACATCTCTGTGTCTTCCATCTTCCCTAACAATCTTATCCAAATGTATTGTATGTTTGATGGACAGAATGATCCCAGAAAGTTGCTAGTTCCAGAGAATATTGGAGGTAACAGACAATTCCATGTTCAGCAGATTTCTGGTTGGAAAGTGCTACAATGTAATTTGCTCATTTACTAGGGAGCCTGGGACCTCTCTGGGCATACGGGTCATATGCAAGACAGTGCTTCATGGAGGCGTTCTGGCAGCCAGTGAAATAAGATCTTGAGAGCTACAAAGGTAGCAATGCATGAAGGATGATGCACTCAGTTTGTCTAACTCTGTGCTCATTGAAGTCAACGGGAGTTGTACAGCTGACTTCAGTTGGTGCAGAATTAGGACAATGATGAACACATTTGAAAATACCACCCCATAGTACTTACCATATCTTGCAGCTCTGACATATATTGCAAACATCTGGGTTTTTTTCCCTGGGCCAAATCTCTAAATAAGATGATGACATCAGGGCCCTGGATAGATTTGTGGGGAATTCAAGTAAAATATCAGTTATATTCTCTTTTCAGACAAGAGAAAGTCAGATACAAAGTGTTGTGGATGTGGAACTGGATGCACACACTATCAAAATGTTGACCTAACCATTTTAGGTGAATCTTTCCAAAATAATGCAGTTTGAGGAATATATCCAACATGGAAAATTACAATCTAAAAGGTTCAGGAAAGTTATAAGCAACTGAAAATATAGGAAGTGTCATGTAACTTTAAATATAAAAGTGTTACTAATTCCACCAATAATTATATGCATAAGAAAAATCTATATTGAAAGAACATTAAGAACATTGCAAAAAGTAAGCATCCAAAAATTAAGAAATGCCAGATTGATATTGCCAGTGTAACCTTAATTCAGCCTCCTTATTACATGTTATGACATAGTTTTTAATTACATGATCACATATTATTTTTCAATATCAGTGCGTTTCCTCAAAGGGTTATTTTATGAGTTTGTGGTGTATACTGTACATACACTGTAACTTCATGTACTACATATTTAATAGCAATTCTCATCTTCTAAGACATACCCATGGTTCAGTTGTTCATTAAGCAATTTTTAAAGAGTTTTATGACCCCAGGAACAATAATTTTTTGTGGAAGCAGACTGAATTGTATGCTGTGATAAATACACCAAACTAATTGTAGGTAAAATTAGCAAAGGGTAGGACCAATTTGGTTTCACAGGAAAATATATGCCTTGCTTACACCTTAAACGATCTCTAGCATATTAATCAAGTAAAACTGAACCTCCTTAAATCAACAATATATTAATTTACTGTACATTTATTGTAAAACAGGAAGTTTTCACATTGCTTTGAAAAATGGAAACTTACTAAATGTTTTCTTATCATCATTTTGGTATAAATTACCAATTAACCTAACCCCAGAGAATCGAGCAACACGAGTCTTTTCCACTTTAATGTTATATTAAAATGGTATTCAAATAGAGCCAAGAAAAAGAAACACTAAAATGAGAATATTTGCACTGCTTGGAGGGAGCCTCTTCCCTGTTCAGCCCCAGGGCAGGATTCCCATGTAGCCTAGAATACTACAGTAGTGGAATAGCTAACAAATGAGTGAAGCATCACACGTCTGTGAGTGAGAACAGCAGAATCAGATGATATGACATGACATCTATCACTGAATATCCAAAATATTCATCCAAAAGGAGGAGGAAGGAAGCCTGCTGAAACATGTCTGATCTGACAATTATTTGACTGTATTTTGAAAGATATCTTGTATAGGAAAGTGCAAAAATAAGTCTTTTGTATCACTGTGATTAGTGTGAGTAGAAAACATCTGGATACCTCCCACTTGAACTTGTGAATTTTTTTCTAAGAATAGAAGGTTTATCTCTTCCTTTTCACTGTTTGAACTCATTTTCTGAGAAATCCCCAATTTCATATAATTTACATTACGTTAACTAACTTATTTTCAGGTTCCTATAATGGCAATGAGCTAAGGCAACACAGATTACCACTTTTGTTTAAATAGAAAAGTTCCCATAAAATATTTAGACTTAACTACATTTTTTAATGGAAAACAGTTTTAACAATTTTTTTGATGATTCCCTTAAAGTTATATATACCTAAAGGGCACATGCATAACTCCACAACTGCCAGAAAATCTCTTATTCCATATTTTCCTTGGGGATATGATATTTCATTACATTTACAAACTGTCCTAGAACAATCATCCCTATTGCCTTTATCAATAAAAGATTTAATAAAGGTACATGCATAGTTACCATCCTGGGAAGTACCAGAGTACTTTTTTACTGTTTGTAATTGTTTGTACTGGGTATCAGGATGCCTGAGTTCTGCTTCCAGCTCTACCACTGACTTCTTGTGTGATCTTGAACAAGTCCCTTCATCATTTGTCCGTTTGTTTCCCCAATGACCTTTGTCTTAGTAGACTATAAACTCTATGAAACAGAGACTAGATACAGTTCCTAGCACAATGGAACTCCAATAGTTCCTCTAGGCACTATTGTAACACAAATAATTAATATTACAGTGAAACTCTACTAGAACCTGTCCCCAGTGGGTAATTCCAGGAGTTGCTGTTCTCTGACTCTTGTGACCAGCAATGAGTACCAGCAAACACTGCCTGACAGTAGAGGATTATACTTCAGTGAGAAAAGGAAGCAGTCATGTCAGTAACAGAGCTACGACAACATCCACATGGTTCCTTTTATATTTTGAAAATGCAAAGGAGAAAAGATATTATAAAATTTTATCTCTCCATCACTTTGAATGAAAAGTTTTAGTAAAATGTACATTAACCCCCCCCCCCCACACACACACACACATTTGCTGATTAATATCTACATTTTTAAAGGGTGGAAACAGTGTATCGTGTGGTGCTGAATGAGATCTTGCAACTTTATGTACTCCAAAGTGTGGTACATGTACCTCTGAGGGTATTTGAGCCATCTCTGGTGGGTATGTGGGAAAAGTTATGTAATGATGGATTTTATTTATTATTTTATTTATTTGTTGCATTTTCATAATAGGCTCTTAACAGAAAGTGTTAAAACTGTGGGAACTGGTTATATAAAATATGGTAATTAAGTTAGTTCAAGATGTATAAATAAGAACGCAGATACACAGAGATGTTGATGTAGAGAGCCCTCACCTCCCATAACCACACAGCATGGGTTGAGTTGCCCAGTCTAAGTGAGCTCAGAACTTAGTCAGGGTTTTGGGTGGGTTTAGTTTGTTTGCTTTGGATTATATATGTTACATTATAACTATATCTGTACTTAACAGTGAACTATGGACAGATGGCTAACAAAAGGTAGTGTTAAAGAAAAACACCCAAAGTATCAGCCATGGGAAAGGATGGGGTATGCAGGCAGCTGGTAGATCTGGAACGGGGTATGCAATAAGAAAACTCTGGGAACTTTTCATGTATGGTGTCTTTTTGTGGCTGGTTGGTGGGGGAGGGGGAGGTTGTTGCCATTCTAAGCCTTTAATATTTTCCATTGGCAACTGGGGATAGAGGTAGAGGAAGGAGGAAAGTTTACCTGTATGGAGCAGGGAGAAGCAGAAAACAGCTGGACATAGTCTGGGGAAACCAATGCCCTGACAGCTGACTGGAAGAAGTGATGGGGTTTATACCCCATGAAGTTCTGGAGAGGCCCTCTTTAACCCTGGTTCAGAATAGCAGCACCCACCCATAAAACTGGAAAAAAAGATCCAGATTCTTCTATGTCCCATTGTGTCATTACATTAGTTGCCCTTTTTCTTTGGGGGGCTCTGAAAGGAATTTTGCCTCATTGTCAAATTATCTGAGGCAAGGTGGGGGTTTTTTGCGTTCCCCAGAGAGGGTTTGGGACCCAGTGAGGTGGAACAGGAAGGTTAGGATCTAACATCAAAATTCAGTAAGTAAAACTCATGGCAGATGGTTCAGTGAAGATACACAGTATGGAAGACGTACAGTCATCAGATAAATTGGATTGGAAAAAGATGGAAAGGAAAGCATCTCTTAAGGAAGCAGGTTTTGGGCTCCTACATGAGGGTACAGCAGGGAATTCCTCCTTTTCTAGCCCCCTTAATCCTTTCATGAGAGGAGGGAAGCAAGGTCCAGCAATAAGATGGCTGGGGTAAGGATGAAGATCATGTACAAAGGATTTAAACAAAAGTATCCCTTCAGAGAGCTGAGAAAGAGGGGTTCAGACTCCATCTGATCAGCAAGTAGCCATCTGCATCCCCTTTTCTAGCCCTCTCCAAACTATGTCAAGGGGAAGGGGTGGAGCAGATTAAGAAATGATGATGACCTATACTGTACAATTGTTGTATATCACCACATATTTAAGTAAATAACTTTGCACCCTAATTCAACCACATCCGTTGGCTTCTGCTTGTCTTCCGGGATGACTGGCCAATAGGAAATCTACAAGGAATAACTCAGGTACTTGAAGATTAAAGAGAAAAGATGATGCCACAAAGACACACACACCATTTATAAAATCTTTAAACATTGGTCTCAGCAAAGTAGCTATGAGAAATGCCCTCAGAGATACAAAATCTAGGAAAAATAGTACTGGCATCTAATTACACCAGTGCAGTTTGCTACTTTTATCTGTAATTGGACTGTATAGTCTTTCATTCTAATTTACTTTACATCTAAACTGTGATAATCAAGACAAGCAGAACAGAATGGCCTGAAACTGGCTATACCACTGACACCAGTTAATGCCTAATTATAACAACTAAATTAAAGATGTGACTATAAAGAGGCTGAGTATCAGTTTGAAGCATTTATTTCTGTGGAAAGAAGTAGAGATTTTAAATCCTAAGTAAAAAAAAATCAATATTATGGCTCATTATATTGGTATTGCTAAACAGATTAATGAAATTAAGTATTTTGTTTTCTAAAAAAATGTTTTATCATGATGTAAAGATGACTTTTAATGAAAGACCACTACAGAAAAGGAAATTCCCATTATGAAACAATTTATAAACCAAACTAATCTGGACAAAACTGGATGGAGAATTTATTTTCTTATGAGCTCTCTGCAAGTTGCAGGATGCGGAATATGACACAGATTTACTGCAGCATTCTGAAAAAGCATGTAAACAGTGTACAACTGAGGAGAAATCCAGAATCCCAGGAATTCTCTTTGGTATAAATCTAATTTTTAATTAAAATCTTGTTGAAAACTCAAAATGCAAGCTAATAATCTTAGAAAGAAAGGTTAGCCACAAAGAATAATGTTTCCTACCAGAAAGCAGGCAAGGGAAAAGAGCAGTTCAGGAATGCTCAGGACTGTTGAATTTAGCTACTGTAAATTCTAAACACTCTATCTTTAGGAACACAACATCTGCATGTTTAACTGATTACATAAGAATTTTCTAGGAGCTGAAAAAGAAGACATGGGGAAAATAAGAAGTTCATTGTTAGTGCTTTGGCTAGAATATTCCGCTGTAGAGAAAAGACAGGTAGAGTTCCTATAAACCACAAAGAATTATTTGCTGTTTGTGGGCATACAGGACAACCTAGTACCAGGAATGACACTGATAAAGAGAGGATTAGCAGAATATTAACAAAATAAGGTATTCTCATTTGTACAGGTGTTAAATTTCTAACCCTAACAAATATATATTTTCTTCCATACCATGGACACGAATACTTTGGCTTCCATCATTTATGGCTCAATTTATGGAGGAAGGTTGGTCTTGCAGTGAAAGTACTAAAGTTGCCCATCAGGGTTCAGCTCCTAGCTGCCACTGACTTCCTTTATGATTTTAGCAAGTTATTTAACCCTCTGTACTTTACCCCAGTTCCCTACCAGTAAAAATGGGATACTTATACTCAGTGGGCTTTGGGTGGTGTGTGATTGTGTGGTTTTTGGTTTTTTTCTTTGTAAAAGACAAGGTGCTGGTACTTGGCCAGGGACCTGGGGCCACATCGCTGTGAAAAAAAGATGCTGGTACTCAGTACCCCTGAGTACCATCACAAAAAAAGCCCTGCTTATACTTCCTTTTCTTCCACCCTTTGGCAGTTTAGATTGTAAGCTCTCCCCAGCAAGGACGGTCTTTTCTATCTGTATGATGCAAAGCGGGGTCCTGGTCTCAATTGTGGCATCCTAGTGCTACTGGAATATAAAACTATCTATATTAATCTGAAAAAGGAATTTACTGCAATAGGAAAATGAAGCAATTTTGGAGCCTAGAAAATAAAATGCACTTAGCATTTATGTTTCTACTAAATAGGGGACCAAACAAAATTAGATTATCTGCAATTTTCAGCCATCTACCAGCTTACAACCTTCTGGCTTCAAGTGGACTAGCAGATGTAGTGTCTCTGATTTTTTAAAATTACTATTATTAAGGCAGATGTGGTCTTTCCATTTTGTTTTCTGTACAGTAGGCAGCTGTGAAAGGGTGAATCTCAGGGAGAATTACTTACATTTAGATCACAAAAACTTAACTTCATGTAGATCCTTCCATTTAGACAAAAGAAAGTTAAAATTCAATCTATAAACCATCCACAGCACTTTTCTCTCCTCATAATATTTAGTAGCAATAAACAAAGTGTTAATGTAATAAAGTGAATAAAATGTCAATCACAAATTTGCAGTATTGTTAACATACAATATCATGAATGAGTTTTCCTTGAAAATTACTTTGAAGTGCTTTTATGAGAAACATCACAATCATATTTTCATGTAAAGAGTACTTTGTAATATTGTGTAATGCATTCTACAACACCTCCTTTCAACAACACGTATAAATAAGTAGGGTTAAAGTAAAACTGTGTGTCTACTATGGTCGTCAAGATTTTCCAGGTGTGGCTTCGATATTTATTCTTTAGATGTATTGCTGGGAGGACTATATAATAAGAATTTTCAAACTCATTCAAATATAATGGATTAGAAAATAACTTAAGGAGAATGCAAACATTTACAGAATTCCTCAGTCTGACAACCTCAGAGGTTTTTTGCATCTTTTGATAATCTAAAAATCAAAATCAGTGGGCAACGTGACTATTCCTTATTTGATTTGATTAGCTTGACTTGGAAGAGCAGTTACAGACATTGTGACTTGTTATAACAATTGTATCTTTCCTGTTTATTTTTAAACCAGAAGCAGAAGCTAAGTGATTTACAAAGAACACATTTCATTGCAAACTGATAATCAAATTAAAAAGCCAATATGGCTTTCCTTTTTGGAATTTTTTGAGATTTCTAAAAAGTCTAGGATTCTGTACTTCAGAGCATGATCTTTCAAGGCTCTTCCATTTCTACTTGTTTCATTCTTTAGTTCTCAGGAAATATTTCAGAAAAGTGCAGGAGTTTTGCATTAAAATGATTAAACAGTCCTCACTAAATCATAGCGGTGCATTTCTGCTGTTACTAGTGACTTCCCATTAGTCTGTGTCTTATTAAGAATTCATTTTCACTCTACCAAAAACATTTCTAATATAATACAACAAAAATTTAGAGGTAATAATTTTTCACTGTTGTTTCTTCACTCCTGGCAGTATAAAAGTCTTATCTTACCTTGTAAGATAGAAGAGATTAACTGGTAGACGTTTTGAATTACAGATATATTGAAATACAGTAACCACCAGAGTTTCAAGTACCCCAAAATAAAAAATGAGCAGAAGGGTAGATGTAGACAGGTGCTCTCTCTCACCTACTACTAAAAGTTTCTGTTAATTATCCACTGGCCTTGACCTCATGTGATTACAAGCTCTCTGGGCTCTTCTGCCCAGGAAATTAAAGAAAGGCCAAATTTAACTGAGATGGAAAAACATTCCAAAAGTCTTTTTCTATAAGTGCTGTGTGATTTTAACCCTTTATAGATGTATCTAATTTAAGTACAAATATTGTACTGTAATAGTGAGCAGTATATAAAATGTCCAGAGCCGATTTTAGTGCTGTGTGTAATTAATAGTTGGGGATTATTTTAATGACCATTCTATAACTGCAAGTTCAAGGCGACCTTGAATGAGAGGCCTGGATCAAAACTTTACCAAATTTCATACAATTTCAGTTCTGGACTTAGCTCTGCACTTTCCAGCTCTGACTCATCTCTACCACATTCCATTATTGCCAGCTGACGGACAATATTCACACTTTCTTAATATTAATACAGCCTGATAAAAAACTGCTAATCCATAGATGTTTGTATCATAGTAATTTTTATGTTAGATGTTCTTTTTTATTCCTCCTTCACCCCCACCCCCTGCCTTCGACTGCACCTGCAGTATACCATATAGAGCATAGATGAGAAAATTGGATGGAATCTCATCCAAATATATTAATGAAGATAATCCCCAGGTGAGTGGTAATACTATTCATCTTTTATAGGCAGCCAGATACAACAGTTTAAACTGCTCTTTCTGAGTAGTTTAAAGACTTCACTGGTTTAAAGGTTTATTAAGTTTTCATTAAATTACAATATAGCACCAGCAGTACATGCCAGCCAGTTCATACGCCTGAAATAGCAAATACTAAAACGGTTCCATAAATTTGGTAAGCAACATACACTCTTTCTGTCCCTCAAGAAAAACACCAGAATGGGTTACTGTATTCAACAGACCAGAGACATTGCCCAACACATTACATCAAGGATGCTTTCTATAACCTCATACTTTATAAAGCATGTCAACAAGCCCTAACTTGAAGATAAATGACTTTGTGGCAAGGGGTCAGCAAGGGTAGACAGAAGCAGTCAATCCTGGCCAAATGTCCACAACTTAAAACACCTAAAGACAAACTTTCCTGACAGCAGTGAAAGGGGGAGAGGTGATAGATACACTGAACTGTCACCACACCCGCTCCCCTGTTTTCAATACTCAAATCTTCACTTACCCACTCCAGAACTATCTACTTAAACCAGAAGTCTTGGTGGACCTGCTCAATTCCAAGATCTGTAGATCTGTGATGGATATTGCCAGGGAGATGGGAGAGGAAACAGCTGCAGCTTGGTAGTTGCTCCGATACACTGCTTGGCATGGAAAGTGGATTGATGCTGAATTTTCAGGAAGTATATTTTGACTCCTAGCTGGAGTCCTCCTCTCCATCTCTCTCTAGCGAACAAATCTACTCCAATACATAGATTGGACTAAACTTTACTGCCAGGGCAACATACATGAATTCTCAATTCTGTGGAAAACCATACCATAAATTAATTGAATCTCAACACTTGTGTTACCATAAATTAATTGAATTTCAACGCCTGTGTTTGCACATGCCAAGGTTCATGTCTGTGCTTCAAAGTCCCAAATAAAAGTACCAAAGTAACCTGCCAAACTGCAGTTCCTGTGAGCATCTGAAGAAATGCAAAAGAATTATTCCAAGAAACAAAACACAGGAACTCAACACTAACTATAATACCAGGAGGGAGGAAAACGATGTACTACTATTGTACATATTTGCCTGGTACTGCCTTTTATGAATGGTATTTGGTCAATCTTGCCACCTCTAGAGGCATCAGGATTGATGCCTTTGGTGTCACTTGCTCCTGTGTACTGTCTCTCCTCCAAAACCCAACCTCTAAGCAGCACAAGCTTTCATACTTATTGTCCCTTATTTCAGTATGTGTAAACAGTGCTTTGAGCCTGTAAAGTCCAGAAAGGATTCTGAAGAAATTTGCCTTGTCAGCCTAATTAATAATGAAAATGACTCTGGAAGTCAATTTATACAATTGTTAAAGAGGAAAAAGTGAATCAATAAAGCCCTCCATACTCTTGGTTTCCAGTTAAAATTTAAGCAGTGTAAAGAGGGAAAAAAACAGAAACATAAATACCCAATAGCTTATATACATATGTGCTGCATAAAGACCCAAAATCTGAGATTAGCTGAATACAAATTATTAATTTAATAGCACTAAGGAGAACCAATACAAAAAGTCAGTTAAATCTTTTGCATGCCTGCAAACAATATTTGCCTCCAGAGACTTTGTTTTCAAGTAATGTTAACCATCATCAATACATGCCACGTTGGGAATGAATTAGGATATATACATCCTGCTGGCTCAATTGGCCAGTCTATACTTGTGAGAGATGTTCTGCCATCCAGATGTCTTATGACAGGAAATTGTGATGGTAGAATGTTCCAGATGCTTTTCATTGGTCATCCTAACTCATTCAGCAGCAATGGCAATTAGTTGACAGTGTACAGACCTTAATGGGATCCTGGAGTATTCTAAATGTACAGAAGAGCACAAGCTATAAAACCTATGCACACAGCAATGAAAACTGGCTGCTTGCAGAGTTACCATATAAACAGAAACCCACACTTCCGATACCACACCAGCTCTATGGCTGGTTAAATGAGGAAATAGACTGTACAACATAAAACTGATGAAATTTGAAGAACTTGACAAAAACTTTTTGCTGCTATTCAAAACAACTTGCAGATGGTCATGAATTTCAATCACTAATTACTCTACCTGGCCAGGATTTGAACCAGTGACCAGTGTTGAAAGATTCTGTTCCGAATTCTTTTCTGTAGTCCAACCCTTTTATACCATCATTGCAACATAAAGAGACCTGAACCCAGGTACATCTCTGATTAATTTTATCCTAGGCATGGGGGTTTCACAGGCAACTTAGTCTGATACAACACCCTTGTAGTGCATCAATCTCCTAAGCCCCTACTGTTGAGGTGCTCTGCAGACAGTGTGGCTGGCGTGCTTGGAACTCAGGCTCTTCTGGGCTACCAAATGGTTCCACTCGGGAGCTACAGCAGACAGTGCAAATTAAAGCCCATTCTAATTTATGCCAAAGGCAAGGTCCATAATTTGTGAGGCCCAGGGGTGGCTTAACCTCAAGGAGGCACAGCTCAAGAATCAGGACCTTTCTATTCTGTTCTTTTGAGGTGGCCAGTCCCAGCCTCAGACTCATCCACAAGGCTCACAAATATTTCTCCAGGGAATCTGGACTTCAAAGGCTCTTTTACAAGAGGCCCAGCTTCTTTAAATTTACATTGGGCCATGGGGACCCACTGAAAAGGATTCTCTGAAGGACATTGGAGGAGCTGTTGAAGGCACCTGAGGGAACAGTGACACTGCCCTCCCTCTGTAGCCACAACGAAGGGCAGCTCTGACCCAGGGCAAACTGCATCTGGTCCCATAGCATGCAAAAGGCCAACACATGATATGCCTGTCTGTGGACAGGCACTTTTTGGAGGGCCGGTTGGAAGCATCAGCAGCATTACTTCACTGCTCCCAGCAACAGTCAATTGCAGGCACTAGAAAGGGATTTAAAAAACAGCAAACCAACCAACCAAAACAAAACAAAAATCCCTCTTCACTCCAGTTATCTTCCTGAAGTACAGCCCAATGGGGGATTGGAGGAGATATGCCTAAGGGTGATAGGAGGAATATCAGAGGCACGCTAAAATCTCAGCTATAAGTAACTTTAAAATCCATCACAAAAAGAGCTGTGTGGCTGATGGATCTGCATAGTTTCAGTCTCACCTGCTATTCCTCAGCTCCTTTCCCAAACTCCCCAGTGGGCTCACAGCTGTCAAAAAGCTGTGTGTGATTCTAATGTGTTCAGAGCCTTCTGCTGCTCTTCCTTGGGGATTTCCTTATTGGAATTTGCCCTTCACTTCTGCTCCCAAGTTTGCCCATCTGTAAATAAGGTGTAACAGTTACCTGACTGGCAAGTCCATAATTCATTCAGCTATATGAACTAAATCCATAACTTCACAGCCTCATGCAATGATATAAAATCCAGGAAATACTCTCCATGAAAGAACAGGGACATTGTAGCATCAGCAGTAACACTCCTAGGAGCAATACTCTGGATACCTAAAACGGTGAAAATGAAGCAACAAAAAGGTGATCACAAAGGTTATGTTTACCCTTGCAAGTTAGGTCAACTTAAGGAGGCTTCAGACAACCTAACTTAGTACCTGTCCACACTAGGCTTGAGAAATTCCTTAAGTCAACTTAATGAAAGGTTAGGTTGACTTAGTAAGACCTGCCGGTTAGGTCGACCAAACCCTCTTTAGGTTGACCTAACCCTCCTTTAGGTCCACCTAAGCATAGTGTGGATGCTTAAGTCCACTTTATTAAGTTGACCTAAGGGCAGTTAGGTCGACTTAACAAAGTGGACTAAGTCCACGTCCATGGACTTATTATTATAAGTATTATTATAAGTTATTATTATAATAACAAAGTCAATCTAACTTTTTCTAATGTAGACATAGCCAAAGACTACAACAGATGGCAAGGTTTTCCAGTGAATGCCCATAATTGGAAAACCCCAAGCCAGTAGTAGCAGTTCTGGACTCCCCACCAAAGCCATCAAATTTGTGGCTTTCTGTAGCTTTTAAAAACAGACACCAGACCAAGTCCTTTGCAGATGTGCAGACTTCTGGTGCCTTCATTCTAAAGGGGTAGTTAACTGAGGCTTTAAATTGGGAGATTTTGTGTGTGTGTGGAAAGAGAGGAACAAAGAGAGAAGGTCACCATTTTTCAGTGAAATGATTTTTCATCAGAAAATGCTGATTTGTTGGAACCAAAATAATTTGTGGGAAAGGGTCCGTTTCCACATATTTCTCAGTTTAAATATTTTTTGGAAAAAAAGTTCTGAAATTCTTGAAACTTTCCTGAACAAAAAAATTCAATATATTAGTTTTGAAAAACTTTTAATTGAGAAATATAAGCAAATTAGAGCAATATAATATAATATAATATAATATAATATAATATAATATAAAGAGACCAACACTCTTAAAACAATGTCACAAAAAAAAGATTACGACAATTTGAGATGTTGAAACAAAATATTGCAGTTGATTCAAACTGAATTTTTTTCCAGACTGTTTAATGAACATTTTTAAGAGTTCAACTTTTTATCCCAATTCAGGATGGGAAAAATATTTGAAATCTCCAAATGTTTTCCAGAATGAGTGCTCACCTCTTTATCTAAAAAGGTCTGTTGTTATATTCACTGGGAGAAAGTGGTGAGTAGGTCATGTAACCCAGGCAGGTATGTAGATTAGCAATTGCTATATCTGCATCAATTATGTGGTATGCATGTTCTATTAGAACTTATGAAACACTGTCACAGAATCCACTAGATTTCAGCTGGAGCTGTTAACAATACACTATAAGGACACAAGTGTTACAAGTAAATAAACAAGGAGTCTTGTGGCACTTGTAAAGATTAACAAATTTATTTAACACATGAGCTTTCATGGGAGAAATCCCACTTTGCCAGATGCTTGAAAATGGAAAACATCTGGTGAAGTGGGATTTCTCCCACAAAAGCTCATGTGATAAATAAATTTGTTCGTCTTTACAAATGCCACAGGACTCCTTGTTTGTTTTGCTGAACAGATTAACACAGCTACCCCTCTGGAAAGTGTTACAACAGTATCTATTTGAGAGACTTGCCTCCCCCAGTTGCAATTGGTCTTTCAGAACATATCAAGCTATACAGTGCAACTGGTTTAGTTATAAGCCATTATTTAAAGGTCAACTGAGGTATTATTAACTACTCAAACTTCTTGTTTAAGTCCATCATTCTAATGCAATGCAATATCATTTTCTAACAATTTCTTGAAGAAACTACTGAGCCTAGATATGTTTGGAATAAATATTTCCAAACAGATTTTCTCACAGTAAATCTCTGTAGCCTGTGGAAAGGGAACAGAGTTACTGCTTTTATTTTATCTGGCCCACTACTGAAATCCACTTTTGCACAAGGTACATCCAATGTAAAAAAAAAAATTAGCACCCTTATTTACTCTTAAATTCTAAGTGTCCCTTTCTCTTTGCAAAACTTACCTAAGTGTTTCATTGTGTTCTTTGAGGTCCCTAGTTCAAATTAAATCACCAACCATTATGACTTCAGCACCTTGTAATCCCATGATCTGTGCAATGACTTTTTGAAATACCACAGGAGTGGAACTAATGCCAAAAGGCATTCACTTAAATTTATAATGTCCAAATGGCGTATTAAAAGTCATTAGCTTAGAACTTGATTCATCTAGCTTTACTTGCCAAAATGCATGTCCTACATGTACCACTGAGAATATTTTTGCATCTTAGAATTTAGCTGTCATTTCTTCAATGGTTTTTATTGAATAACTTTAATGTTATATGGGTTTACTTAAATACATGGATCAATGCATATATGTACTTTATTTGGATTTCAATTACAACCACAGAATTAACCAGTCTACATCTGTTTTATGTTTTCAATAGTTCCTAGCTTTCCCATATTATCAAAATCAGATTTTATTTTATCTTACTAGGGAAACAGAATTTTTTTTGGTGGATGGATCAGCGGTATTATTTATTTGTAATATGACGTTTCTCCTTCAAGGTAACCTAACCCTCTGACGAAGCGGGATTTTCTCCCACGAAAGCTCATGCGATAAATAAATCTGTTAGTCTTTAAAAGTGCCACAGGACTCTGTTGTTTTTCTACAATAGACTAACACGGCTACCCCTTTGGAATTTGACCTTAGAAGATGCTTATCAATTCCTTTATGATGCCTGTGCTCCCTATATATGGCAAAGCAGCATTTGCCCCAGACATCTAACCCTAACAGAGACGCATCTGTATTTATGATTTGGAAAGTTATTTAGTTTTGGTGGTGTTTAGAAATAACGTACTAGCTATTTGCCCCTATGTAGGTATTTTACTATTTAATTATAAAGCAAAGTTTCTTTAAAATTTTTAATGTATTCTCAGCTAAATTTCCTCAGTTTGGATTTTCTTTGAATTAACATTAAATTGTGCATTGGCATCTACACTGAAGGATACAACTTCACTATTAATATTTAGCCATTTTAGACATTCAAACAGTGTTGAAGAGGTAAAGCAAGAGCTGAGAAGGGTAATACTCTTGCTTTCCCGCTTCAACACTGTTTGAATCCAAAAAGCTTGTTTACTTTGCAGAGAGATGCTAGCAGACTATCCCTCTGGAACTGTTTGAATTTACCTTGTGACCCATCCTTCAGTTTATATTTAGTTAACATGCTACATTTTCCATTTCCTTCATTGGATGAAATGGGATTGTGCTCACAAAAGCTTATTCGATAAATAAATTTGTTAGTCTTTAAAAGTGCCACAGGACTCCTTGTTTGTTTTGCTGAAACAGATTAACACAGCTACCCCAATGGAACTTGTCACCCTTAATTCGGACACCCAACTCCTCCCCACGTGGTCTTAATCAAAAATTGGACCTGACCCATCCTTCACATGCAACTGGGTATATTTGCTGTTCTCTGGCTTCACTTACCTCTTTCTCTACCAGTCTGGGGTATATTGCCCATCACACATACTTTTCAGAAGAATGTTTCCTGTTGCATTTAAAGAGTATATTTGACCAAATAGTTGGCAGTTTCTTTGTTTGTGTCCTCACACCATTCCATCTAGTGCCAAGGAAATTCAACCAGACAGTAAATCCTTTATTCTTATTTTAACTGCTATTTTGACTTCCTATATTTCTAGTTTTCTTTATTAAAGTACCACAATGACTAGTTCTTCATGCTATATTGGTTAACTTAGGAACAGAATCTGAATTTTACTGGTTCTACAAATCTCTTGGCTCAGGATAAAATTAAATATACTTCTCACAGTCATCTACATTTCAGTTTGTCGTTTCATATTCCATTTAAGGGTCATAGAAGTACAATAGTTCCAAAACTCAAATTTCTGAGCTTTAAGCTTTCCAATGATATGCCCCACAGGTGGTTTGTAATCATCTTTGCAAATAAAAGTTAAATTGCTTTCTCAAAAGTTCATTTCTGAGATAAAAGCACCTCTCAAATTGATCCAAAATCTGTGCTCTATTCCTTTTATATTATACTTCCTTCAACACCCAAACATCATGTATCTACAATATTCATAAAACATTACAGTTGGAAAAGATTCTTTCCATGAACTTTAAGTGCTTTCTCTGCAGACACACAGCATCTGACAAAGTGGGTTGCAGCCCACGAAAGCTTATGCCCAAAGAAATTTGTTAATCTTTAAGGTGCCACAGGACTTTTGTTGTTTCTGCAGACACAGGCAATTAGAAAAGTGTTAAATTGCTCCTTAGACTGATGAAATTTTCTTTGTTGTGTCTTTGCAAATCCAGTGGTCCTGGAGAAAGAAATTGTTCCATGATATTTATTCATTATCGTCTCATACCATGTAGTGCTTAATAAGAATCTCGGATGGCAAGTTTGTCTGGAAACATATTGCCTCCGGACAAATACTTTCATATTAATTACATTAGCACTCCTCTTAGTCTGAGCCTGCTCAGGCTCCTGTATACATTTAGCAGGCTCAGAAGCTAAACACAAGAATAACCACAGCTATTCCCATGTTCGACAATATTTGTACCTATACTTAAACTCACATTATCCAATGTGCTTGGGAAGGTATGCAAAATTTTTAGAGATTTAAAAATATAATTCAAACCCAGCTGGCAGATTTCAATGTTTGCAAATGACACAAAAATTGGGAGAGTGGTAAATAACGAAGAGGACAGGTCACTGATACAGAATGACATTACTTATAGGATAAAGGACACTATCCTGGGAGCAGTGACCCTGAAAAATTTTTGGGGGTTACAGTGGATAACCAGCTGAACATGACCTCCCAATGTGATGCTATGGCCAAAACAAATAATCCAATCCTGGGGTGCATAAAGAGGACAATCTTAAATAGATTATTTTCTCTCTCTATTTGGCACTGAAGCCACCACTCCTAGAATAGTGTATCTAGTTCTGGTGTCCACAATTCAAGAAGGATGTTAATAAATTATACAGGATACAGAGAAGACCCACAAGAATGACTAAAGGATTAAAAAACATATCTTATAGTGACAGACTCAAGGAGCTCAATATATGTAGCTTAACAAAAAGAAGGTTAAGGGGTGACTTGGTTATAATTTAAAAGCATCTAAATGGGGGGAAAATGATAATGGGTCTCTTCAGTCTAACACAGAAAAAAATAAAATGAGCCAATTTCTGGAAGATGAAGCTAGACAGCTCAAGCCAGAAATATAGTGGACATTTTTAACAATAAAAATATAAACATGCCCATACTGGGTCAGACCAACAGTACATCTAGCCCACCATCCTGTCTTCCAACAGTGGCTAATGCCAGATGCTTCAGAGGGAATGAGCAATGCAGGTAATTATCAAGTAATCCATCTCCAGTTGCCCATTCCCAGTTTCTGGCAAACACTCTGTACAGACACTTTAGAGCATGGTTTTGCATCCCTGACCATCCTAACTACTAGCTATTGATGGACTTATCCTCCATGAACTTATCTCATTCTTTTTCAATTACTGTTGTATACTTGGCTTTCACATCCTCTGACAAAGAGTTCCACAGACTGACATGTGTTGTGTGAAGAAATACTTCCCCTTTGTTTGTTTTAAACCTGCTGCCTACTGATTTCATTTGATGACCCCTAGTTCTTGTGTTATATGAAGGAGTTAATAACACTCCTTTATTTACTTTCTCCATACCAGTCATGATTTTATAGACCTGTATCATATCCCTCCTCAGTAGTTTTATTTCCAAGCTGAAAAGTCCCAGTCTTTTCAATTTCTCCTCAAAAGGATGCTGTTTCATACCCCTAAATCATTTTTTGTATCTTTACCAATTCCAATATATTTTCTTAGCGATGGGACAACCAGATCTGCACATAGTATTCAAGATATGGGCATACCATGGATTTATAAAAGTGGTAATATGATATTTTCTTTCTTATTGCCTATCTTTTTCCTAACGATTTATTCAGTTAGATTTTTTGACTGCCGCTATACATTGACTGGATGTTTTCAGAGAACTATCCACGATAATTCTGAAATCTCTTTTTTGAGTGGTAATGGCTAGTTTAGATCCCATGATTTTATATGTATAATCGAGATCATGTTTTCCAACATGCATTATTTAGTATGTATCAGCTTTGAATTTCATCTGCCGTCTTGTTGCCCAGTCACTCAGCTTTGTGAGGTACCTTTGTAACTCTTCTCAAGGTCATTAAGTTCAAAATCTTGAGAAGAGTTACAAAGGTATCTCACGTGAATGTTTTGTATCATCTGCAAATTTTGCCACTTCATTACACCCCTTTTTCCAGATGGTTTCTGAATATGTTGAGCAGGATTGGTCCCCATAGCGACCGCTGAAGGACATCACTATTTGCTTCTCTCCATTCTGAAAACTGGCCATTTATTCCGACACTTTGTTTCCTGTCTTTTAACAAGTTTCTGATCCCTCTTATCTCATGACAACTTTGCTTAAAAGTCTTTGTGGATGGACTTGTCAAAAACTTTCTGAAAATCTAAGTACACTATATCCACCGGATCACTCTTCTCCACATGCTCGTTGACCCCCTCAAAGAATTCTAGGAGATTGGTGAGGCATGATTTCCCTTTACAAAAACCATTTTGACTCTTCCACAACAAATTATGCTTATGTGTGTCTGATAATTCTGTTCTTTACTATAGTTTCAATCACTTTGCCTCATACTAATGTTAGCTTACTGTCCTATAATTGCCGGGATCGCCTCTGGAGCTTTTTAAAAAATTGGCATCACATTAGCTATCCTCTAGTACAGAATCTGATTTAAATGAAAGGCTATATACCACAGTTAGTAGTTCTGCAATTTCACATCTGAGTTCCTTCAGAAGTCCTAAATGAATACCTTCTGATTCTGGTGACTTATTACTGTTTAATTTATCAATTTGTTCCAAAACCACCTCAATATGGGACTGTTCCTCAGATTTGTTACCTAAAAAAAATGGTTCAGGTTTGCAAATCTCCCCCACATCCTCAGCCATGAACTCCAATGTAAAGAACTCATTTACTTTCTCCGCAATAGTCTTATCTTCCTTGGATGCTCCTTTAGCATATCAATTGTCCAGTGACCCCATTGGTTGTTTTATAGGCTTCCTGCTTCTGACGTACTTAAAAATATTTTACTCTTATTTTTTGAGTCTTTGGCTAGCTATTCCTCAAATTCTTTTTTGGCCTTCCTAATTATACTTTTATACTTCTCTTGCCACAGTTTATGCTCCTTTCCAGTCCTTTCATTTGTTTAAAAAAAAAAGTGCTGGAACTCAGAACACCTGAGTACCATCACAAAAAAAGCACCACTCCTTTCGAATTTCCTCAGTAGGATTTAACCCCATTTTTTAATGGATGCCTTTCTGCCTCAAACTGCTTCTTTTACTTTGTTGTTTAGCCACAGTGGCATTTCTTTGGTCCTCTTACTATGCTGGGATTTTGTTTGTTTTTTTAAAAAAAATTGGGTATATATTTAAATTGAATCTCCATTATGGTGTCTTTAAAAAGTTTCTATGAAGCTTGCAGGGCTTTCATTTTTGGCACTCTACCTCTTAATTTCTGTTTAACTAAGATAATTAACCTTTGGACCAATCTACCTAGAGTTGAATCAAGATCAGATGTTTTCCTGAAAGATCTGCTCTAGGAATTATCTCTGGGAAATTCCACAGCCCATGTTATACAGTGGGGGAGGGTCAACTTGATCAATGCAAGTTAGTTCTCTGCCAGAATAGAGTGAAAAGCATGCTACTAGTTGGAAAGCCACAGGGCTCTTTGCTGTAGAAACTGTCCTTTACTATATAATTGTAGAGCACCTAGTAAAATGGGACACCAACCTGGTTGAGCAATGTAGGCACTACCATTATATACATGATATATAACACTGCCATTGGGGTAATTAGCTAATTCTACAGAGTTGGTAGGACCCACTCAAACTTCAGTTAACTAGCATATTGCTTAACTAGAGTTTAATAAACAGGATGTATTGTGCCAGGTATTTGCTCAGGAAATGGGTGTACTTTAATGCATATATTATTTATTTAAGTGTTACTCTTTCTCTCTCTGCACGCACACACATGCATGTACACACACACACACACACACACACACACACACACA
>ML685783.1:13350939-13395696 GCA_007922175.1 Pelusios castaneus
ACACACACACACACACACACACACACACACACACAGAATATATCAAGGTAAAGACATATGGTCATTCATTCACCCATCTGTATGAGGGGATATTTCAGTTTAACTAAAGAAGATAAGACAGTAAAAGGAGGAAATCTTTTTTATAGAGAACAAATCACGTTTTACTTTCCTCTATAATTAAAATGCATGTATGAAAGTCACACAATTTCTTTTGACACAACTGTTAGCCACAAGCAAAATTATTTGAAAACAACATTCTTTATATATATATATAAAACATAATAATATGATCCTTATAGCTGCAAAATCTTCAATAAAATATTTTTATAATAATAGATGTATTTTAAATCTTCACATATTAAATATGACCAAAAATATCACTAAAAATTAACGTAAAGCTTAACGGCTTATGTAAGAATGCCTTAATAAAAAAATGTTGCTGCAGTTATTGAACTGTGCAAAATCAAACCCCTCCCACTAAATACTTTTCAGTCTAATTTCTATCTAAAGCTTATTCAGCAAACTAAAATGCCAATGCATTTCTTCAATTTCCACTTCTTTGAACCTGCTAATGTCTGAATAAAAAAAGATTTATTTGTGTTTTGATCCTCATGTAAACCTCTGGTCTAAAAACTAGCCTTAAACACAAAATTCCTGAGATACACATGAACCTTCAAAATAACTGAAAGATCATTTTGATTTTTTTTTCTGCAAGCTATGTTTGATTTACATCAATTAGATCTTTCACATAAGGTATCATATAACAGGAAGGCTAATAACCCAGAAATAACCTCATTAAAAAAGACAGCATATCGGTCTAAAGCAGAATGAACTCTAAGCAGAAAAATTAGTGACCTGGAAAGTATCAGGAAGAGGTAATAGCAATACAGAGAAAAAATACATTCCCATTAGCTCGTCAAACGTAGAAATCACCAGCAATAAAGTAAAATTACAATGGAAGCATAAGGAGAACATTTAATAAAATGTTTTTTATCTTTTCAAATTCTGTAGCATACAATGTATACTTGCCAGCTAAGATATTGTCTGAAACCATGTTAGAACTATTGGTTCGTCCATGGGTTTTTTCAGATCTGTGAAACAGTCTCTGGCAGTGTATTACTAGCAAGCCTAATACATTTATATTAAATTATCAGTGCATGATTCCAGTATCTATGAATTCATCCATTTTAAAATTAATGATTAATAATGGTTACCTAATCTGGTTTTACAGAAATTCTCCTAATTTAATATCAGTTTGGATTCCAATTCTCTCAAACTTCAAACAATTCTTGTTAATTTACTGAGCATATTTTTTAAAAAGAACAAATATTTTATACTTACAAGGAATGATTTCACAGAGAACACACCTCCTAACATATTTCTTCGTGAATCACATCAGTTCAGATAAATAACTGTCCTCAGATCTACCCACTGCAAAACTGAAAATGTCATCCACTGAACTCAATGAAGTTAGTCCAGTTTTTTCCAGTTTAAATGAGAGTGGCATCTGTCCCAAAGTAAATAACTCACTAACAAAATGAAATTCAAAGTTGATTATAATTGATGGATAGTATTTTGTAGGCTATGTATACATGGTAAAATATGAAGGATTTTATCAGCTTCTCTGTTTTATTTTAACCAGTTTCAAAAAGATGGAAGAGAAATAGCCCAAGCTGAGAATTCTTATTTCTATAGAAATCCTACCTGTGTGTGTGTTTACACTTTACCTTTTAAAATCAGGATTACTTGGAAAATAACCAAAGCAAATGATCCTCTAAGTTGGACTCTCATTTTCTGTCTAATGGCTTGGCTGAAAAGCAGGGGCAACTGAATGTTGCAACTGAACTCAGCAGGGGCCACATTCGCTAAAATCTGTGGGTCTCGGCTGATTATGATGGCCATGTGCCTCTTCACTGCCTCCAGAGCCAAGGCAACCCTATTTCTGCTGCAGTCATGTTTCCATTGGCCACTGTACTTTCTCAAGATGAAGGGTTCATCTGCTGCAGGGGGAACTTCTATAATAATGCCTGTGGGCTTCTAAAAGGATGGTTCTGTGTAAAGTAACCAGCTGCCCATCTCCGTGCACTTCCACCTACTCCCAACATGACAAGCCACAAGTGGTGTTCCCTGAGATCACAAGGAAAAGGAAAACTTACCACAGAGCTGACTCTAAGCAGGCCAGCAGATTCATCACCTGAGGAAGGAAAAATAAAAGCCCAAATTATGCATCACTTTACATTTCTTTCCTCGTGGCTGCCTTTGTTTCCAAAACTAAAATGAAAACCCGAACAAATCGACTTAAACTAATGGCCTTAGCCATCCAGGGCCTGGAAGGAGAGAGGGCACACCCTTCCAGTACGTTAGTCTCCTTTGCACCAGTTTCCTCTGTCCTTTCATAACCGCATCCTCCTCAGCATGAGAGAGGCAGAAACTTCTGACAGGCTGGGGCACCTTTTATACATCACCATTCTGTGCTTTGCTTTGCTCATGGAAGCAGAGAATAGCATATTGGAAACATGGAGGAGGAGAATTTCGTACTGTTCTTTCCAAACACTACATTGCTAAATAATGTTCCGAAAAGCCTCTCTGTCAGACCTCTCCTTCTGAAGCCAAATGAGCCGATAGTTTATGCTGGTACAATGTATCAAGCAAACAAAATAAAATCTCTGATTTTGGGCTGGTTGGAAGTTTCTTCTCTCTCTCCCATCTCTATTCTGAAGAAAATGCAATATAATCACATCTTGATGTGAGGAAAAACATGCTTTAAAAGGTTCAGTCTTCTTATGATTTTACAAAAAAAAAAAAAAAAAAGCCTCCCAGCTATGTGTTTACCATGGGTTTAGCCTACTTATAAAATGGATGTAGCTTTATTCAGCTCAGGGCTGCACCTGGGGCCAAAACCGCAGTGAGTAGTCAAAGACAGAGATTTCTCTAAAACATCATGAAGTCTCATTTCATTTTCTTCTGTGCAAAAGTATTCATATATAACTAATATACATCTACTCTAAATATAGTACTGTGCATTAAACCACAAAAAGAATTACTTTCATATGGAATAAGATTCTGCAATGAAATAATAAAGGCAAGAAAATTCAGACTGAAAACCAACTCCTCATTTTTTTTCTTACTTTACACTCCTTTGTTGTTAGCAACTGCAGTATATTTGAGATTATATATTCATTTAATCCCTTTTATAAGTAGCTGTAGGACAGCTGCACCTATTGGTCTTGATCAAACTGAGTGCCTCATCCTGCTAGGCACTGCACAAACTCATATTTAAGACAACCCTTGCTGCAGACAGATTACAATCTATGTAGACAAGACAGAAGATAGGGGGAATAGATACCTGAATTGAGATACCCAAAGTTACACAGCAGGTTAGAGTCAAAGCAAGACATACATACCATATCTCCTAAGTCTAAGACCAGTAGTCTTAGACCCAGTCTACAATGTCAGGAAAATCTGATGCAACTTGCGTAACTTCCATCAACTTCCTAGCTCACCCTCAGAGAGGGGGTAAAAGGCCATGGGTTTACATCTAGCCCATTAGGTTCCCTCCCAGTATGGCGGCCGGACAGTCCAAGTTACCAGGGGATAGTGTGACCTTTTAGTCTCAGTCAGTAGATGGCCCAGTAAACAGAGCCATGCAGCTTAGTAGCCAGAGTCGTTGAAGCAGCTCCCTTCATCAGGACAGCATGGCCTAACAGCTAGCGACAGTGAAGCAGCCCACGCTGCTCCTCTGAGTCCCGGCCCAGGATTCTGTCAATGTGGGGGTTGTCAGCCACCAAAGCAGTGGGGCTCCACCCAGGGCAGTCCCATGGGGGGAGCAGGGCCCAGGGCCAATTGGCCGAAGCGGGGCCCCGTCCCCATTGTGGAGGGGAGGATGGCAGGCCGACCTGCCCGCTTCGCCCCCAGGGAGCTGGCCCTGGGCCGGGAGGCCGAGGCTGCCGGCGCGGGGAGCCGGCTCCAGCCCAGGCCCCGGCCCCGGACGCTGCCTGTTGCGGGGGGGGGGGGGGGGGGGGGGGGGGGGGGGGGTTGGAGGAACCAGCTCCCGCCCCAGAGGCAGCCTTACTCCACTTCAAGGGGTGGAGTGATTACATCAAGCGGAGTGCACGTCTGGGATCAACTGAGCAGATCTATATTGCCCCCTCAATCAATCCTGCTGCGTCGATCCTCAGCTTTTTAAGTGTAGACTAGGCCTAAGTAATCTCTCCAACACCAGTATTTTGTAGGAGCAATTTAGCAGGAGATTTTTTTCCAAAGGCCTCATTGAAACTTAACGGAAGTTGGGCACCTGGCTCCACCTAATAAATTTACAATAGCTGGCTACATTTTTAGATGGTTCTTTTATATAGTGCCAATAGTGGCAGCTACTTTATTACTTTAAAATAGAAACTATATGAAAGTACTATAACTTGTGATAGTCACAAAATATCACTTAAATGGGGGCTAAACTTCTTCAAACCTTTCAGCTGATAAAGGTTTGATTTACATATGACTCTAACAGCTGTTTTCTTCTACTTGCTGGTACAAGATGTGTCTGGGGTAACTAGCAGGTTCTTCTATTTTGTCTTCTATTCACCTTACATTAAGTATCAGATCTTTACTGAAGCCGTCTGATGTGAAATTGCCATAGGAAGCAAACCGGAGCACATACAGCTGTACAATTAATAGACAGGCTTGTGCTTTTGCTTAAAAACATTAATAAGATGCTATCATTTCTAGAAGAGATCGCATTCAGACATCAGCAAAGACAAGCACAGAAAGCTGAACGTGTGAGACTTTAACAACACTATTTTGTGGTCAGACAAGTGTTTACTTAGGATTCCACTCTAGAAATAAATGTTATCTGAAGCCTGCTAGAGGCAAATTGCTGTATGGAGTGGACTAGAAGCAGCACTCTTTTCAGTTCAGACGCTGGGATTCCATCCTACCTTCTCTGCTGAGGCTTAAAGAGCTATCATTTTCTACTAGCAAAGGAGGACATGCTACTAGGAAAATCCAGGGGTGTCACTCAGGAAGAAACAGACAACTTCATCTGCGTCAAACAGTATGACAACGTTGGTGATCTGGTTGTATACAGATGCCCAACAAGGGCCTAGAATCTGGAACTAAGGTCTTCATGCAAATTTTGCCCCAAGTATCCAGATGTTAAAATTCAGTGTACTGGACTATTGTGTGACCTAGCTCAAGAAAAAAACTGAATAAAAACCAAACACATCACAATTTCCCCTTAGTAAAAATGAACTTCTATGCTGCTGGAAAGCAAATACTAAATATCCTCTTCAGTAATCCTTATTTCCAATGGGCTTTATTCTGTGAACTTTAAGTCATACAAGTGGCCCAGGAAATCACTGGGTTTGTTCACATGAAGAAGCACCTGTCATACAATAAGAGTTGGCAGGATTGGACACCATTTTATTTGCATCTCAGTGAGAAGTTTCTGTCTCAGCAATAAAAAATTAGTCTTGTGAAGTGAAGATCTTCTGATTGATACCAGATCCTTATCTCCTGATGAAGTCAGTAACTTACAGGATCAAAGTCTAGTTGTGTTAAAAAGCCAGCATTTAAAATTCTTGTTTTTTAAATTCAGCACTAGGAATAACTGAATCTTGAATATGCAGTTCTTTAAATATGTAAACACAAAACTGTATGAAATACTAAAAGCAAAGAAATAGACCAACAGAATCCAGAAATGAAGCATATTCTCTGAAATCTTTTCTCGGTCTGTTGGAATACAATAGCTGAAAACACAGACTATCGGATAGACTTAGAAGGAACCAGAAAGGCAATACATGCACATTGAGTGAATGGGGGGAATATGCCAATTAAAATGGAAGTTGTGAGACATTCCTCTTATAAAGTTCAAACCTCTGGTTAAAAGGTCATTGAAATTATGAGCTCTGATGACCTGGGAAAAAAGCTAGCAAGAAAAATTATATGTTACAGGAGGTTCTAATGAGAAAGAGAACTGTAGGAACAAATATATACACATACTTTTGAAAAATAACAACAATAGGTTGCATGGATCTGTATTAGTCATCCTTGCCTGTGTGACAGTATTTCTGACAAATACCTTTTGCTGCTAAATGGTGTACTTCACTACCATGTAGATTTTGATCTATATACTATAGCTTACAATTGAACTTCCAATCATTAAAATACCAAAACCTAAAGGCAATGAGACAGCAGCTACTTACCATTGGATATTTTCTTGTGCTTACCGTTTCCAGGGAAACCAATTGCTTGGCATGTTTCTAATGCATTTTGTTGGTTTATTTTGCTTCTGGTTCTCAGCCAATGAAGATTGCAATGGGGTGAAACAACAAAGAGAAAATTTATGACAATAAAATTAACTAGCTTTGAGAAATAAACATTAAATACAAATTAAACTAGTGCATATATTAGATTAATTCAAGGCCTTTGACGGTCTTGGACCTGTTACCAGAAACAATTTAAATGACATGACCCTGGTGTTCTGTTGCCAAGCTGAAATGCACAGTATTCAAAGCTTCACAAAACTTTTAATGAAACTTTATTTAATGTTTCTGAGTTCCCTACTTCCTTCATAGATGATCTGAAGACCACATTAAAATGTAAAACAGGGGCTATACTAAGGGAACTTAATCCATAACAATTTTAGAAGAATTAACAATTTAGTAAATGAATGTTTGACCACAAAGACAAGAAATAACATCATTCAGATCAAAAGGAGAACCAATAAATATAATGTATTTGAATTTTCAAAAATGCTCTGATAAAGCCCTTCACAATAAACTATTAAGGAAGCTAAGCACTTACTCCTTGAGAGGCAAAATTAAGTTTTAGGAAACAAATAGTGGGAATAAATGGTCATTTAGGTGCTTGCAGCAAGCAAAACTTATTTATGTCAATGCTCTGGAATCAAAGAGATAGGGAAAGATAGCAATACTTGTGGATGACAACTTTTTGGGTTAGTCAGGCTTAAAGATTTTTCAAGAATTTCAGTAGGATTTAACAAATCTAAGATGATTCGGCAACATAATGAGGATGATTAAATGCATTGTGCAAGTCTAAGATAGGGAAAATTTTGAAGTATTCAAATGCACTAAAAGAGTCTAAATTAACTGTAAACATGCAGGAACTAAAAACAAATAATTGTGGACAGCTTAACAGTGATATCAGCTCAACATGCAGCAGAATTTAAAAAATGCATACAAGGTGACAGGTCATTTAAAAAACTAGACATTAATATTGAAAAGATTGTAAATGCCATTAGTAAATCAATGGCACACCCTCAAAATAATGAGTTCAATTCTCACCTTGGCTCCACTGAAGTGGACCTATGTTGATTTTTTTCACCAGCTGCAGATCTGTCTTGCTATTTTCAATTTTGGTTACATCATCTCAAGAAAGGATACAGCAGAAACTGAAATGGTACAGAGAAGGGCAACCAAATCAATTAGTGTCACTAAAACACTTCCATGTGAGGAGAGATATAAAAGTATTTAGTTTAAAGAGGAGACAAAAGAGTATGTGATAAAAGTATATAAAATAGTGTGAAAGGACCTTTTTTATATAAATGTTCTTCTCTCAGACCCCAAAAAGAAGATGATAGCCAACAACATTAAAAATTAATGAGTTTAGATGAAGGAAAATACTTTTTTTGGTAAAAGGAAACAATAGCGTGTTGTGCAAAATGTAAAATGTAGTGTAGTAGAATTAAAAAAGACACACACATATACTCCAGCGACATCCGCCATAGTTATGCAAGCTGGGGACACTGGTGAAATAAGGATATCAACTCTAAAACTTAAGGGGTACATCCACACTGGAGCCTTAGGTCAATTTAAGGAAGGTTAAGTCAACCTACAGACTACTGCGTCCACATTGGGCTTTTAAGTCAACTTAAGTGCTTCCTTAAGTTGTCTTAATAACACCATCTCTTAAGGTCGACCTAACGCTTAAATTGACCTCATTAACTCAACTTAATCCAGTGTAGACGGGGAGTGCCCTTAAATTGACCTAATTGGCCTCCGGGTCCCTCCCAGCTACCCACAATGCATCACTCCTCCGTCAACCTAGCCCCTGCCAGTGTGGACACAGGCATTTGACAGGAGTGTTCAATATGTACCTTCTATGTCAACTTAACAAGGTCAAATTTAAGTCAACCTTGTTAAGTCGATTTAACAGAGCCTCCAGTGTAGACATACCCAAGAATACCAGCCATTAACTGCTTGCAACTAGGAATATGCTGCTCTCTTACTGGCATGCTGCTGCCTGAATATCCATTGTTGGGTCCTTGAACCCTCCTCTGAAGAATCTGGTACTGTCTGTGTCATATACTTAACTGAATGAACAATTCGTTGTGATCCGGAATGGTAACTTTTATGGTTATACAGCTAACATGGAATGTTACATATGTTAACTGTGATGTCACATTCTAATGTACACTAAACATTTATTTGACATAACAAGTGAAGAAAACCTGGCTATGAGCAGAAAATTATCATACTATAGACTTCCCTGCATAATTGAAGTTTATTGCCAGTATGGCAGCCTCTTATCTATCAGCACAAGGCGAGTTTGCATAAAAAAAACCTTCCTATCTTTATATCTTAATGTGATAAGGAAAAGAAGCTATTTTTAGAGCGTTCAGGAATAAATCCCAAATCAGTTTAAAAGCCAAGAGGATGTTGCTTAGGTTACGTTAACTGAATTTTGACACTAACATTTTCCACAGAATAAGAAGTGAATTGGTGAATTACAAAAGAGTAAGTATTGTCAAACTTGGCACTAATGATCAAAAAATCTTATTTTTCACAGCTATGGGGATTTGGGCTCCAAAACACAGTGTTAAAATTTTACACAGCAAAATAGTGCAGTGTGAAGCACAGAAAAAAGTAACTGTTGGCATCTTTGCAGTGTGTTAATATTCTAGAAGATAACATGGAATATATACATCTTTCTGTCTTACCCAGTGACCGCTGGATGCAGAATAAGGGTTAACAGTTTAACAGCTTTGTCAAAAATGGGAAATTGGGGCCAAGGTCAATACTCAGACTGACTGTGAACCAGATTCCCTTGCCTGGTCAGGCTATATTTGTGGTGCCCTTTTCCACCCTTCCAAGCCTGATGGCATTTAGCTGCCATTCTGATAGCTGGAGGTCTCAAGGTTCCTCTACTTCTCCCTCAGTGCCTAGGGCCCCAAGGAACTAATTCCTTGGGACTTCATCTCTGTCATACCTCATTATTCCTCAGAGCCACTGTGCTATTCCTACCTGACAGCTAGATTTCTCTATATGGAAACACCAACGCTGCTTTGCAGCATCAGCGTTACCCAAGACATATTCAAATTTGGGAGATCTATTTAGCCATATTTAGCTCCAGAAAAAGCTACGTAAAATGAGAAAGACAATGGGCAGAGGAGTGAAGGGTACAGAAGCAGAGTTGCGAATGGTAAAAATTTGTAGTTTTCCAGTACTGTACGTTGCATCTTAAATGAGTCCACCTCAGCAGCTGGTACATGGTGAAAGGATGAGGACATGCACATATGATATTTTTCAGCAATGTCCAGCGTCCACTTTTTGAAGATGAAGCATTTCTTTGACTACTGAAGATATGGGATGTGGAAAGATAATGGTGGTAATGGAGCGCAGCAGCAGCAAGAGTGCTCAACACCAGTTGTAACTGGTTAAGTAATGGGAATGGCACAGATATTGCCAGCAAGAGTTCAGTGAGTGCATTCACACATTAGACACACACATGAACAAATAGCGTCGGAAAGCAAAGCTGACTCACTAGGAAAGGGCAGCACACCATTATGAACAAATTCAGTGTGTGCATTCAGAGCACAGAAGTCAAACACTAGCTAACCAGGTGGGATCAGGCCCCACTGACCATCAAGTACACAATGCTACACCAAGCATCATAGAGGTCTGTCAGCACAGACTGGCATATGGGGCATACAGCACAGAACAGCAATACTGCAGAAGCGGCCAAAGGATATGAGTAGAGGATTCAAAATTATTTTGTTCTTTTTCTTTTATTGGTGTGAGAGTGCAGTGCAACACGGGCAGTGTATAGGGTGCAACACAGTAATCAGACAGGTGTGAAATTACTGCTCACACTGTAAGAAGAACCTGTAGAAAATCCAGTTCCTGAACCTACATTGAGACTAGCCAGGAATTCTGAATAGAAAACACAACTAGAGTTAGGCAGATATGAAAAACAATGACGAAGACCGGCTTTGGCTTGAACCAAGGAATTAATTTGTGCTTGCCATCGTCATCCCCTTTTGTGTTCACTTTGTGTAACCATTGGAATGGTTTAATCCTCAGGAGTACTTTTGGAAAGTGATTTAGAAAATCATAAACCAAAGGAAATTTCAACCAGGCTGATTATACCTCTTGCAGTTAGGACCATGCATTAACAGGAAGTTTGTATGACTGCATGGGGTTGAAAGAAAACACCAGCACATAATGCAAGTGGTATTTTTTTTATACAGGACAGGACATGTGGCGTCTTTTTAGGTAGTAGGCAGTATGTGCTGCAATTCACCTTTCCTTATTACTGGCTTATATAAGCCAGACTTTTGATCTAAAACTCTTGAAATGATCTTTCCACTTACTTCAATGGGCTTTGGATCAGGCTCTGAATGGAGTAGCAGGACATTTTACAGAATCCTTTCACTTCCCAGTATTGGGTGACAACATCTGGCTGCTTGTGTGATTGCACAGGGGAGCTAGGGAAAGCTGCTTTCACACTTACTTACCTCTAAGGCTGTAATTGTGCCACCAGATTATTTTTCCCCCATGCAGCAATTTTTTGGAAAAGGGGAGTTTGGCACCAACCTAGGACTTTCATATTGCTTCTGTTTAAAATACACATTAACAAACCAATTTCTTTATATAGCAGGGCAAGAGCTGTATAATAAATACATAAATGAATAAAAGCTTTATTGATTTATTACAATAAATCAGTGGTTCTCAACCTTTTTTCCACCACAACACACCTGACAGATGATGTTCCCCTGCATGACACACTACAGTGTGGTGGTGGCGCCTGGGCTGCGGCACTCTGGAGGATGCAGCACTCTGGGACCCGGGTGGGGGCAGAGTCAAGCCAGCGCAGCCTGGTGCCTTAGTGGCCTGGCTTGAAGGGGCCAGGTTTATTTTTGTGGGACAGGCAGTGCCCCCCCAGCCCAGGATCTCTGGGTTGCAGCCCCTAAGTCCCTTTACTCATCTGGCCCTGGCTGCTGCCTGTGTTGTGCAGCAGGAGTGGGCTGTTGAGGGCAGCAGAGAGTGGTGGCCAACAGGAGCTCCAAGCTCAGCTGACAATTTTCCGTCACACACCTCCCAGCTCTTCATAACACATCTTTGGCTAGGTCTACATTTGACCAAATAAGTCAACTTAGCATGTCCACACTATAAAATTAGGTCGATTTAAAGTGGACCTTGCCTAATCGACTTAGAGCGTCCACACTGGACGCCTAAATTGACTTCTAGGAGCTAGGTGGACCTGGGACAGGTCCACGGTGGCAGGGGGGCACTCCTTTCAAAGTGCCAAGGGGCTCAGCATTGTACCAGAGTACAATGGGGACTGAACAGGACAGGGACAGGGGCAGGGTATAGGAGCAGGGTGGGCAGGGCTGTGTCCTGCCCTGTGGGGGGGCACGCCAGGCTCTGGCTGTGCCAGCCACCTTGGCAAGGAGGTCAGTGGGGGAGACCTGGGGGCCCTTTAAGTTGACTTAAAGTCGACTTAGGGCTAATCCGCGTCTACACTGGCTAAATCAACATAATAAAGTCGACTTAGCCAGTAAAGTCGACTTTATACTAGGTTTAATAAAGTCGACTTAAAATTAGATTTAATAAAGTCGACTTAAGGAAATTGTAGTGTGGACGCAGAGTAAATTAAGTCAACTTAAGCAGGCTTAAGTCGACTTAATTTACAAGTGTAGACGCACCCAAAGTGTCCTAACACAGTGGTTGAGAACTGCTGCAATAAATGACTGAGCACTTCTAACAATGACCTGCAACGTCTAAAGAGAATTTAAGAATTTTTTTTTCTCCCCATTGGTCAATAAGATATATGGAAAGTGGGAAGAGAATGGGTGAAATGGCAACTAGCCTCTATGTCAGACACGACAAACAAATGTTATCAGAACTCAGTCAAGGAGAAACATGGACTTTCTCAGTAAAGGTTGCTTAAAACAAAAGCCCATTTATCTGAATGCAGAAGACATTTAATCAATTTACATGAGAGATTTCAAAATTAGTCAGACTGTAATGAACTATGAAATACTGATTAATGAATTTTGCAATGTTTGATTAGAAACTTAACATGTACACCAGCACACTTTTGCCATTAGAGCATTTATAGGCAATACTTTGTTCCTTGAAATGACTATAATATAAATAGTCTCTAAATTATAGCACTTCACTGTGTTTATGTTTAACAATAGTTTTTCTAAACAAACAAAGAAAAGATGCTCTGAAAATCTTTTAGTGTAGAAATTAAAACCTTAACATGGACATACAGGATAAAAGTATTTTTTATTTACTGTATTTTCTAGTCTCCATATGTTCTTGTACCATCCTCATCATCCAATTGCCTTCGGTAGCACATTAAGTATGTGTCTAACATCTGTGACTTGTGGCTCATTTTCTCATCCTCTTTCAGAGGGGATTACACATGCACCAGAAATTGTGTATAGCACCCAGAAACATGGTAGGAAGTTTACTAACATTCAAAAAGGCAGGTTCTTGATCCAAAAAGCTTATAGTCTAAAGAAATCATATGTGGACCAATGTCTCAGTAGACAATGTGAGTTCTGTCACTGATTTCATGATGAGCCAAGGAGAAAGAAGAATTGGGAGATTGGATGTGGCAAAAAACCATTTGCGTTTCATAATAAGACACATTTTCAAAGGGGTGTGTCTAGCTAGTACACACGCCACACACAAGTAAATCAGTTACAAATAAATGTAGGTACATACTCACATATCCTTACATTGCACAAGTCATGAACTGGGATGTGGGTAGTCAGACCTAGCGGTTGGAGCAGGAGTGAGGCCTAGGGGTCAAAGCAGGAGTCAGCTGTCAAGAGGTGGAGCCAGGAACCAAAGGTGGAGTTCAGAGCCAATCTCAGGAAGCCAGTAGAGAAGCAGGGCTAGAGCAAACTTTGGAAGAGAAGGAGCAAGATAGCAGCATGGAGTGAGGCTGGGAACAATAGAGGCCTAGGAGCAAGAGCAGCTGTGGATATAAGCGCTGAACAGCCACAGATCAATTGTTGCTGAGCGTAAGAGCAGATTTGCTGACTTCCTTGGCCCATCTGGTAGAGTGGTCGGTAAATCAGGTGGCCGTGGTGAGGCTCAGCTGAGCTCTCAGACTGTCTGCACTGCTGCAAGCCCTCATGCCTGACAGATGTGTGCATCCAGTGTTGTCCATGAGCAACTCAGCTGTCCAAAAGACACCCATGCCCCTTTATGCGCAGGCTTTGGAAAAATCGGCCACACGTCTATTGGCTTTCTTACGGTGGTTATCTTTTCTAAAGTGCCAGTTGCTGCAATATCTAGGTGCCAGTAGGTACATTTACAACAGAAATACTTTCTTTTCAGAAGCCAATCAAATTCTCTGCCTGTTAGCTTAAAATTACTTGGTTCTGACCAATTGGTTTCAGAGCCTGGCAGTAGAACACGTTTCACTCTATGTTCTTTAGGAGAGGACATGCCAAAAAAATTGAGTCTTACAACGGGCCTCGAACATGGGCTCTGTTTGATTTTGGGTGTGTACAGCTGAAGGGACATTAAGCATTACTTCTTCAAATGTTATTACTATATAGCTTGAAATATACCCACAGATGTGTGTATATTTCTTTGACCTGAACCATAAGTATCAATAATCACCCACAGTTAAATACTGAACCTTCTCTAGTTTTCTTTTTCCATAATTTCAAAGGATATTCATTATTTTGATTAATTAGCAAGGGCATCCTTCTTAGGATCCCAAAATGACCCTGAAAAATGTAAAAATATGTTTCTTGTTTTTGTGAAAACTAAGTAACAATAATACTCTAATAAAAATGAACATAGGAAAGAAAGTTATTGTGTCTAGAAACAGATCTGGTACTTATAGGGTCAACAAAAGTTGCAATTCTGTGTCAATGAAAAGATTATTCTAAAATAATCAATAAAATAATCTGATTTTAATTGCTTATTAGTTATCTCTACTTTTTACTGCAGATGAAGATATGCCCTCATCCACAATGCAAAATCACTCAGTTTGGGGTTGGTGGTTGCCAGTAGCAACAAATACTGGAATATTGCCATCTGGCTTCTTGTTTTAAATGAGATTTGAATAATCAATTTAATAATGGATAGAGTACATACTTATAGAAATAATCACTTGTCACATCTTTAAAGAAACTTCAGTGTAAAACAAAGATACACTGTAAACGTAAAGCAAACAACACATCTAAACAGACAACAATTTTTATTTTTATTACTAACTTTGCATAAACTGGAGTATATCTGTTCTCTTTACTTGCTTAGCTGCTCACATTCAATGTTTGATAATCAGGATGCAATCTACAGAGCGGTGGTTTGCAACAGGCATCCAAATCAACTAGTCATTTAGAGGAGAATTAGATTCAGCACAAAAATGTTGAGTTTTGAACATATTTTTTTAGTTCTGCACATCACAGGAAATACAGAAGGCCTGCTTAAAAACAAACAGCACTGAATGAAGCTGAAAATGAAATACCTACATTGCTACCACTACTTTAATTGCACAGCATGAAATTATTGTTCAGAAAGTAAGGAATTCAAAATTCCAAATAGTTTGTTCATTTACAAAAAATATGAGTGCATCAAGTAATCCCACACTCTGCTGAGACCAGCAATAGGATATAAATGATAATAAGATACTGTGCTAGAAATGTGAGTTGTGCAAAGATTCTTACTAAAGAGAAAACTCATGGATTAACCCTGTAACTTCACATGTTAAATTGGTGAATTAGTAGAAATATGCAGTGAACCTAAGCCATCATCCATGGCTACTTTAAAAAAAATCTATACAAAAATCTTGGAAAAACAAGACACAAAAGTAATACCTAGGTGATGATCTCCATCCTTTTTCCTTTGACACTGACAATTTAGGGTGGGATTTTCAAAAGCACACTGTTGGCCTAACTGCACACATCGGAATAAAGCTCCACTGAATGCTTTTGAAAAATCTCACCTTTAAATTACAAGTTGAGATCAGTCTTCATACTTGTCTGGGAAATAAAATGATAACACAGTAGTAGTTGTGACAGTAACTTGATCAGCAGCTCATTGAACTATATGCTACCCCCTACTACTCATCTGTAAAGTCTGTTGGGGGCAGATAATGTCTTTTTATTCTGCATTAGCATAGAACAGTGAGGCCTTCATCAACGACTGACGTAGCTCATAAGAGCTATGGTAGAACAAATTAAACAAATAAACAAACAAACAAATAAATAAATAAAAAATAATGTGTAGCTCCAGGAAAGTGGAATGGGTTGCACAAGCATGCCCATAAAAATTGAAATTGATAGCACTCACAAGATGTTTTTATGGATGTTATCAATAAAGAGGAAAGACTTTTAGATCTAGGGAAGTTTTACAAGTTACTACATGCCCACAACCAGCTTTGAAAGGAGAAAATCATTGATGTATACGTTTTGAAACAGAACTGTAAAGTGAAAAGACAGATTATTGCTGTGGAAATCTTAATTGACATATTAAGATTGTACACAGAGGCTGTATTTCCTTTTAGATGTTTAGTCCAATTCTCACAGATAAATATTGCCTTTAGAAGTGGAGTATGGAGAAAACAGTTTTCAATTGTTCCCTTCTAATATGTATACTTTGAAATTATTTTCATTTTCTTTTCCTCCTTCCATTCAAACTTCCCTTTACACACTCTCCTTAAAATAAGGCCACACAGTCAAGACTACGCCATTCTACTGCACAAAATTATCAAAAAGACAACTCACTGTTTTAAGCATTTTCACATGAGAAAAGTGTAGATAAAACCGTTTTGTGGTCATACACAGACATTAAGCAAGTATTGAGACTTTCATTTTAAAAATACTTTTAAAAAGAATAATACAACTCAATCAGCTAATCCTGCAGATGAGGTGTTTGAGAGAAAGCTGTGAGCCAGGCACAAACTGGGGGTGGGGAGACACGTTTTTGAGCCACCACTTCCAAGTTATAAAGGAGGAGAACACTGGGGCTATACTGGACACTGAAGGAAAGCTGAATCTTGATGTGTAAAAAGCATCTATTTACTATTCCCTACTACTTCTCTATATAGAAGATGAAGTAAGAGAACTTTCCACTTTCTCCATTCAGATGACAGCACTGGTTGGAATAAGCAGATTCTTTGTAGCTATGTCTCTAGCAGAGTGAAGATGATGGCAGGGAGGTAACAGTTTTGTTAAAATAACATTTGGATCTGCAGTGTCCTGCTACTGTGTTCATGTAACTCTATGGGCCAGATACTGCATTCCTTTAAAACAGGTTTTTACAACATATTTACCATTTGGCATTAACTTTTCTTGTTTGCTTGATTATTCATTTTCCCTGAATGTCATTCAGACATAATCTGAAATGGCATTCAGCAACAATGGGGTTTTGGAGCAAATGTACTCAGACTAGCAGGTAGGCTAACAAAACCATTGGTAACGGGTTGGTAGAATGCAGCCTTTCTACTCAGTTTCCAAACATCAAGGTGCTAACATATCAAATATTTGTTGACACACCCCCTTTTGGCTCATTTCCAGGTATGAGTAGTATGTTTCTTTTTATTTTCAGAGTATGATGTGGTTTATAAGTGAAATGGACTTCAGCCTGTCAGACAGGTGCCAGCAACATCATTATCCTATGATTTATTGATTTATTCTTCTTGGTAATCTGCCAGATGGCACAGAGAGAGCACTCAACACTGCCAATCAAGTGACCTGAATTAAGGCACAAGTTTAGGATCCCAGGTCTGAACAAACATGCAAGCATGTGCCAATATTTGGCAGTTATCATTCATAATTTCTATAACATGGGAAATTACCATGATTTTTTTAAATCAAGTTGTGTGTTCATTTGGATAATGAATGCTGCCTTTATTGTATGAAAATTATTTATATAAATATATTGACCCATAAACATAAAGATTTTAAAAAACACAATAATCATATAGATGGTTAGAAATTAACATAAGTGAAGCTTCTCTATGCATGAAGCAAACGTCAGATTATTAGCAGAGTCAGACAGGCCTGTAAATTGCAACTTCAGAAGGAATGAATCAAGGACTGGAGCAGTTAAGAGAGGATAGCTAGTTCTAAAAACCCAAATGCTTTTTTTCTTCTTGCTTATGCAGCAGTTTCTTTTAGGTATCTATCTATCTTTGGTCTTTTTAAAGCACTAATAATCATGGACATATTTAGTATATATACAGAGCAAAACAAAAGAAAGTCACTGGCTCCTTTCACAGATTATATTTTTTCTACAAATAAACCTGCAGGTGACTTACCCATGCAATATAGCTTTCATTTTAATATATTCTTCCTAAGAAATAAGCAGATGTTTAAATCTTTGAATCTAGGAAAACACAGATAGGTAACTCTCCAGCAGAAACTTTCATGTGATGGGAGAAAGAGAAGAGCTTACAATAATCCCCTGGTGACCGAAGGGGGGGGGCAAGAAGGGGCAACCAGTGAAATAAATTTTTTAAAAGCTTCTGAATTACAGGATCAATTCAAAGAATGAGAGGTGATGAAAGGCAAGAGGAACCCATCAAACTACCTACTTTCATCTAGGTACGTCTGCTTTACACACCTTTATGAGCTTCGCAAAGAAAACAATTGCTAATCAAAGCTTGTTAATAATAAAATAGCATTTTAAATAAACTCTCCAGATTGTATGGAGATGGAGAGCAATCTTCAGAGAGAGACACAGATGGGGAGCCAAGGTAATTCAGTGGGAAGACCCCTGAACCCGTAAATAGGAGACCAAAGCATCATGATTAGAGATTTACAACTGAATTACTCCTTCACCTAGAAAGACATTTTATTCTTCTGTGCATCAATTTGATTAACTCAAAAATCAGACTAATTATACTTACTTACAGCTGGATGGTAAAATTCTGATGGATCACTTTTTGTCAGAATTTGACAATTCATTGAAACCAAAATATTTCCCCCACGGATGTCATTTTGTTCATACTCCTCCAGAAACAAGGCAGGATTCTGATGGAAACCTGACGCCTCTCCCAGCTTCTTGGCATCCCAAGTTTCCAGGCACCCAATTTATTGGTGGACCACCTGGAGGACAGACGGGGGGTCAGGAACCTGGAAATCCAGGGAGTACCTGCTCCTCAGCAGAGAAACATTTCAGGGCTTCCAGGATCTATAGTTTGGGGCAGACTTTCTGGCCGACTGCCTCAGAGTTGGGGTCCTGTTGTAACAATCAGGCCTACAAAGTTACCCTAATTGTAAGCGCAACTGTCAAGGGTCAGTAAAAGTTCACAAAATGTCATAATAACCTATACAAACAAATGTTGGCAGGGAAAGGTGCAAAATGGAGACAAATGACTAAATTAAACCAAACAAAAAGGCCTACTGAAATAACTCAAGGACTGGTAAGACCATGCCTGGTAAACAAGAAAAGCATGGGACTGGAAATTAATTAAAGAAATTGAATGGTCAGGAACTAGGCCTAACTGGTGAACAAAACAATAAAAGGGGAGCTATTGTGCCCATCACTTCCTTTTGAGGTCCTTAAAAGTAATTACTTTGAAGAGAAAGTGAACGGGACAGTTGATGAGCGAAAGAAGGGAAAGGAGAAAGCTTCAGCAACATAGCTACCACCCCATTTCTGGAGATACAATGCAATATCATGGAACCATCTTTGACACCCTGATGTTGAGAAATGTCCTAACAAGACCAAGAGAACAGATGGACTTAGATTACATCACCACCTCCACTGGCAAAATCTCAAACAATATCTAGGATGTGAGACACTGTCACCCTCTCTTCTGGTATATTCTTTTCCTTCCCCACAATCTGTTTTTCTCTTTCATCTCTCTCTCTTTTTGCCTTCTGTCTAATAAAAGTCTAGCTTATCTGACCAAGACTGTATATTTTGCAACACAGCTGTGCAACTATAACCAAAAAAAGGCCACCTAAAGCAATGGCTTAACCAGTCGGATTCTGGTTCAAGTTTGCCAAGTCTCAGAATGGCTCATACGCCAGTGGTTTTCCAGCAGAGAGATTGCAGGTGAAAGTCAATACCAGAAACAGAAGCTGCATTTTCTCTCTTTGCTGTTCTTGCCTCTCATGTGTTTGTCTTGTTTCATTTTCTAGAAAACAGAATAGAACTTCAATAGAAATGAAAAGCGCTCCAGCCCATCCTAACTACTACTTATCTTTCCCCCAAAAAAGACAGTTATTACCATCTTTAAGATCATCTAAAATACTGTAAAATGTAGAGTTTTTCTTTATAAAAACTCTCTACAGCTAAAGGGAAACGGAACATGGGAAGTCATTAAAATGAAAGCCTTACACTTAATATTTTACATTGGAAATGCTTTAATTGATTTTCCTTTTTCTGCATCTTTAATAAAAGGTTTAAAAGGATTTTTAATGATGTGTGCGCTGTGGCAATAAGCAGGCTGAAGTCTCTGTATATCAAATCCTGAACCTTGTTTAAAAATGTTTAATATTGGACAGTTTCATGGTCATGTTAATACCTTTGATTCTTTGGCACCTTTCTTCCATTTAAATTAATATTACAAACCCCAGGGCTTTCCAGGTCTGTGATTCTGGGGCAGCCCACCAACCAGACTGCCCAGGAGCTAGGGCTCTCTTATATTTCGTGGAGAATTTAGACATTTTTTTTGTTCCATTCCTAATCAGAACAAAGCCAAATTGTCCAATATCAAAATTCTCCATGAAACAGAATTACCTTTATTGGCACTGTTCTAATATGTACACTGCTTGTGAAGCATGTTGAAATCTGCAGATCTCAGTATCGGGAGCAGTGAAGACACCTGTTTTGAACCATGGAATTCCTAGGCTCCCAATCACTCACTCACATATACACACAATTGACTTCTGCCACAAAGTCCTGGCCAAGACCTCTGGGCACATGTGTTCAGTTAATTTGAAAGTTTAGGGCGTTTTACCACTGACCTCGGTGAGAACAGAGTTAAGCCCATGCTTTGAAAATGTCACCCTTATTTATTTTTCATCTAACAAAAGTTCGCAAACATGATAAACAATTACATCTACCTTTTTTTAGTAAAACTTTTCTGTATATTTCATTTCATTTTTATTTTAGTTTCCTATGTTTTATTCTTTTTACCTAGTGTTATTAAAATTATCTGTGACTACATACTTAAAGGCACATTCTCTCAGAACATCTCTTGTAGACACGACACCCTAAAGACAATACCTGCTTACCTTCATTCTAGGAAATCTTTCCAAATCAGACATGAATAAATCAAGTGGTCCTTACTCTTTACTGACAAGCATAAAATTGAGAAGGAAGATGTTACCTTCACCTGCACCCACTGGAGTCTATTTTTAGCTCTTTTAATGTAAACACTACGGTAAATAGTCATGCAAAGTTGGTGGCGACAGCGGTAACAGACATGAGTATTGCACTCACCAGATATCTATTCAGCACCCTCTCCTGTGAAAATGTTAAGAGAATGTGAATGAAGACAGCTTTCTGCTGACACAGTATTAGTATATGTAACTTTTAAGATGTTTCTAAAGGACTAAATGCTGACCATATTGCTTCAAACCACACACAAGTATCTGAATAATCATTGTTCCAACCCATACAAACACACAGATTGCAGAAAACATGTTCTTGCTAAGTACTCACTAAGGGTGCGACTACACATAGAAATTAAGTCGACTTAATTTACTCCACGTCTACACTGGGCTTTCCTTAATTCAACTTAAGCTGCTCCTTAAGTTGAATTAAGGAAAAGTTTGTTTGAATTAATAACACCTCATTTTAATTTGAACTAGCACTTAAGTCGACTTTATTAAGTCAACTTAAGCCAGTGAAGATGTGAAGTAGTGCCTAGCTGGACCTTTTTAAGTCAACTTAAAATGTTAAGTCGACTTAATAAGGCCAAAAAGGGGCCACATCTACAATTGAAAAGTTAAGTCGACTTTTGTTAAGTCGACTTACTAAGGTCCACTTTAAGTCGGCTTAAAGTCGACCTTATTAAATCGACTTCATAAAGTCAACCTAACTTTTCAAGTGTAGACATAGCCTAAGTGTTCTCATGTTCTCTCTCTCAAACTACCAGACTAGGGACCTTTCACCAAACAGCATCTCATTCAAGACATCATGGAGCTAAAGGAGTACAAGATAATGTATTGGCATTTCCAAAGTCTGCAGCAGCAAGGACAATAAAAGACACGAAGAAACTCATGCAGCAGTATGTGAGGGGATAGATTATTCAAGCAAAGTAAATTAATCTTTGCCTCGTATTTCCGTAAAGAAAGGAGAGAACTTGTGGTGAATTAAGAACTGTGATCATCACTAAAATTTGCTGTTCTCCATAGCTATTTGCCCAATGTGGACCTACAGTTCCTATTCAGACAGATGCCTTCTTTCTAGATGAGATGACTTTGACTTACTGTAGCAATTGGGTCTCATTAATTCATCCTAGAAATCAGAGAGGTAGCAAATAGGATTTAGTCTTTACTCCAAACAGTCCTCAGATAAGAACCCCAGGGGCAGCCAAATTTAGAAAGCAAGCCTGGGCTATTGAAATGTACATTATATTAGATAATTTGGAAATAAAGCCCACGCTCTTGGAAGAGTGTGTGTTTTGACCCTATACAACATGGATGGATTATGTTTCAGAGCCAGGTAAGAATCATGCACTCACATCTTCCATTGCTACCCACTGGATTACCCTGCAGTGACCTTTGTACTTTACAGATGTGTGTGTGTCAGGTTGAATCATGCCACACCTGCCTGGCTTGTCCCCTTTATTGAACTATGCACACTGTCATGAAGTAGAGTCCGCATCCTTTAGTAGACCAGCTCAAACAAGATTCTTAATGTATCAAGTGATATGATGAACTCAAGGAGCCAGATTCAGCAGATTCTGGTGTATCCACCAATGATGTACTATTAAGAATAGATTTGCTGGACAGAGCAGCCCTATGGAAGATGTTTCTGTTGTGCCCTTCTAGAATCCTGGTTCAAAGCCTGCTTTAGATCAGAAATGTATTTTAGGTGTCAGTGCCTGAAATCCACATCACTTATATCAACGCAACTTTCAATGATAGGAAGTTTCTCCTTCAGAGTAACCCAGGACTGGAAAAGAATGGTTTTTACACCTTGAAATGGAGTTTTATTTTACATAAAATAATCAGCACAATACAGGCCTAAAATATGCCTCATTACATGCTACTTTTATTAGTCTATTTTCCTGTCCAGAATTTTTTTAATTGAAAAATAACTGAATAGATTTGAGATTCGTTAGAAAGGTGCTAATCCAATTAAAAAGTGTTCTTTCATCTGCTGTTCCTTTCCTCCACTCCTTTAATTTTCTTCTTAATGTGCCAATACCAGTAGTCCTGAAGACTGATGAGACAAAATCTAGTGCAACCATATATAATAATTTTAATGATACCAGAAGCCTAAAAGACCTTGACAAAGCAAGTATTTTTTAGTATTTAACCATCTTCAAAATGGATGGATAATTTATATGAGATTTTAGACATTATGAGACAAGTTTTCAAAACTCAAAGTCCTGGGCCACATGAGTTGAGAATCAGACCCCCTGTATTCTATTAATAAATTGCACAAGTTACGAGTGGCTGGAATTTTATATATTTCTAACTTTTTAAAAGTAATATGATGACAGAAAAGAGAACTGCAAGATCACTAATCAATGAACTTCATGAGTGAGAAATATACTATAGGTAGAATTAGTACCTATTTGTATCCTAACTGCAATAATCAGAATTCTTTTATAAGAAAAGTATTATGACACAGTAATTTGGCCATGAGAGGGTAATTGACTTAAAATGTGCTGATAAAGATCGATTGCATAGGTTTGGAGTTATGACACCAACAAAGTTACAATGACATTAGCACAAAGAGAGAGACACAAATCCATTATAAAGATACAATCAAATATTCAAAAAAGCCTGGCATACTCATTACTTATTCATGCTAATACAAGTATATTAAGAAATCTAAACAGCGTTAGCGCTCAATCATTCACAAACCAAATGAGGTTTTGCATTTATCAGCCACCAGTCATCAAGACCTAACATTAGCTGTACAAAGGTGGTAATAGGACATAACTGGAGATATTTATATCAACCTATATAGAGTGAGAGACACAGCAGGATTTATTAAACTGAAAAATGCCTTTACATTCAGCACAGCAATAAAAGAAATAACTGTGCCGAAGTCTTTTCCTCAGACAATAAGATTTACCTCTGTAATCACTTAAAGCCATTGTATCTGTTTTCAAAGGCTGTCTGGCAGTTTTTCATCCTTTAATAAACAATTTGCTTTTTAATTTTGCAACTAAACAATTGGTTAAAAAAATTGAATTCAGGTTAGTTGGCAGAATGTCAGTCTTACTGGGGTTTTAGCACTTTCTTTGTTAGACTAGTTAAAGAACAACCAAGGTTAATTTAGATTCAAATGGATTTTTATAAGTTTAATAAAACTTCCTCAGCATTGCATTTGAATCTCAACTGGTTTCACCATCCAAAAAGTCAAATCCAAGACTCTAGGTTCAGGTACCCACCAGATTTACATCTGAGATCGAGTGAAGCATCAGTTTAATATCTGGCATGATTTTTATCCTTCCCTGATAGGGATGAATTCAAACCTCTCATCATTTTTTATTCTCTAACTACTATAAGTCCAATGTACCAATTCTTCTGCAATATATTTTGGTAGTATTATTTAGCCTGTTATCATCTTAGGCTCTCTTTAGAATGTTCTTAGTCATGATTAATGGGAACGGCCTGGAAACATTATAGGAAAATTGCTATCAATTTTAGAAGATGATGAACCCTTGGAAAGTCCAAAGTTCTATTCTATTCTAGATAAGTTCTTATACTGCACTCATCACCATAGTATCTCAGGGTATGTCTACACTGGGGGCTCTGTTAAGTCAACTTAACCAAGGTCAACTTTAAGTCAACTTAACGTTGACCTTAAGTCGACTTAGAGAGTCCACAGCCCTGCATCCACACCGGCAGGTGCTAGGTCAACAGAGGAGTGGCCAGGAACTCTGCAAGGGGACCTGGAAGCCAATTAGGTTGACTTAAGGGCTATCCCCCATCTACACTGGCTTAAGTTGACTTAATAAGGTCGACTTAAGCCTTAGGTCGACATTAAGAGGTGGTGTTATTAAGTCGACCTAATAAGCGCCCTGTGTGGACGCAGTGGTCTGTAGGTCGACTTAACCATCCTTAAGTCAACCTAAGGCTCCAATGTGGACGGGACGTACCCTTTGAGCCTCCAGTAGCACATTAAGCTACGTGACTAACCTCGGTTTGTTGCACATGCCAAGACATGCATTTCTAGTCAACACTTTAAAATAAACTTGAATTTTCAAGGTCTCTCTCCTCCCTTCTTCTTACCTTCCCAAGGGACTGCAACAGCAAATCACTATTCCTAGCCTGCTTTCCTGTTCATGTACTATCAACAACTCAGGCCTTGTAAGTAGACCATTGTACTGATACAGTATGGTTTTAAAACTTACTTTCTTATTAGAAATAAACAAACCCTCCCCCCCAAAAAAATCTAAAAATGAATAAATACTAAAAGTAGTTAGAATTATATGTTGCCTAAAATACCTCCTAGAGTAAGGACACATACATCTGCAGAGAACATTTATAGTTGCTTTACAGCAGCACTTGAGTAAAGTATCCTTTCAGTTTGATCCTGATGACATGCCATTTATAAACTGTGACTGATAAATCCAGTGCCCCTGAAATCAGATAAAACTTTGATAAATGACTTCTTGCAAGTGGGTTGCAAAAGCTACGCCTGTCCATGGTTAGCCACCCTGCTGCAATCAGCACCATTTTGTTTAATCAACGCTTCAGACAACAATGCATTTGAAAGCTGTCATGCTTTCAAGAGATGTGAAGATATTCTTTTCCTGAAGTATACTTTAAGACAGAAAACTACAAAAACTAAACTCTCTGTCTTTCTGCAACAGCTTTTACAGCCCTAGTACAAATGAGGAAAAATCAAAGACTTGTAAAACAAACTTTTATTCCATGGACGACTTCCACACTGGTGCACTGATGAGAAAGACATGAAAATACTGCAAAATACTGCACTTTCTGCAGCAAATCTGCATGGCAATTCAATACATTCCTCCAGGAAAGATATGTTCAAGGATCATTGATGTCTTACATAAAAGAGAGAGTGAGAAAACAGTATACAGAGAATGACCATAAACCCCAAAATGATGCAAAGTCCATTTTTCATTAAACCAATATGTAAAGCTCATTTCATCCTCGGTTGCAGTCTCCCTCTTTTGCATCCAGAAATTAAACAAGAAACCAAAATATCCAGATAAAAGGACATGAGTCGATAGAAACGAGCAACTTTTGCCTGTTGAGACAGAAAAATAAATTGAAAACTTCTCAGAATGCAGGTATATAATTAAATTCTGCAGTGATATAAAATAATGAGGAGTGACGTAACATACTACATAGTTACAATTCCTGTGTCCTTGCACAGTGACTCTTAATCTTTCTCTGTCCATAATTTCCACGTCATCTTGGAATGAGGACAACATAGTACAAAAAGATAAAACAATCTAGCATAGAGAAGTTTATGGTACACAGGGTTCTATCTAGCTTAACTCTCTATAGGTGGGCCTGTGCTATTAAATCCACAATCCTTATAAATATATGTAGAACACCACTGAATGAAAGGGATTTACCAAACGGACACTTGATTTCATTTTGAATTATATGCATTTCCGAGGGCAGAATTTAGGTTACTATGCCTAGTTAGGACTAACCTCTCACTGGCCTTCAGCATATCAGAATTTTGTGTACTCCTGTACCACACCCACACCACAACAACAGAAAAGGGTATAACCATTCATGTAGATCTCTAGTAGAAACCCCTATCTTGGGTGCACACTTCTAAATCCAGCATGAGCATATGATTGTCCTGTTAGGAAAATCATTTGATGAAATTTGTGGGGAAAGCTGACTTACCTGTTAACATAAAAGCTGACAGTTGGGCCTACCAAACCTAAGATTAATTAATCAATCTAATAGTGACCAAGCTCTATAGCTGCAAGTACCTGTTCACAGATGGCGGGGGGACTACTTATTTTTTATGAGTATCTCTCATTAAAATACAATGAATGATGCTGGCTATAAAATGCCGACATGCAACATTAATTATAGGCAAAAATAATAGTTAATAAATTGTAAGGTAGTTGTAACACAAACTAATAAACATCACTGATATTTAGCCACAAACATTCCCCCCGTACCTCATGCTGTTGTGCTTTCCCACGTAAGAAATAAATGAAATAAGCACAACTCAGGCACCATTAACTCGTGAGCCAAGAGTAGGCCATCAGTCTTACATTAAGGGATACATTTTTAAATTGGGCTAGAAAAAAGGACTACGCACATTAACACACCTAAACTTCACCTAGTCTAATTGTAATTGTGCATGCAAATTTTGTGGTTACTGGTGCAGGTGGGTGGGTGAACATGAAAAATGTTAGCTTAGCATTTTTTTTTCATATGTTAAATCCATGCAACCGTTGGTGCATTTTTGTATATGCAATTCTGCACACAAACAATGGCCCCTTGATTTTGAGACATCTGGCTCTAAATTATATTAAATTATATTAAGATTGTAATAATAACCAGAAAAGACCAGGATGGATATTCTAACATACTTTAAAAAAAAAAAAAAAAGAGTGAATGTGCAAGAGCTGATATGAGGGAATCACTGAGCCAGATCCTTGGGTCTGGTCTGGTGGTGTTGTGCTATGTGCCTTGAAACATGCACTAAAGGCAACTCAGGACCAGTTCAGCCCCAGTGTAATTTCCACTTTATGCCATCACACTGAGCCATGCACTCAGCCTGTTCTGGTTCTCTCTCCACACAAGGTGAGAAGGGGGCAAGGAGTAGATGGAATAGAGCCAGCCGAGCTGATGTTCTGCCACCCGGAAATTCTGCTATGTTGTGGACTTACTGCAACTCTTCCACTGCTTTACACTGCTAGAGCTGTGGGCAAGGGGACAGTGATCTTGCCATACGTGAACTAACATATAATTATTTCCTTCATGACAATTTCCTTGGTACTATAATGGACTGTTATATAATGACACCTTTACAGACTTCTTTTCTTTCTTAATTTTTAGTTTGTGGATCATTGACTTTTTAACTATGGCTTATGTACTTAGTCGTCAATAACAAACTCCTCTGGATTCATTAGAGGCTAGCGTGTAAATAGCTAATTGCACTAATTACAGCCTTTTACAAGTGTTTCTTTAGCAGCTCATCATACCAAAGATAGGAACAGCTCTGACTGAGAGAATGGAGGTGTGATGTATGCAGAGTACCTATCCACAATGAGAGCTGAAAAGAGAGCAGGGAATCCAAAATAACAGGGCCAACAATGCCTTAATTTTCCAATAACTGTGATAAGACTAGGTTTTACATTGAAAAACTAGGGACAACTTTAAGGCAATGAACATTTAATGTCAGAAACATTTTTCTTGGTTTCTTTTTTCCTAAGGACTCCTGAGTTTAGACCTTACAAGCCTGAAATTCAGCTTCAACTGCATACTTATTTGGGTACATATTGCCTTAGGTGTCATGAAAGTTGGGGATTTTGTGTACACTGTAAATTCCCTTGCTGTACTGCAGACTTGGCATAATGGGGGTTATACTGGGGCAGCTCCTGAACAGAGTTGCAGAAAGAATGGAGATGGAGAAGACAGAAACAAACAGAAGACAGGGAAAGGAAGGAGAGTGCAGAAAGAGGATATTTATTAGGGTTCAGGTACTGTTCAGATGAGTGCAGTATAAAAGATAATTGGGGTTCAAATAGCCAGAACAATTCAACAACAAATCAAACATGATCCAATAGTGCTGCCGTACACATGCCCTGGTTGGTGGGGATGCCAAAGCTGATGAAGAAGGGATTTTAACAGGCATAGGGAAGGGGTGCTTACTTGTTCATGCACATGAAATCACATTACTGAAGCACCACCCAAGAGTTTATAAATGTCCACGATTACTTCGGCTGAATGGAGGGACCCTGTCAAATAATGAGCTTCCATTCAGCTCTGTAAGATGCCTTTTGAGGCTTCCTTGCAGCTGGAGGAATTGGGGACTGTAGGCTGGTCGGTGCTGGTCCACGTGCCGCCGACTAGTCCACCAGCCAACTAGGCCACACCCGTCCACAAAAAGTGTTAGTAACCCCTGGCCCCTAGGCGGGGCGGGCAAGTACAAGAGACCAGAGCCCCGGCTCCAGGACAGACAAGTCCAAGAGTTGGTAGCCCTGGCTCCTAGGCTGGGCAGGCAAGTACAAGAGTCAGTTGCCCCCAGCCCCTAGGCAGGGCAGGGCAGGGCATGCACAAGAGTCAGTTGCCCCCGGCCCTCAGGGAGGGCAAGGCAGGCATACCACTCAAACCCCTCAGCAGCGTCGGCACGGTTCAAGCACTCCGGGTGGTTGGGAAGAAGGGATCAGAGAAGCAGACGCAGGCCCACCCGTCTCCATTGCATCCCAGCCCAGGGCCCTTCCAGTGACTGAGGGGTCAGTCACTGGGTCAGCGGGCCTCCAGCCGCAACACGCTGACACCAGCCGGCTCCGCCACCCGCTATGTGGCAGGCAGCCACCCTGGGCTACTTCTTCCCACCCTGGACCCAGGTACCTGGATCCAGAGTGACTCATTAGGGTCCTCTGGGTAGATCGCTCGGGGAACCCCGACCAGGCCCTCTGTGTCAATGGGGGGCAGGTCTGGGATCTCCTCTGGTTCCTTGGTGGAGGACAGCTCTTCCAGGTCATAGGGCCCAGTGGTTGTTCTTCCTGGGGGCCGAGGTCCTCAGCCAAGGAGAGTTCCTCGAGATTGAGGGGCCTAGCGGTTCCTTGGGGTCATCCACAGGGAGAGGCACTGGGTCCAGATCACAGTACACCCATGAACGCTTCCCCCAGTCTCTAGAACCATTCCCAGTCACTGGGGCCAGGTACATTGGGCCTTCTAGCCAGGGAGGATGGGCGCCACTCCCTGGTAGGGGCCTGGCCTCATCTGGCTTGTGGCCTCCAAGACAGCACGTCCTGCCCCTGCAGCAGCTCAGGCCCTACTGAGCTGCCAGGCTGGGGCTTTTATCCTTCCTGTTCCTGTCCTGGCCCCATCCCTCTGCTTCCAGGGCTGGAGCTTTGCAATTTCTGGGTCTGGCCAGGAGGGGCATTCAGGCCCTTCCTCTGGCCCAGGCTTGGAGGAAGGCCAAGGTCCCTTGCTACAGGGACAAATCAGATAAGGAGTTGTTGATTAGAGTAGCATAGAAAGCCTGGTAGCTGAAGATCTTGGCACTTGGCAGTGCTGTTAATGAAATTCCCATAATGTTTGACGAAGGGTAAGAAATGGAACATAGGCCATTAGAAGCCATAGGAAAACGGGAAGTTGATGCAGTAGAGTTTCTAACATATTTAGGGAATTAGCTTGCCACAAAGCAATACAGAAAAAAATTGTAATAAATATTAGGAGAAAGATTAATTTTATCAGCTTTCTGACATAAAATTCTGCACTTTTTCTGATATTCTCAGCAACTCCATGTCTTTAGGAACTGCAAAACACTAGCAGCTATGGACAAATTCGTGCAATTACAGTGAAAGAGAACGTCCAGATGAGTTATGTGGGAATATGACATTTATCATTCAACTGAGAAAAGATCTGATGATTCCTAAATAACACAGCCAACAGCAAGTTAGATGATCTTTTTTTCCCCACGAGATGGATAAAGGCCAGATGTCTCCATGGCCCATCATGTATTCTCTTTCTGCTGTTCAGAGACATGCAAAGATATTAGTGGAAAGGTGAAAAGTGAATAACCTCTTGCTCTCTTGAAGTTTTCATATGAGGACTTTGCTGCTAGAGATTGGTGAAACACAAAACCCCATATTTGGGCATTCTGTTATCTTATCCCGGTAACCCATCCCTAGTTAATTCACACACTTTATGCTATTGACACAAAGCAAAAAAATGGTGTTTTTCCCCACTTTTCAGCAAGCACTATATTGCAAAATGCTATGGTGGTGTCTCATATTACTTAGAGGTAATTATTTTTACAAAACATGTTCCACTAAATGTAAGAGTACATCATGAAGAAATAAAATTAAAACTAAATCACAGTTGTCAAAATAAATGAACAAGGTACATTTTGTGATGCATTAACCTTGTGGTTTGTGATGGTGTTGTTTTGTAAATTGTGTTTCTTAACTTACTAATTAATAAAATTCAGCAATTCACAATATGTCTCCCAGGCTATGTCTACACTTGTCAGAATAAGTTGGCTTTGCTAAGTTGACTTAACAAAGTCAACTTTAAGTTGACCTTGTTAAGTCGACTTACCATGTCTACACTGTAAATTTAGGTTGACTTTCTAAATCAACTTAGAGCGTCTACACTGGATGCCTAAGTCAACTGGCAGGGGCTAACTGGACCTGGGAGTAGTGCATGGTGGGAAGGCGGGCACCCAAGAGGTGCACCCCTTCCCCGGGCAACCCTTTAAAAGTGGCAGGGAGCTCGGCACTTTCCCCATTGTGCTTGGGTACATGGGGGCTGAGCAGGAGAGGGACAGGAGCAGGGTACAGGAGCGGGGTGGGCAGGGCTGTGTTCTGCCCTGTGGGTGGGCATGCCAGGCTCTGACTGTGCCAGGCACCCTGGGAGGGAGGTCAGTGGGGGAGCCCTGGGAGCCCTTTAAGTCGACTTAGGGCTAAGCCACGTCTACACTGGCTTAAGTCGACTTAAGCAGTAAATTGACTTAAAATGAGGTCTTAAGTCGACTTAATTTTTCCTTAAGTCGACTTAAGAAGCAGCTTAAGTCGACTTAAGGAAACTCAAGTGTAGATACAGAGTAAATTAAGTCAATTTAAACCTGCTTAAATCGGCTTAATTTACTAGGGTAGACACACCCCCAGTGATTAGTGCAAACTAACACACTTCTACTGTAGTATCCAGGTAATTCAGGTTATCTGTTCCTATTTCCAGAAGCCACCCTTTCAGTCTGACAGAAAACAGTGTTTTGTACTAGTTTTTGTAAACCCCGCAGCCTGAATACCTGATGGGATTTAAGTTCATGCTTAAAATTAAGCACTTCCCTGTGTGCTTTATTGAACTAGGAGCTAAGCTAGAAAACCAGTGAGACGGCTGCTCAAGCTTTCTTGCTGTTGGATCTGTAGGCTCATTTTCCATTTCAGGACAGAATGTGCCCAACGAGAGTTGCAATGAAAAGCAAGCCTTCCAAAAACAGAACTGTGCCATGGAGCTGGCAGAAAATTCACACAGGGCAGTCAATACAACTGTTTAAATAAAGTTCTGATAGAGTAGAAAAAAAATCTATATTATTTGTTTTTACATTTATAAAGAGCAAAGCAAAACAAAACCTATAAGCACCATTGGCAAAAGTGGTCAAAAAACTGAGTTTTTGATAGATCCATGAAAACCAACACACTTTTTTCACTTACTACTGAATTCTCAGCTTTGGAAAAAGATAATTTTCACAGACTTCTAAAGAAATTGTATTGTCTCTGAACCATGACCATTAGAAGTAAAAAAGACAGAGCATGCAGTGCAGCTTCCTTTCAGTGCAGATTTTTTCCATACAGTACAGTTCACTTCCAAGAGAACCAAATGGGTTATTGACTGGAAGAACAACACTAGACAAATTTCCATCCCACCAGAAAGTCAAAAAGATTTCAGAAAGGCAAGGTGGGAGATTTTTAGGCAATAGGATATCACAACGGGCTAGAAAGACACTGTACCCCCTCCAGCAAAAGTTAAACTTACAAGATACACCTAAAGTAGTTCTTTGCCATTTAGCAGAGTGTATCCTGTGTGGGAAAAATGTCTCAGGCGTAAAATCTGGGGATTTTTAGAATAATCTGTCACATATACACCTCCCGGAGAATATAAATTTGATTAGATGTTTTGTATATATTTGTATATAACCCAGTCCAAGATCACTTGGTTTGCATAAGAAGATAGTGAACATGCTGCGTATATATCCTCAACACACTTTAATCTATCCTTTTGATTCTACAACCAACAACAAAACACAAAAATAAGTTCATATTCCATTTTCTAACTTCTTCATTTCTGAGAACCCTTAAATACAGTTATCATTTAAATCCTGTAGATTTCAGAGGTTTGTCCCCTAATTGTATATTAGACTATATATTAGACTTTCCAAACAGGCCACAGAAAATGTCTAAGTTGAAAAATATAATTAACTAAGTGTGATATCCATTAGGAAGTTACAGTTCTAATACATGACCAGAGAATACAGAATAAAAAGGCTTCTAATAAACAATGGGCACTGGAAACTTCAGACACAATATTAATTTCTAACAATCTGCTAGTCAGTTGAATTTGTGTGCTTTTAGTTTTTAAGCCAATAAATATAAAAGCAACTTATTTAGCAGAAAAATCAAATTAGAAATAAAGCAAACTACTTTCTTACAGAAAATATAAAGAGTAAACTTTTAACAGGTTTGCTTCCAAAACAATTTAATTGCTAAGTGATCTATGATTTACCTTAACACGCCTTCTCATTAAAAACCAAGTAAATATTTCTGAATACAGACATATTCCATGCCATTCTCTTTATTACTTAATTCTCCAGGTTTCTCAGCATGATCTGAATAAATTATGCTTACAATACAACAATATAAATGATAAATCAACAACACTATTTTAGTGATATATAGCATGAAACGTAAATAATAACCAGAGCTGCTAATTGGCTCGCTACCTGGCAACAAATCAGTTAAGTGAGCTAGTTCACTGGTAATGCTTCAGTTGTGCACCACCCTAATCATTAAGCATTTCTGGCTGGTAAGCTGATTCTACCATTTTGTGTGGGAAACTGTACTGTAGCATAAAAATTACTTCTAAAAAATTCATGTTGCAAAAAAAAAATGCTCATTAACAATTGTAGGATATTTTTGTGACACTGTCTGGAATATGAGTGAGCATTCATAATGTTATTAATACACCAATGTGACAAAATTGCAATGATTCTTGCAAGATACAGTATGCCATGCCAGGTACCATTGGAGAGGTTAATTTGCTAAGTTTGATAATATTGTTATCCCTTTATCTCATCTTTGTACTATAAGTTATGGGTATCTTTGATAGATCTGTATCCAAAAACTTGCGCTGTGTTAGTGGGTTACACCCTCCCATCTGCCCTCCCTCCACTGCCTTGAGGCAGAGCAATGTCAGCACAGATGACTCATTAAGGGCCAACACTTAATTATATAGTGAGCCAAGGGACAGAAGCCAGGGCTGCATGCCTATGAGTCATCAGAACATGTAGGGACATACCTTTGATCAGGAGGACTGGAAGTGCTTTTCCCTACACAAGTGCTCCAAGATTGCATTTGAAACATACCACATGCAGGCAAGAGATCATAAATGCAACTGTACTCTCTCTATTTGTCTTCATTCCTGCTTTCTACCTCTGGATTCACTACTTTACATTTGAAGACTAACAAATTTATTTATCTCATGAGCTTCTGTGGGAGAAAATCTTCAAGTGTCTGGTGAAGTGGGATTTTCTCTCACAAAAACTCATGCGATAAATAAATGTGTTAGTCTTTTAAAAAGTCACTAGACTCCTTGTTTGTTTTGCTGAACTAGACGAACATGGCTACCCCTCTGGTACTTTACATCTGAAGCTGTGAAACAAAGGACTGGCCCATCCAAGTACTGGACTTCAGAGGAACTGTAAAATCCTGCAAATTCCACAGTTCTGCTAAGAAGCTAAATATGCATATATGGACTTTGTCTCTTTCCTTTTATAACCACCCTTTAGATTTAGGATTGGCTGGCGGTGTGTTGTTTTCAGTAACATCCTACTAATCTGGTAATGTGGCTGACCTGTTGGAGATTAGGAGAATATTTTGGTAAAATGAATAAAGTTTTTAAATAATTTCTCACTTTACTGAACCTAGCTGCTCATTGGGAGCTAGAGATAGACATGCTATAAGAGGGGCTATGTGTAACTTCTTGTTTTAACTTTTTGATAACTAGTGTGGGGAATCAGCAGCACTGTGTGTGACTGGTGGGGAAATCTAACTTCAAAGTTAGCCATCAGCTGTGCTTTTTTTTTGTTTAAAAAAAAAAAGTGCCGCTACTCATATCTTGGTAGTAAATTTGAAATATGTCTCTCCCACCGCCCTTCTTCTTGTGCCACCCCCTCTTCTTCCAGCGGCATGCTCCTTTCCTCTGCTGACTCTGCCTCCCAACTGGGCAATGGGGCCAGCAAAAAAGGTGCCGGTACTCTGTACCCCTGTGTACCATCACACAAAAAGCACTAGCCATCAGTTTTCAGAGAATTTGCTCTCCTTTTTGCAGCCTGCCTTCAGCAAGGCGTTTTCAGGCAACCTTAGGCACAGATGGGTTACGCTAATACAACTCAGATGCCACAGAACTATTTATCCAACTCATTGCTTGAAATATCAAATCAGAAGTTGTTTTCCCTAGAGAGCTGAAACAGAACATGAATGCATTTCCTGAGCTTCAGTAGCAAAACTGCAATTTGATTCTACAAATCTCTGGCCATCATTACTGGATGATCTACTGTTGATCAAATCTCACAAACTGCCCTTAAAATTCCAATGTGTGCACGTGCATGCAGGAAGGAGAGTTGACAATGATATTTAATCAAGCTCTCATTGCTTTATAGGCTAAGATCTCCCCATTTCATAATGCCAAAAATTATACAATATTTTGATTAACAGGCATTTTTAAATGACCTGGGAAAATATTAACTTTGGCCATACAAAATAAATTTGAGGAGGCCATGGGCCAATTTTAAATGTTCTAATATGTGCAAAGAAAGGTAGTTGTAGCCACGTCAGTCCCAGGATATTAGAGAGACCAGGTGGGCGAGGTAATGTCTTTTATTGAACTAATTTCTGTTGGTGAGAGATACAAGCTTTCATGCCACAAAGAGCTCCTCTTTCTGTCTGGGAAAGGTACAGCCACCATCATACTAAAATGCAAGGTGGAACAGATTGTTTAGCATAAGTAGTTAACACATACTGTAAGGGACAATTTATCTGACCTATGGGTCCTAATCCTCAAAGGAAACCTGCATAAATAACCCTTTCAAAAGATGAACCTGGGAGCTTGAATTCATTACTCTGCTAGACACCAAAAATCATGGACTGAACCCAGACTTATGGCTTATTCCAGAAATCTGTAACTCACTAAATCCCTCTTTTTCTCCTGTGACTGCAGTGGTGTTAATGGTGTTACCTTGAATTGTCCCTTAGAATATGTGCTAGCTACTTATGCCAAACAATCAAATAATATGATTTGTCTTTGTAGGCCTCCATGCAGCACAGCACTTAACCACCTGCTTTACTTTAAACACATACTCAGGCCACTCTGACTTCAAGTTAAACATGTGCATTTGTGCTTTGGTATATCAGAGTCCTAAGAAACCCAGGGGGCTATCAAAGTTATATATGAACTGCCACACCCAACCACAGATATAATTCACCTTGACAAGTGTCCTGTCTCCAGTGGTGGCCAGGACTACATGCTTCAGAAGAAGGTCCTGAAAACCCTCAAATGGATATCTTTCAAATAATCTACAGAAGGATAAGTTTTAGCCGAGAGAGTTTTTCTACTTTATCCTGTGCGCTATAAATATGGGTGTCCCTATTTAATTTTTTTCTATGTTCTTGGTACCAATGATAACCTTTAGCAATGAGTTTTACTGTTCCAATGAACTACACAAAAAAACTACATTTTATCAATTTTCAATTTGTTGACATGCAACTGTATGGGTGTCCCCTTGCATTTACATTATGAGAAGCGATAAATTGGAGAGCCAAATTTACTATTTGTATCTCAATTATGATAGCACTATCATATCGCTACTTACCCATTTCCTCTCTTGTTCTAAACTTTCTCTCTTTTCAATCTGTCCTCATAAGAAAGTCTTTCCACACCTCTGATCACTTTCGTAGCTTGTATCGGGACCGTTTTAATTTCTGCTCTATTTTTTTCATATAGAAAAAGGAGCATTCAATATTGTATTCAAGGAGAGCATGCATCTTTGACTGGCAATAAAATATACTCAGTAATCTATCCCATTCTTTATTCATCCAATTATTTTGTTTGCTTTTTGGACCACCACTGTGAACTGTGCAGACTTTTTCAATGAGCTGTCCACTGTGATGATGATTAGGGGCATAATTTTAGCCCCATTGAAATAAATGACAAAAGTCCCATTCAGTGGAGCCAAGAGTTCACCCCAGGTCTTTTCCCTCAATAAGTATAGCTAATTTCCAACACAATCAATGTTTATGGATAGTACAAATAATTCTATCCGATGTGCATTACCATACATTTGTAAAAACCTAATTTTATTTGCCATCGTGTTGCCAATTTTGTTAGGGCCCTGCAGAATTCCTCACAGACTCCTCTCGGCTTGGCTAAGTTAAATTATTCTATCATCTACAAATTATCCCCTTCATGAAAACATAACTGTATTAAACACCATTGCTAGAATACACCATCTGGAAAGCTGCTGTTTACCTTTCTGCCAAGTTGAAAATTGACCATTTATTCCTCTTATTCTATTTCTAATCCCTAACCAAATTTTTGCTGCTCATTATTTAGATTCTTTAAATGTCCTTTAAGAAGTACTTTGTCAAAAACTTTAGGAAAAGCAAATAAAATATATTAACATGTTTTCCCTTATCCGCTGTTTTGTTAGTAAACAAAGAATTCTAGAAGATTGAAGAGGTATGATTTACCTTTGTGGAGTCCTTGCTGGTGTGCTCTTATCAAATATATGTTCATCTAGGTGTGTTCTGTAACTACTGTTTCAAGAAGTTTAGTAGATCCTGAAGTAAGGCTTACTGGTCTTTCATTTCCAGGAGCAGTCAGAGGAATTTTCTGAAGCTAAATGACAAGCTCATGAAAATTTCTATTTCAGAAACATGCCATGCGGGGGGAAAAAAAAAGTTAGAATTCACAGCTTTAGAATTCAGACCCAGAGCCTTCATTTTTAAAGTTCCAGAGAGGTAGCCATGTGTCTATTGCAGAAAAACAAACAAGAGTCTTATGGCACTTTCAAAGACTAACAGATTCAAAGCGTCTGACGAAGTGGGATTTTCTCCGTCGAAAGCTCATGCGATAAATAAATCTGTTAGTCTTTAAAAGTGCCATAGGGCTCTGTTTGTTTTTCATTTTTAAAGAAAGCTTAGGGCATGTTTGTAATTTATAGTCCTTTTTAAAAGCATAATCACATAGTATTGTACATAACTTGCCTCTATAACACTACACAATTACTAAAAGTCTCTACCATCTGTTGCTTATCAGATCATTAAAGTTAGAATTAATCATTGTAGGCAAATGAGCTGAAGTGGATTTCTTTTCCAAGGACTTATTAATATTCCAGAACTTGACAGCATTACAGAAAAGTTTACTAACTGTAGCATAACATATTATTAGTATTCTTCTGGTCCTTAAATATTCCTTATTTGCTTGAAAACCAACCAGTCTCTGGTTTGCCCTCTTCCAAGCCAAATTATTCTGTGCAAGATTATAAAATAAAGCTGATGATTGAACGGGGCCTTTGTTCCTTCAGGTAAACAACTTCTGTGATTTGATATGGCTCTTCCTATCTAACTTAGAAGGCCCCTTCCATTTCTTTAGGACTCCAGTTCAGCAAAGCACTTAAGTTAATACATGCTTAACATCAAGTAATTAGGACTTAAGCATATGTTTAAAGTTAACCAAATTTTTACATACTTTGAACAAATTACTAAAAAAGCAATGTGTATTATTTTTGCTCCACTTTGCTAAATGTGACAAGTTCCAGAGGGATAGCCATAAAACAAACAATGAGTCCAGTGACTTTTTTTTTTTTTTTGGACTTACCCTTCTCTGCCTTTATGTATTCCTTTCCATACTGTAGTTTCCATTTCACACATCTGATGAAGTGGGATATTTTACTCACAAAAGCTCATGTGATAAATAAATTTGTTGACTCCTTGTTTGTTAAATGTATTATTTCAAACTGCTGAGGTACCGCAATTAGAGAGCTTTTAATTTTGATACAACTGTTAGTTATACATGGTTATATATGGTAAACTGTCATGGGCAATGTTCCACTGAGCTCAGAATCACGCATGTGTCTGATCATTTAAGATATCCTTCTGCTGTACCAATAATCTAACACTGTACTAGCCTGCCTGAGATAATGCCAACATCAGAGACAGCAAAAGGGGGGCAAGGGGAAATACACATAATGAAATATAGATACAATTATTTTATAAAAGGTTTAGCAGTTCGATACATTTGAATTTAATAATAAAAATGAACACTAACTCATACAGGAGGAGACAGAAGAAAGTTCTTTTTGACACCAGCCCTAGGACTAATGGACTGGAGGTTAACAATGGCTATGATGCCACTATTTCTGTCGTATACGTAAACAGATCGAGTGATATGCATTTCATTCTCTCACAGGAGGGATTTAAATCCATACAGTAATATGTGCTATTACACACTAACTGTGTGAATATAAATTCATACATATGTGCTATACTATATATATAGAAGTACATATGCGCTATACTTCCAACAATAGGTGGTTTAATTTATTGAAAATATTTAATTTAAATCAAAACCTTTTTCCATTTGGCAGATGCTGACGGCAAATAAAATGGTTTTGATGAATGACATAAAACTATTAATTATGTTTTCTTTGCTCTATTGTTAGTGTATCATTTGCATGGTTAAAAATTAACTATATGGTCTTATTTAAAACAATACATGTGACATTTCAGACACTCCTAAGAAGAATGCTTAGTAATAATAAATAGGTGTACTTGTCAAGAAAAATATGCTAACAAAGTGAACTCAACATCTGAAACAGATAAAAGGAAGCAACTATAAATTATCACAGGATAATTTTTTTATTATTATTTTTAAAGATTTCTCTTTTTTTTGTTTTTATCCATTGATGAATTCTGGATCTGCAAAGAAAGACAATGCATGTTTGATAATTATGTGGACATTCTAGACAACATTAAACATTTCAAAGACTGGAAAGTATCAGACTAGTATGATACCCTTGTATTTATAATACTAAATTCACCGATGGTATAATTTAAAAGATTTTGAATGGACACTGTCAAGAATCACTCAATGTACACTTTGGAAGAGAAATCATTTTTCTGTTCTCCTTCCCTGGGTCCTTTCGTTGCTCATGGAATAAAGACATATAAGAGTCTTGGACATGTATCTAAATTATTTATAAACCATTTGTTCTCCAAACTTGGATGGGGAGTGTTAGAAGCCAAAATGAGGACAGCTAAAGATCCAGGTCCAAGTACCCACAACAAGCCCATGCAAATGGCAGCATGCATGCACTTTACTTGTTTTGAGTATACAAAACTTGCTTGCAATGTTTAGAGACTGATTTTAAAAATCTGGCTCTAAAAACACCAGATCAGGCCAGGGCTGGTGGCAGGTAGTGGCAGGGAATGGATCAGGCCCTGGCCAGCAGAGAGGATCAAGGCCAGCATAGTGTGTGGGGGGATGGAGGGGACAGACCGCTGCAGGGAGGAGAGGAGACTGGGCTCTTAATATTTTTCTGCGGCAGCAACGCCCCTGGCCTCTGGGCCAGCCTGCCCCACGCCCCAGCACAGGAGTTGGGGGCTGGGGTCCCCATAGGCCAATTGGCTCTGGGTCTCGGCCCCACTAGGGACTACCCTCAGTCTCCTCAAGAAATGTGGCAAGGGGCAGACCCCACAAGCCTTCAGCATCACAGGTAGCAGGCAGCCTCAGCAGTTCCTCAGTGGTACAGCAATCAAGCTGGGTCTCCACCGGCTGTAGAGAGCCGTCTTTCTCCTCCAGCAGTTCCCTCCCAACTGAGCTAGAGGGCTCACCTTTTATACTTCTCATCCCATCCCTCTGCTTCCGGTGGAGTGAACAGGATTGTCCTGGCTCCTGCTCCCCAGGGTTGGGTCATCCCTCCCTATTCATTTCCAAGGGAGACCACACCCCTCACTACAATGACACATTACTAAAAGCAACATTTTGTATAAGGAGTAGCAAGAATGTTTTTATTATGAGTTTGTAGTGCCTATAAGCATGCCCATTCTTTCTTGAAAAACATAGAAAGACATCACCACTACTACTGAAGGACACTATAGCCTTAAAGCCCCCAAAAGGAAGTCCTGCAATCTGCTGTGCACAGGCAGTCTTGGCACCAGCATTGACTTCAGTTGAACTTCAACATGCATAAGGGTCCAACTGCAGGCTCACAGACTGAATTTCAGACATGACACAAGTGAAACTAAGAAACAGTAGTAAGGAGAAGAAATGCAGAAAAAAAAAAAGGTTACAGCAAAAGAGTAATGTAATTCCAGTAAAACATACACATATAGGCTTTCTTTACCTCCAACCTGGGCCCATGCAGTCACTTGCAGAACTATGCTCTATATGGGCATAGAATGAATAACATGTATAATGTATAACACAATGTTTATAGAATTTCACATAGGCTTGGAATAAACTTTTGTTACAATGTAACCTGCCTTTTTTAAATTTCCTTGGTGGACATTTTGTTGTTTGTACATAAAAAAGACTTGTGGCAAAATTTGTTATTGATCATTATTAAAACGGTCTGAGGAATTCTTTTGACGACTGAGGAAATAAATTAAATATCTTTTTTTGTGACTAATTTACTATTTTTTTCCCACTTCATTTCATTTCCTCACTAAAATATTTGTGTTCATGTAACCACATAAAGTCTTAATACCTCTGAATTATTTCATATAATTTTTGATCCAAATATGGTCATAAGAATGCTGAGAATTTTAAAAAATCTTTTTAGTCAAGTAATAATCTTAAACCAGCTAATAAATTAAGTATTTTTATGGTCTAGACACTGAGATTTGGAAAGCAGAATAGTATTTAAGAGTTACTAATCTATCCAATGATTCTGTGAAGTATAAACATGTCATTTTACATATCTAGAAATTAAATTTGCCAAGTACTCATCAGTAAAAGTTAAGTGAGAGTATGGGATGGATAGTGGTTTACATTTAGGCTCCCAATTCAAGAAAATAATGTAAACTCTTTAATCTTAACAATAAAGCATTTTTAGTGTTTAGTATTCTAAATGCTCACAAAATTGTCAATGAGACAATTTCAAGAGACTAAGTCTTTAATTCAATACTTAGAGATGTTAATTGTATTTAAGAAAGGTCAGAGGCACTACAAAATTACTGTAGTTTGGGATTACTTCTTGCTACTGCTTTTAAACTCAAGAAAAAAAACAACTCCATGTATACACCCACAAACCTGCAGACCATTTAGATCAGAAAACATAAAACTTTTCATACAGAATGGCTAAGCATGTTACAGAAGTATTATTATCCATATTTTACAGCTGGAGAAGCAGACACAGAGAAAGATCTTACCCAAGATCACATAGCAAGACCTGTGGCAGCTTGGTAAACAGATCATGGGAGTCCTGACTCATAGTTGGCTGTACTAACATCTAGGCCATGAGCCTCCCAAATAGAGTAATGCATTGCTCTTTAGATACTACTACAGTAAATTGCATGCATAACATTATATTAATATAATGTGCATACATTATTACTGTGACTGCATGCACAGTTATGGTAACTACATGTGCAAATAACCATTTACACATCTAGCTGGTTATTTACATATGCTGTTACTTGAGTGAATTTGAAGTCACTGTATCCACATGCACAAATTATGCATGTACTATTTCGTATCACCTGAATGCACACATACAAATTGTTCCCTTAAGTGTTTCTTTTTGGTTCTGAAATTATAATGCACTCATTTTGTTCTCCCTTTTATGTATACAAGAGTAGTTTGTTCTCAGACCTGAAGATATACTCATGGTTAAGATTGTATTCAGGAACATGTCTGAAGCTGGCTGCTTCAGTCTGGAATGGAAACACAAATTGATTATCACTTCTCAATAGCACTATGAGTTTGATCAAGATTATAAATACTAAAAGGATACTGCGTGCATCAATGGAAAAGGAGATTATCCACTAGCAAAAATTAATTTATTAATGAAATTAATAATTATGTCTGCTGAAAAATATTCAGATGGACAGCAAATTGAGCAAAGGTGTTTTGAATAAGAATATGGATTTATTATCTCTAGAAGTTCAACAGACTTTCATTAATAAATGATTCTGTGAATTACTTACACTCATTTTATATTTGGTTCTAACATTAAACGCATGAAGTTTTTGATCATCCACCAAGATAATAAAGCTGGTGGTATGGACAAAAGCTTCCATGAGGTTAAAAGAGAGTTAAAACATTTCAAATATGCAATTAAAGGCATTCTAGCATGCTTGTTGTCTCTGCTCTGGTTTCCTGTTTAGAAAGAAGAAAACCTGGCTCAGACTTCCTAGACTTAAGACAAGAAAGTATGCAAAATCGAGCAGTCTCTGTGCCAGCTCTTGCTAATCCTCTTCAGTATGGTTTGCTGCTAATTTGTCATGGCACATATTTGCCTTATGTCTAATTAGCATCACATTGCAAACTGCTATTTGCTAACAATTTGTTGCATCAATCTGCTTGAAAATCTATAGTTTAGAATTGGATTGAGGCTTATTCTACCCAAGTTCCAATTCACACCATACACAAAATAATACATTACTTCCGCCAAAAATGTTCCAATACCTTATAAGACAAAAAGAGATAGATTAAAAATATTTATTAAATATATTAAAATATTATCATCCTGCATGTTTTTGTGTCCCTTTGCTTAATATTACATTTTAAATTTACTGCAATTTATTTATGTGAGGAGCATAGTGTGTAAGGACTTGCTCCTTCCTTACATGTAGTAAAAGCTAGAGGAAATCTCATAGCCTCTATACTGGAATTGGCACATAAAAACTTATCAGACCCATTTGGTGAGGACAAGAGGCAAGATCCTTGAAGTAGCAATTAGCATGCACTAGAATTGGTTATGATAAAGAACTAAAAGTTTCAGTTAAGAAGCTAACTAGATTTTGGGAATTAGACTGGTCTCCTCTATATCTAAATACAGATTTAAAATAAATAATTAAATTAGCAGCTACAGATCATCTGGAATCATTGTCATGAACAAGCACTACTGTAGAGACGTTCTACATAAAGTTATTGCCAAAGGTGATTAAATCTTTCATAACTGATTGAAAAAATGACCTTTTCTGCTTTATCTATACCCAAGAGCAAATCTTCCTAGGTTGTGGTGAGGATAACCTGAGAGCGTCAAGAGTGGGATTTTCAAAAATGCTCAGCACTCTCCTAACCCTGATCCCATCAAAGTCAGTAGCAAAACTCCAATCGATTTCAAAGGGAGTGCAGTTAGGCAAATGGTTACCACTTTTCAAACTCCCCCCCAAGTGATTCAACACAGCTAGTCAGAAATACTGAGGTGGCATCCAGGACATGGTGTCTGAGTTACTGAACCTTTAGGAATGAGAAAGTTGAACTCTCCTCAGAGAAATCATTCTCGTAGCCTTAGCTTCTCTCCTGCAGAGCTGGTGCTTGGCATAAGCAGACTAAGCAATTAATCAGGGGCCTGAGTAGCTCAAACTGGCCCCGTATTAATTATTAGTATGCGTTGTACTGTGCTGTGTGAAGTGGGTTGGCACAGAGGGCCAAAAATATTCCTGCCTAGGGCCCTCAATGGGTTAGCTCCAGCAGTGCTCTCTCCAATTACAGAAATCTAATTGAAATCTGTATTGGTCACTGATGCCGCTAAATCATCCGGAAGGAGAATAAAATCCATTTATTCAAGACTGGCGAAGACCAAGTTTTACAGAAAGACTTTTTTTTGCCTTCCAAGACAAGCTGAGGGTGTCACGTCAGCCCTTTTCAGAGAGACGTTTCCTTTCTGTTCAGAAGGCAGTTGCATGTTCTAGTATTGCCTACGATTTTCTGTGAGACAAGAAAACACAGAAAGACAGGGGGATGGAGAGGAAAGCGTCAGGGAAAGACTGTAGCTATTTAAATAATTTCTGTTGTATGCATCACAAACATCACATTGATCCTAAAGTCACACAATATGCATGTATTCTAATCATTGGAGTAAACGTACAAGAAGAAACAGCACTGTGGGGGAAACACAGATAGATTTCATTATGGAAGTAGGAGCTTGCCTTCCAACAGACTACCTTAAACACTGTGTCAATATGAGAGACATTCAGAGATCATTTGAACACATGTAAGGGTGTAAGAATAGTCATCATAAGCAATCGTTCTTAAGGCACGTGACTGCAAGCAGCAAATGTTCCTGGAATTTGTTATATGACTACAATCACACGGTACTGTAAATTATGTTTATTGGCAAAAATGTTAATTTCTAACATTTATAAAACTTTGATAGATAGATAGATAGATAGATAGATAGATAGATAGATAGATAGATAGATAGATAGATAGAT
>ML685783.1:13395706-13488490 GCA_007922175.1 Pelusios castaneus
GATAGATAGATAGATAGATAGATAGATAGATAGATAGATAGATAGATCATATGAGAAACCACATGAATTCTTCATTTTTTAAGATCGTACGTAAATACACTTTGGCTCAATTAAGTGGGCAGCTAAGCACATACACACTCAGATTTGCATGTGCAACTGCACAGCACCCACAATTTTGAGGTTAAAAATCAAAAGTTGTTGTAAGGCCAGCTGAAAATCTGATATACTACATTATATTGTGATATGCTCATGTAACCACAGCTTCACTGATATCACTAACATATCAGTTCTTAGCTCCTCTGCAACGAACATGCTGAATGTGATATTGTTTTTGCAGCTTTACATTTGTTCTAATTTTTCATATTTCTCTTAAATAACCCATAGAAAAGCTAATCTCAATTGACTTTCAAATATGGGTCTTCCTTGCTTCCTTCAGTATTCTATCTCCATAAATGAAAATTAAGCATATGTTGACATCTTGGACTACCTCTTAGTTTCCAATTCTAGAAGATGAAATTGTATTCTCTTATCTTGGGGTGGGGAACCAGTCTGTGTACCCTGAATTCACTCCAGATTTCATGGAAGTGGAATCCACAGCATACCCGCTAGACACATCAGAACAGCAGTATTTACAGTAAGATGAAACATCCTCACTGGGAAATTTAGGAACTTAGACAGAATACTAAACAGAATACTTTGAGGTCAGCAGAGCTCATGTATTATCCTATCACACAGAAAGTATTTTTCTTCCTGCTTGTTTTTTGTTTTGTTTTTCACTTCAGATGTTAAATGAGGGCTTCATTGGTCTCAAAGCAGAGTAAAAATCTAGCCTCTCTTTGTATTTTATTTCTTATACTTGAATAAGAAGACAGTCAGGAATATTATATACTCACAAAGAAGAAGGGGGAGGAGTCACACTGGTCCAATCACTTGTAAAGATTCCTGAATATAAAATCTCAAAATAAAAAAGGTCTTTAAAAGTGTTCAGCATTGACATAATTAAATCTACCACAGCGAGAGCAACTGAAGATGCAGGATTTATACATCAATGATTTATTCAAAACTTCTGAACAATGCTGTTTTGAAACATAAATACAGATGCAGTGGTATCAATCATTCTTTAAATACATTGCTCTGATCTGAAAATTAGCCAAAATATTCCATAGAAATGTTATATTAATTTGGTATTGAAAGTGGTTCTACTACAGAAAAGATTTCCTGACAGTCCCAGAGTTTTTTAGTTCAGATGATTATGCAAGATATTCAGCTATAAAAATAGCTCAAGACTTATCTGTTTATTTATGCTTGACTTTGGCAGAAAACTATTTGAGGTTCAATTGTAACAATACAGTGACTATGTAAAAATCTCCATTGCAGCCTGAAAAGCCAGCACTATGACCCTAAACTTTGAGCATCAACCCCATAATGCCTCCTCACTGCTTTCACATAGTAGTAGTAGGTCTGTAGTAGAAGGTCCCTTATGTTCACTTCACACCAACCACTTGATGGCGTCAATGACATTGCACAGAAATAAAAAAAAAAGGACAATTATATATTCTTGGCTTCCTCCCACCTCTCTCCGCACCATTATCAGCACCACCAGGTACTGATGGCAGTTTAGGTAAACCAGTGTTAGAATCATACTTAAATGCGATCCCAAAGCAAGCTGGGCCGATATAGCATGAATGTGTTTATAATTGCATTCTTTGCAATGTATGGCATATTGCCTGTTTTAAAAACTTAATTCACTTAATGCTATTGTAACATGCTTTTAAATATGCGTTACCCCTCCCTATACAGGCTAGTCCACATGAAGAAAACAGCCTTCTGGAGTTGTTCCTTTAACTGAAGCAATAAAGGTCTATGCTTTGGTTCTTCAGTTCCCGTGTATTTGTTGCTTAAAAGAAAAACACAATAGTATTTTCAGCCAAGCAATTGACTAAACTGTGACATTTATGGGAAGTAATATTTTAAATCACAGTTGGTATTTCTGAACTATCAATGGGAGCAAATTTGCATTAAAGAAGAAGAAAAGAAAAACTGTGTGATGGTGAAGTACATGTTTTTCTCCTGGTCTAATAAGAAATTATATGGACTATGCATAAGAATCAATGTGCTCCTCCCCTAACTCAAAAAGACAGAGATGTACATGAGAAAAATATATCTATTATCTATATGCTAGTCTTACTCAAATACAGCCAACTGTTAAATGCATCTTTCCTGGTCTAATTCAGATTTTAATGACTTCTCTGCTGGTCTAATAAAACACAAGACTATATTTGCTTTTCTCCTGGTCTATAAATGATACTATAAATTATTTCCCCCTGAATATATTTGTATACAAAGTTGAAGCAACATAGCCTATCAAGTATGCTATTTTTGTGGGAATTTTCTCCCACAGTTAGCAAAGAAGATAAATAAAAAATTCAAACACAGACCTATCAAACTGCATGACACATCAGCATGTGTGGGGTTTGCATGTAACAAAAGGTAGAATTGGAGACAAAAGTTATTTCTGCAATCTAAGTAATGAGTGAGAGCCTTGAAACACTGATAGAGAAGGAAGTATTTTCATTAGGTATGTTTCACTTTCTTCTTCGGTACAGTGATCCTCATACAGTAGCTGAGTGTTCTTACATGACACATTTCCACTTTCCCACTGAAGTACTTGTGACTCTTGAATCCTGTTCGTTGTTACTGCTTTTCTTCCCCGACACTATGCACCAATTTTTAACCTTTTCAGTAACCCAGTGACACCTCTGGGACATTACAGTATTCCTGTCAAAATGTCTGGTCTGCAACAATAAACTTTACATTGATGTCTTGCTTTTCGGGAATAATTACACTGTACTTTAAATGTTAGCCTATTTACTATTTGTGCAAAAAGATGACAATAAAATCAATGGAACGCAATTCCCAAATGTGCATCAAAGTCTTTTGCAATGTTAATGGATTAGCGCATCTAGAGAGGTGCAAGATCATTTTGTTTCAGCGCTCGGAGATGCACATAATATGCACTTCCTCAACTTATTAACTCTGATCTGCTGAACTCATCTATTCTAAAACTTAGTTTAAGCTCCCTGTATTTGTCAGGATTCCATTTTTTATAAACAAAGTCTTGAGATCCTGCACATCGATCAATAGGTGTATGATGAAGGAACTTGGTCTTGCTACCTATGACCAGTGGCTGTGTTTTTTCAATGATTCCACAGGAGTCAAAAACTCAACAAAGCGAATCGCAGATGCTGTAAAGGGAGCATGCTGCTCATGTCTGTGACCACTGTATGCAAAGCTTGGCATTAGTCACCGCCAGGCCGCCTCTGACAGCCCTGAAGTGAGGGAGATTAATGTGAGGCAGGGGCACTTTATTATTGTCATTCTGTTCTTTCACACTCTGCCTCTGACTTTCAATTTTGCTCTAGAATTAATTGTCTGCTCCCTACAGTATGACTGATGTAGAAGGATACAAGTAACATAGGCACCTGGTTCTGGCCTTGACAATCTGACTCGATGTTGCAGGATGTATTGTGTATGGTCAAATTCAGGGACAGACGGGCATCTTTCAAAGAAATTAGCCAACGTTTCATTTGACTTCAATCAGATTTGACTACAGATTATCCTTTTCTAAGAACAATTTTTCCTTGTAGAGATGCTAACAAAATGCCAGTGCCATTATTAAGTACTACTACATGACACTGTTGCTTTGTTTTATGCAGCCTTATATGAGCACTTTCATATCTGGGCTTTTCTTTTTTCTGTTCAAGAGTAGTAAATTAGTAATGTAGCATTGTTAAATCCCTACTCTTTCAGATTTAAGCACTGTTGTGAGAATATCATATTCAGTATCGCTGACAATAAAAAATACATGAATATGTAAGTTTGTACCATTTACTATTTACTACACTAACAGGTCCAAAGCAAATTACACAAAAAGTAAGACAAATATTTAAAGATGCCATATCTAAACTGGAATGTCTGACTGTATATCTGACTTAAAATGAACAGTGGCACAGCAAGATCAAAGAACATCTTTACTAGAAAACTGAGGTTGGGCTTTTAGGAGTCAAAAATAAATGCCTTTTTACAAGAACCACAAATCTGTCAGTCTATTTTTATTAGGTTAACCTCCAATGGTGGAGACAGCACCAGTTTTACTGTGTAGCAAAACATGGAACTTCACATTTATTCTCCATCATACAATGATCACCATTAGATAGTCTGCATTTATCAATAGTCAACAGATGCTGGTACTATGAAATGCTGTAATTCACCGTACTCTTAGAACAGGAAATAGCTATGTTAACTATATTGATAAAGTTTTTCTTTTTCATGGTGACCACTGTACCTATAAAATTGTCCTTTAGTATTTTCATTTAGGTTTTATTATATTTTGATCATGTGGGTAATAACACTTTGGATGGCACACCACTGAAAATCATCATCTAATTAAAGCATAGATGATGGAATGATATCAAACATTCCATTGCTTAATGTTACTCCACTAATGTATTTTTCATCTTGCATGGATTTCACAAATTTCCTCCCAAACAAACTGCTGGAATAGAACTTGCAATAAATTATTGCAGCTTTAACTCATGTATTACTTCAGTACGATCATAGTATTACGTTAAAGGGTACAGAAATATATAATATGCTGAACTGTCTCTACAGTTGATACCAGAGGGAAAATTACCAACACTCAGTGAAGAAGATCCAACCTCATTACATTGATGAGTTATCATGATGAGCAAAATGTGAAAAATAACTAGCTGCTTTTACGAAAAAAGGCAGGTTTTCCCACTTGCTTCCTTTTACAAATTCCCATGTAAAGTAAATTTTAGGATGCATTTCAACTGCTCTGAGAGACACTGGAAGCAATCAGAAACTGTGTCTCTTTAAAAATAAGGTGCGTAAGGAAACTTTGTAATATCCTTCAAACCTGACATTAAGTATTCAAATGTTACTTAAGCAAAGTGTGAGCAATTAAATTAATCAATCTTCCCAGCCATGTACTGAACAGATGTTCAATAAATCCTCTCTGCTTACAGTGGGGGGGGAAGGAAGTCCACTTTAAGCTGTCCTTCAGTGATGACATCCCTCAGCCTGTCCTTTCACAAGGCCTCATGGGCCACTATCAGGCAGTTCTGCTGTGTTGTTTCTTTATTATAAATAACAACAGGCCACCTGGACTACCTGCAGTACCTGGAAGCTGAGGTTTAATGATCCTTCAGGCTACATCCTCAGCTCTCTCTTGATCCCAGATAATGGGACTGATGGGAATGGCAGAGGAGTGACGGATGGCAGTGATGGATGACTCCAGACAAACATGTGCTGACAACTAGTGAAAATGGGGCAATGTTGCAGAAAGGTCATGATAAAAATATTTGCTTGACTTTCAAAGTTTCCTGATGAAAAATACAGATGGAATCCAGATCTTCTTCTCTCTTTTTTTAATCCCCCTCCACCCCCCCACCCTTCCCCTTTTCCACTAAGTTACTTTGTCAGGCAGGATTGCAGAAAGTATTAGCTGAACACCTCAAGTCCAGCAAGAAAACAAGAGAGAAAGTAAGATTTCAACTATTTAGAAGGGCAACCATTGTCAGGGTCTGTATTATGTAACATGAACATATATGGTCCTGAATGTTAACTGACTGGAAACAATAAGCATCCACTGCTCTTTTTTAAAACCAACTAATCAGGTCCTCATATCCTGCTCATCACCATGGTATCTGATTATCTGCCAACAACCTCATCCTGGACCTAGTAAGGCCCACTGTTAACTCTATCACTCTCTTTACGCCCAGTTAAGCAGCAGGGCCTGTCCTTAATAAAATTACTTAGGAGTTCTGTGATGTAATATATTGCCCACTAAAGTAGCTCAAACCACCAAATCCATCTCAGGATCACAGATTCCATGAGTTAAAGGCCAAGTTTATCCATTAAGCTACCTCATCTTCTCACAACAAATACTTTTGAGTAAGATAATATACTGATGTGTCTCCTGGTCTTAACTTTTTTCCTATTAATATCAATCGTGATCAAATGAGTCGACTGACATTCAAATATAATGGTTAAGATTTCTGCACTACAGATATACAACTTCAACCTTTTGAATGCTGCCATTCCATATATGGACTTTATCCACATTGTAATGAGGCTTTAAAATCTCCAAGATTAAGCTGATATTTTATGTAGAACTGCCTGCTTTTTATGATATCCTGACATGTTGTACAACATTTGTGACTATATTGATCCTTATAAATTCAGCATCTATATATATTCATGAAAAGTATCTGCCCTCTCTCCACCCCCGTTTCCCTATGCAGTACATGGAATAATCCAGGGGTGTTTTTTTGCTCCTGTGAACTGCACAACAATAAATAGGCAAGGAAGTAATAATTTTACAACGTTACATAGCTCAGCAGCATTTTTTAAGAATAAACATGTGCTTAAAAAACACACAAAAGAAAAATTAGGGGTTTCTCCATGGATTTTAGTCTTCGTGATTCTTCTCCAATTAAACCAGTTACAAACCCTGTGAGGGTAAAATACACTCTCTTCACACCTGGGACAGTTCTATGTCTTCATGCCCTCATGTTTGCTTGACTGCAGAGGCAAGCCTTCTTATGTTTCTTCATGCTTTTAATCTGAAACAAATGATTGCAGGGGGAAAAAAAGCATTATCACCTTGGCGAGGCATCAGGAGTATAAAAAAAAAAAGAAAAGAAAAAAGGGTCTGTGGGCAAATTCATCTTCCACTGCTACAATCAATCTCTCACCTAAAGAAATACACAGTAACTAGGCAGGAAAGGGCCAAGATTTATGGCCTAGAAACATCTCCACTGACCAGCATACACCTAGCCTTCTTGGCTCCCTCCTTGCCAGAATGGCTCTTTCTAACAGTTACAATGATATACTGTCTCTCCCTACTGTTTTACAAGTACATTAGCTTTATTTAATGAGATCTCTGAGTAATTTAACAGATGTATATAGGACATAAGACTAGAAAAACTCTTGCTACTTGAATACTTTTGCCAAGGTATTCTAGGGGTGGCTAATCTACATTACTGTTATATTCTTTGAAATAGAATTATTGAAATTCTGGGAAAGGTTTTAAAATTATTTTAATGGAAATGTTACATTATAATCAATTAGAGTAGTTCCATATTCACATTTGCTTGTATTCAGCTCATAAAAATCAAGATACATGTAGTTACTTTAGATCTTCAAAACTACTTATATATTAAAAGGCCTGAGAGAAATTCAGAATCAGAGACGAATATATTTGTTAAATCTCCTATCCTGTGCTCCCCCACATATTCAACATCATGTCCCAAGGGGGAAGAAAGATACTTTCATTTCTCTCTCTCTCTCTCTCTCTGTCTCTCTGTCTCTCTCTCTCACACACACACACACATACACACACACACACACAAAACAGAATACAGAATACAGAATACAGAGTAGAGTTTAGGAACTTTATTTAATCCATGAACCACAGTTGATAATTACTATAATACTGATAATAGTTCTGCTTACCATTATAGGAATTATTCTGTTTCTGGGCAGGAGGCAAATGTTTAAAATGGCTGCTATTTCCTTCCAAGGCTGGAATAAATAAATTTAAATAATGCACTACAATAATGAAGTGAGGTATTACAGGGGAGTGATAGTTACATTAACTTCAAAAATAACTTTAATAAACCACCAATTAATAATAATGAGGCGGTGATCATGGGAAACTATCTGTTTAAGATAAAATTAAAATGGCTTTATTTTTATAAAAGGGTGGGGGGAAACTTTCCAGCACCAGACTATGTATTTTTAAAATTAAGTATCTAAAAATATATTTATCCTGCATGTTGCTGTTTCCTTATATACTATACGTTTACACATGATTAAAATGGGAGCATTGCCTTAGACTCAGTAAATGACTGTAATGAACTGCATTAAGAAAAAGGCTTCAACAACTCCAAATTCCACCCAGTGGTGAGACCCGCTCTAATTGAGTTTAGTGGCATTTTCCTGTAAATAATATATAATCTCATTACATGAAAAGTTTATTTTAGTTTTAAAATATATTTCGTCTTTAAATTCTTTTAGGCTAAGGAAGGAGGGGCAGGGGAAAGGATGAAAGTGATGTTTAGTATTCTGGCAAATAGTGTCTTTCTAGCTAGCAGGGTATTATGTTAACCTTGAATTTGACCATAAACCACAGTTCTAGCATATTTAGACCCTGTTACCTATGGACATTCAGCACATTTACAACGGGCATGTGACAGCAGATGTATCTCATATTGAGAACAGAATTACATGTATATCTGATCAAAGTAAACATACCTAACAGCATTCCAAAGATTGTATCATATTTTTTACCAGGCTAATCCTTTCTGAGATTGTAGAAAACCTGATGTAGTGTGTTTAAAATATGAAACTTTCACAAAAGACCTGACACACTCTGACAAAAAAAAATATTATGACATTATCACTAGTGATCATGTACAATCGTAAGTAGAAATCAAGAATGCACAAAATCACTGCTGACCAAAAAGGGCAGTGGGAGGGAAGAATGGGGATAGTGGAGAAGGAGAAGAAACTGGAATAGAACAAATGCATTGCATGAAATTTCATTTCTTGAGAGCTATACATCAAGTTGTATTTGTTTAATGAGGGTGACACTAGAAAGATGTATAGAACATGTCAGACACCCAGTACCAGTGCGTTCTGGGAAAAAGATAACATCTGAGAATCTGACCACTCACTTCGTCTTCTGGCCAGACTTCTCTATCTACTGGTTCTTCAGGGGATTATAAATGAAAGGGCAGAAGGAACAAGGAGCAAAATAATGAAAAACACACACAAAAAGAAAAATTATAACATTGTAGTGCAAAGTAAAGCCAGATTTACTGACCTCGCAACTACATAATCAAGAGAAAGTTATCACTATAGAAACTTTTACCAAGTGTAATGATCTTAAATAACAAGGGAGTGCTATGAAATTTACAGCACTTTTAAGATATGCAAATTGAATGCAAGGTATAGACATAAGGGTAATTAATTGTAAATCTAAGAATAATGTTTCTTTGTCAGGGCTGTCTCCATGTTGTGGAATACATTTTAATGTGCCTTAACTCTGAATATTTCTTAAGGGCTGGTCTAATTATAAGATATTCAGAATTTCAAAATAGTAGTTATTCTTACCCTTTAATGTAGCTGCTGTAAAGTTTCATAACAGAATTTACAGATTACATGAAAATATTTTATTTTAATTTTCAAAAATAAAGCACTTGTTTAAAAGTCCAGGCACTCAGGGTTTGTCTTTAGAAGTAATAATACGATAGAAACAGGTTTTTTTTCTCTAAAACACAGAGCTTTGATTTTCTTTTTTAAGAAGGGAGGAGGGAGGAAGGAAAGTAGTAAGGGATCAAAATAACTGAGCAGGCACTTCTAGTTCTGTTTCATTTTTTTTTTTAAAGTCATAATGTTAGTTTTATGTTTCTGTGGACATAAAAGTACAAAACATAATTATATGTTTACATTATTTACTTCACTTTCCATATATTATTTTGTAAGGTATTCACGTTGCAATAATTAAGGTCAACATTTCCATTATAATGGGACTATAAAAATTCACTCACTCGTTTTAAACCTTGGCATACAAGCTCCCATACTGAAAGGAAATTTATACAAACTTGTACAACATATAAAACTTCTATACAAACACAAAAAACTCAGTGCAAGTCAAGTCCATGCCAGTTTATACATTTGCCTACCTGGGCCCGCATGTTTGCTCCCAGAAGAATCACTATCAAGTGACAATGTGAGGGTTTTATTCACTGAAACAAACTAAAATCAAACCTTCTTGTTGGAACAGCACAGTAACCAGATTGTAGGAAAAAACCAGACACTATGACAAACTCTCTGCATTTGTTTTGTGTGGAAAAACATTGTACTGAAACTGTGTCTTATGAGAAGGAATCCATAGACCTATAATGAAGATAAGGATGTAGAATAAGAGATAAAGGATTTTCCAGTGGTTAGGGCAGGTCACTAAGTTCTGTCTTAGTTATGAGTCATTGGTGACCTTGGGCCAGTCACTTAACCTCTCTTTGCGGATCATTAAAATCGGTAATATCACACGCAGTCATCTCATAGGGGTCCTGTATATTTAATTCATTTATATCTGGAAAGTGTTATGAAAACCTATCTCTGGCCCACACAGTTGTGGGAGTGTGTGTGTGTGTATGTGTTTTCTTGTGAATCAAGAAATCCATCTGGTGAAGCATGTGTACTACAGCACTATGACATTTGATAGAGAAAATATTCTTTATTTTCACTATGATTTTCATGAGCTCTATATGCTCTGTCGGCATGGTACAGAAGTGCTGCGAGTCTTCTACATATGCAGATAGAGCTGTGCCCTCTAAAGAGAGGGTATTCTCTCTAGTTTGTATCAGGAAGACAGTGGCGTAGTGGTGGGGTGGGGAGGGCAGTGTGGGGCCAAGCCCCTAGGTACTGAGCTGAAGGGTCATCGGGACAGGGGCACTGCAAGGCATGGGGTGCCCAGGGGAGCACAAATGTGGGCTTGGCCCCCAGGCGCCGGGCACCCTCGCTATGCCACTGCAGAAAGATAAGCAACATACTGTAGAGTCTTACCTATTTTAAGGGAGTGGAACAAGATACAGTGGGATAACAGGCTGATAGTGGGACATTGGACTGGGAGGTTTTCCAAATCCTAGTGGAAAACGACATGAAATATTTCATGTATTTCACAACTGGTCTTTTGATGGAGAGGGATTTTGGGGGAGAGATCATTCTGAATTATTTATTCAGTACCAAATTAGCAATTCGGCAACTACTGTATTAAAAAATTTTGCAAGGAGAATGAGTTCCCCTGATTTATAGATTAAACAGAGATTTTTTTAGAAGCTTGGGAGGCAGTGGGGATATCTTTGGATGTTAGGTTTGGAAATGGGTAGAATTAAGAATAACTTGGGAAATTTAAATTTTCTTACTTTCAAGTGGAATATTTTTAAAATAAACTAAATATTACATTAACATATTTTTCTAAATAAAATGTATTCTCAACCTTAGCTCCCTCGTGTCCAAAGTTCATGTATGGGGACTTTGTTATCTTTTAAACAGAGGTTTCTGAAAACTTGAAACCCCTGCCAGATATACCCCTGTAAATGCAGCATTTGCTCATACAAAAGGATAGCTTTAAAACAGCACTTATGGAGGTTATGAATTTTCCTTCCAATGTCATCAGAGGTTAATAGCTTCCTTAAAGGATCTTCCCAAGATTGTGCTTACACAGGAATGAAATGCCCCAAACTTTTGTAAGAAAACAAAAACACAGTACTTATGAATGGCGCAATGAAACTGGTCTGGGTTTCAATCTTCCCTCTCTAGGACAACTCCTCCCAAAAGGCTTAAGCTCCCCTTTACCTGGAAGACCAAAGGGCCTTCTGTGCATCCCATCCTCTAACTGCTTCAGGGCAGAAAACTTGGTCTTAAAAGACATCTAAGATAGAAGGGTCATGAAACAACGCCTGGAATTGGTGAAACAGTGAAGTTATAACTTAGAACAGAAGACAAAAGAGTTCATTATGGGGGTGCATTAGGAGCATACTTCTGGCTGTGGGACAAGTATTCTGGTACAAGGACCACATTTTTCCTTTTATGTGGAAGAGCTTTAGGAGCTCACCGAACCAGTGGTGAACAGACATCCTATTCTAAAAGCAAAAAAGGAAGCTCCTCTCTCATGCACTGTATCTAGTGTTAGTATGTTTGACAGAATTTAAAAGTTCCATCAAAACATTTTCTGAAGATTGGGGCTTCAGTGAGATTTCAAGTGGAATTTACGATTTCTATCAGTGACCAAGGAAAGACTGTAAGCTCTGCCTGGGACTTCATGCAAGTTTTAACAGTTATATAGCAAAACATGAACCACATTAATTTCTCACAAGTTTGTAATGTCCCATAGCTATTTTTCTCATGGATCGTGCAAGCTCAATGAATGTTTCAAATTACAGAAATCTCTCACAGAAACAATAATATACATGGAGAATTAACTAAATAGCTATGAAAATATGCAAACACACGGCGGCAAAACTGGCCTTTGCAATAGCTCTTACTGAGAACAAAGGTCTAAAGTTTAAAGTTTGCAGAAGTCGTCTTTTTTAAGTCAAATTGTCAAAAGGAAAAACCCTGACTGTTCTTTGTCTCGTTAGTCAAAAATGGAAGGGAATAGACAATGATTGCAAGTTATTAGGTCCAAAGGGGTAGCCATGTTAGTCTAGTTCAGCAAAACAGAAAAGGAGTCCTGTGGTACTTTTAAAGATGAAGAAATGTATTTATCTCATGAGCTTTCATGGGCAAAGTGCCAGACTCTGGCATCTCACGAAGTGGGACTTTGCTCATGAAAGTGCCACAAGATTCCTTTCAAGTTATTAGTGTTTTCCTTGGGTCGCTCCATGGTGAGGAGGTTTGCAGATGGGGCAGCACTTTCTACTCCAGAAGCCATGGATCCTGGGCTGACCTCATTAAACAGGGTTTCCCAAGATGTGGTGGCACCAACAGAACAGATAATGAAGCTCTAGTTCAGTTCAGATGTCTACTGGGGCTCTATAATTAGTAGCATTGCCTTGAGAATGAGGCTGCATCCTAGGGAAGCTATGCAAACACCCCTACCTTATGAGGGAAGTGCAGGAACCACAAAAAGGAACAATAACGGGTAGTTCAAGGACAATGAAGGGCTTGATTCTTATTCACTGCACACGTCGTTTCACGGATTTCTGGGGACTGCTTGCAAAATAGGAGCATGTACAATGTGGGTGCTGGGCAGGAGAAAAGAGGTTGTACCATAGGTACACATCTGGCCCTGGGGTTATTACTGTTAAATCAAGCAGACTCAAGTCTAATTACAGTAGGACTGACAGTTTCACAAAATAAAATGTTTCATAAATTGAATGTTTCACCTTGTCATAAAACATACTGGAAATGATCATCTCAGCTCTCTCACTTGGGGTGCGAAATTATTCTCACAATTTGAGTTAGTATCAGCCCTAGGTTTGGATATTTTTACTTTTGTCACTTAGTGTCATTCCCCTAACATTATCTAAAGTAGAGGGGGGTTTTGAGTGGGTTTGTGTGTGTGTGTGGCTTTATTATGCAAGGAAATAAAGTCAGTGCACAAAGTTATCTAAGATATAAGGATAGGAAGATTAATCTTAATCCAAATGACTTTTATTTCATTTTCTCCAATTAACAGCATAAAAAGTCATTCCTAAATAAACTAAATGGGTTGTATAAAATCAGGCAAAAGAAAAAATTCACATTGAGAGTTTGCATCACGGTAGCTGGCTTGCTCTCGAGTTGCTTGAAGCCAAGGTTGCTACAGCTGTGCTCCCCAATGGCAAAGATGTTAGATGTAAGCATAACAAATGGGATCTCTTTGGAAACTAGAACAGTGCAGACCCTAAGATGCCTCATTGAAATGTTCCAAAAAAGGAATTGATTTACCCATCTCTTTAGAAAATAACCTATGCCCATTCTAAGATATCATGTGGATTTCACACAAATAATATACTTTGTTGTGCTTTGATGCCAAGTGGAAAATTTGTATCATGTGACTCCAATTGTGATCCAACACAAATTTTGGTAACTCAGTATGTAGGATTTTTTTTTAAAATACATGTTCAAGTTAAGTCTGAGACACAAAGCACAGACAAAACTGCTTTCACTCAGCATGCAAAAAACGAGGAAAACAGAAGAAATGGGGAGGGAGTGGAGCTCCTTTTCGTAAACTGATATGTCTAAGCACGTCATTGCTCTACACAGGAATGTGATGCTAACCCCATAAAAAAAAGGGCCAGGTTAAATCAAAACTAAACATTCCAAGTTAAATTTTGTGTGCCTTGCACCCTGTGCAGCCAGTTGGAAATCAGTGGGGATGCACAAAATGTGAGTCAGGGCACAAATCGACCCTTCATTTCTCAGCTTTCTCCAAGCTTTTCCAACAGCTTGCTGAGCATAATTTGGACTCGGTTATTTAAAGCTACATGGAATAACACAGTATGAAGACTGGTGTGAACAATAACTCTTATACAATTTAGCACTTAGAGAAGAGCTACTAATCTTTTTTAGGAAACAAGGTATTCAAAATTATTTAATGCTCCTATTTATGCATCAAAAAACATTCTAAGCACAAGCCAGCTCTCTTCTCCTCCCCCCTCCACACAGACAAAAATGCATTTGTGAGTGTCTTCAGTTACAATACATCATATTTTTAGACTGCGTTAGAATGATTATAGTATACATTTGGCTTTTATGGAATTCAGTTTATTAATACCACTTTTATAACACAAGATAAGTTGTATTTACTGTACTAATAGTTATCACAAATAATTAGTTATTGCTTCTCACTTGTTATGCAGAAGTGATGGTTCAATACCGTAAATTTAAAGTACAGTATTGTAATAAACAGTAAAAATGGCAAAAATGATAAAAGTAAGTTTGCTTTGCCTAGCTGAGTCAGCCAGGCAGACTTCTTGTGCCATGTTATCAGCTAAAAAAAAATCACTAATATTTTATGAATACTAGATTTCTTTGTTTTTTATCTATAATAATTTTAAAAAAAAATAAAACATAGTTAAAAGAAATTCCCTATATAATCAAATTAAAATAATACATATACTTACCAAAGCACCACCATAGCAATTCATCAGATAGCTACATTTAAAAATCTGCCACAGTACATCATTATCTCTGGATTCCTTTAAAGTGTGGTTTTATTTCAAAAAGTGAGTAAAAACGGCATTGTGGGGTTCCATGTTGACCATTTCTCAATGATTTCCATATCAAATAAGAATTATTTCTTTATGTGCCAGCCCTGCAAATAGCTTGGGATTTCAGAGTTAGATGCCGGCTCTTTCCTTTCCCATTAATAATAATAAAGGTGTAAAACAAGTCAGATCAGATCCCTCATTTGCACCAGTGCAATTCCATTGTACTCAGTAAGATCCGTGAAGTGGTGTAGAGATGGGGGGATTGCGGGGGGCCTAGCCCCCAGGCGCCGGACTGCAGAGGGTACCAGGCCAGGATGAGCTGCAAGGCATGGGGTAGCGTGGGGTGTCCGGGGGAGCCTAAATGCAGACTTGGTGCTGAACACCCTCGCTATGCCACTGGACCTGTACACAACTGCTGACAGCAAATTGGCCCATGTAGAACAGATCAGAACCTAACAAATCATTCTTTTCTTGATTGATTTGTTCCCATTTATTAAAAAAAAATAAAAATCTACCATTGCCATTCCTATTCTCTGCATGCCTATCCCATGAATAAAATACACAAAACGATACACCTCAAGGACTGTGCATACATAAACAAAAAACCATACATAAACCAAACCCCGTCAGTGCTGGCTGCCTCCTTCCCAAAATTGAATGATTCGGAGTTTTCTGAAAGAAGTTCTGCAAACCTGCATGCACAATTAAAGCCCATGTCCCACCAAGGATCTCAGTGTGGTATTTAGAAGGCTGGTGAATACTCCATTTGAACTGTTCTTGGAGTGTTTTCAATACCATTTGCCTATTAACATTAGATCTTTTTTTTTCCCAACAGCATGCAGCATCAGTGAGCTAAAGACATGTATGTATGATCGCCCATTCACCATATTCCACAAAGATAAAGTGGTCCTGCCCCCAGAATTTCTTTCTATTGTGGCTCTGAACCACACCAGCATTTTTCAGACAAATAGCTTATTCACTGAAAAAATGGGTCAACTGAAACAATTTGCTTATTTGCCGAACAGTTTCAGCCAAAAACATTCCTTCAGGCTAGATCCACAAGGGGACTTAGGCACAAAGCTGTGGCTGTGATGATGCCCCTTTTACTCAAAAACCCTGCAGTTAGAGCATTCACCTGAAATGTGGGAGTCCTAGTTCCCACTGTGTCTGATTCAGAACAGGGACTTGACATTGGGCCTCTGACATTTCGAATGAACACCTTAACCACTAGGGGAGGATATTCTGGAGTGGGGTGCTCTCACTTTCTCCTATTGAAGCTGTGCCACTGGATATAAACGTTGAAATGTTCACTAGGGCAGAGGAAGAAACAGGGAATGACCCTAGTAGCTGGGGGGGAGGGGGAACGACACATACCTGGGTTACAGTCGCTGCTCCTACATATTTATAAATGAATATTGAAACCAAAACATTTGTCTTCCTTAAAGCACCATAGTCCCCCAGGGTAAGCTAGTTTACAAAGGATAGACCCAAGGTGGGCACTTAAGTGTGTTTAGAAAGATCTAAGGAGTTTAGGAAGTTCCCCAATTATTTCTGCATATAATGAGTGTGCAGGACTTAGTATTCATATAACTGAGACTATCCAAATGTATACAACTTCATTCAGACTTGCTATGAATTAGCTGCAGACAGCCCCTGTGGTTTGCTTAAGAAATATTCCATTAGATGAAATATAAAAAGTTCTGTTTATAGCATTACACACTGCTGCTACCTTCACTTTTTATAAAAGAATCATATACTGTACAGAATCTTGTTCAAGTAACAGACTGAGCCTGGCAAGCAGTAACAGCTAGTCACACATCATGAACGGGGACAGAAGAAAAACAGAAGTGATTCAAGAAATTGTTTTAAAACGGCTGTTTTGCAGTCCCCACTTAGATCAATTCAAGGTGCACCATGAAAATGTGCCATGGAAAGATGATATTCAGAACTTCTGGGAAGAAGGAAGCCCTTAAAGCCCCACACAAGCTACAAAATTGTGCGTGGCATTAGATCACCACTCAACCAATCATAAAATAAACAAAAATATCAACTTTCAGGGGATTCTACAAGGCGCATTTAGTTTCACTTGGCCTTTGAAAGGAAGTAAAGGGATTGAAGTATAGACCCTATATCAGCTTGTCAATATTTGAACTGATCAAGGAAATGAGATGGTTAAACTGTGGTTTTAAGTTTTGTAATATAAAATAATTGACTAAGCTCTCAGAGCCTGTGTATGAATATTTTGTATTGTTCTAAATTGAAATAAAATAAACAGGATGAGGTAGGTTCTGAAAATATTGTATTGAGATCAAAAGACAAGCTATTTACTAGCTACTTAATAAGCTATGCGGGATCATGAAGAATATAGGTATAAGAGGAAAATCTGTAGTTTCAAAAGTCACTCCTATGTGTGCTGCTCACTTCTGATGCAACAAACTTGAGCAGCGGCTGCTAAACAACGTAAAATTTATAAATCACCTTGAAATCTCAAAGCTTCAACCTGAAGTTTTTAAAGGAGAAGCAAATAGTTCAACTTCCTACTCAATCCCAAATTTCAGTGGGAATCAGAAGGTATTCCATTTTATTACATTTGGATAAGAATGACAAAAGTGGATATAAGGACTCCAAATTCAGATTACAGGGGTTGCTTCTGACAGCTAAGCAAGAAGATAGACATTCATGTCAAAAGCCCAATGATTGACTGACATAAGAGCATTCCAAGAGGTCACAGTCTTTCACTATCTGTGCTGAAATGGCAATAAGACTATCGTAGGGTGATTGAGAAAAGAGTGCAGATTAATAGCAGCCTCCTTGGTGACATCAGGTACATAAAGGATGTTTCATTTTTCTGCACAGTACGTGGTTAGCAGGATCCTATATAATAAGTAATTCCAATATAATAAGTGTCCTTTGTTTGAACGCCCAAGGTCAGGACAACAGGAAAGTATAACATCAAGTAACACATTTTGAGAGGATGGCTCTGGAGCAGCTGGTTAGCTTCCATGATGAATGAGAATTACAGCAGTTTTCAAGGGACCAACAGAAGGCTAGCAGGGTCCTAATCAGCTATAACATCAGTAGTAAAGATCTAAGGAGACCAGAGCATTTCCAAAACTACAAACTTCTCTGGGCTTTAGTTTTAATAATTATAGCTGTGACAGCTGTACGGTGTGGATACATGACTGGAATTGGTTGGAGTTTTCGACATATGGTGCTCTTGGAAGGAATCCTGTCTGGCATGAGGAGACATAAAACTAACCCCCAACAACTGGGGCTGCAGTCCATCTCATCATGTCTCAGATTAAAGCAGCAAAGACAGCACTTTTACAGACGAATATTTAGCAAATGACAAAATGTCATTTGAGCAACGTTACTGCCACGCCTCAGTGAAAAGGGGGAAATGTAGGTTCACTAAAGAAAGCACATTGGTATGTTTGGGTCCTTTTTCCTGTGTGAACACGTTCTATTGAAAACATTAACTTTCTAGCTCCTCAGCTGCATTAGTCCCCCTGCATTAGTCATTTGGGAAATGGTAGCAGCCTAAGAGTTAAATGTAAGTCCCAGCTATACTGAACAGTAGTTGAAGTAGGTGTCCCCCATGTTCAGTTTTAATTAAGAGCAGTGCAACTCAAGACATGGGCCAAATCACCGTGGACTCAATGCAGACAAATGCACTAAAGCAGTTCCCCCTCTCCTAGGTGAGAGTTTGTCTCATTGCCCAGTGATAAAACATACCTGAAAAAAATTAGAAAGAAAAGTTGGTTTAATTTAAATTATTCAGCAATTCTGAACAACACCTTTGCACATGGATTATTCTTGCTGAGGAGAGTGGTTGAACTATAGGGCTAGGGTAGGAACTACATGTTTTACCCTATTTTTTCCCAAATTAAATTATTGTCAATTACATTTCTTTATGACTAAATTTGCTGTTACAAGCAGTTTCCCTTCCTCACATACGAAGTTCTGGGATAGACAGAAATCTATTCACTTACCTTATAAATGGCAGGCCACATTTGCGAACTAAACTACTGAATGTTATCTTAAACCATGATATATTTTTTTATCCTGTAGAAAAAAATACGAATTATGGAAAATATCAAATATTTGTGTTAGTTTGGGGGGTTTTGTTTGTTTTTGTTCTTTAATTATACATGCAAACCTGAAAGGTATGGCTGAAAATGGCAACAATTCAGCGTTAAGCCTGAAATGCAATATGTTTGTTGTGCTTAGGTAGACAATGGTCTGTAAAACATATGTGATTTTAGATAATGTACCTTACTGACAGCAGCAATTCACATTTGCTTCCCAGCAAACATGATATGTACATCAAGTGGAAAAGACTCACAGTGAGTAGATACCATTGTTACAAATGGTAAGAGAAGCAAGAACATCTTTAACTTCAGCAGGACACAACTATGTATACTGGATAAAGTCTTCTTTTCAGCTTAGATTCACTTATGTAAGGTTCGTATATTCTCCCATATTTCTTTATTCTGAGCTATTGTAGGGCTTCCTCCTCCAACATCATTGGTATTCCGGAAAACTCCTCTTTCAATTTCTGTTTAACCTTAGGAATTCTTTCTGATGTTCATTACGTTTAAGAGGGCAAGGGAAAAAAAAAAAACCCTTGAATATGGTAACATGACAGCCATCTCACAAAAAGCAGTCTATGAGGGGGGGAAATGGGCCCCAATACTACAAAATTAATACAGAGTCAGCTAAGAGTACACAAGATATATCAGTGTACTCTCTATATATTTTGTGAATGTTGAACAACAATAACGTTTTGTTTCCAGTAACATTTTGAACTCTGTTTTAATGGGAGGTGCTCAAATGTGTTAAAAAATACCATATGGGATTTAGTGCTTTTGAACAGAGATCCATTAATGTGGGACAACTGCTTTTTCCAGAAGAAAGGCATTTCTAATAAGAGAAGGCTGCTATTATTTATATGAGCTGAGGTCACCCTAGTTTACTGATTCATTTAGACAGATGCCAGCTACAACAGAAAACAAGCATTCTTTATAAAGAAATTATGAAATTACCGGAGACTTTGATCTAACATCACCCATGTTTTCATGTACAAAGTCCACAGCCTAAACTTTAGTCCCTGGAAATGTACACTATGTAGCATATCTGCTAAGGGAGGAAGCAAGGGATATGCCTAGTGAAATAATTTGAATCAAGAGTTCAATCCAGATTTAACAGTGTTAAACTTCTGTATGTACTATTTTAAGTGATAATCTATTCAACGATCTAATTTTCCACTACAAAATGAACCAGTGCAATGAGAGGAGGATAAACATCCCCTCCCCAGGATCCTATCCCACCTTGGTTAAAATGTGTTCACCTGCAGACCATGTTTTAAAAGATGTGCACACAACTGCATACCCAGGCTGCACGTACAGTCATGAGGTCGGTCTAGTCACATGTGCTGTCACAGTAGTTATGTTTGCAGATTAGATATACAAGGTACACAGTTGGAAAGCCTCCCTCAAAGCCTGTAAGGATAGCATATTAGAATGGATACTTCAAGGGCAATTGTCTGCAACTCACAGCATGTGATGATTAAGCATGAAATATAAAAAAAGGCGTAAAAAGGAAAATGCAGTTACTTCCTACCATTGGGTAAATAAAGTGGATTAAACAAGGCAATCATCCCCATCCAGTTCCCTAGCTGGCTAGTCAAAATAGGGTTAAACAGGGCAGTGGCCGAAGGTTATTATGAGGCAAGATTAAGTCACCAATGACACTCGGTCTGTAATAATGGTCAAGACATGACAGGCCACATTTTCAAAGAGAAGCTGTCCTTAAAATAGAGTATGCTACAATATAATGTGATGAAGAAATGTGAAATATAAAGTGTCAAATGGAGGAAAATGCAATCAGTTCACTGACTCTAAACTGAAGAATTAAAGAAGGCAATCGCCTTGAGGAATGCAGGCACTTCTGATCTTTCTCACAGCGTGGGCTGCCTGTATTCCCCTTGTAAAACTGTAAATAATCAGAATCAGTGGGAGTCTCAAGAAGTCTCACGAACTTAAAAAAAAATAATAATAATTTCCCTGGTTTACAGACCCCAAAACCATCCATCCCCAAGTTGTACAACAATCATTTTGATTATTAGAAAATGGAAAAGGCAATAAACCTAGACCAAATTCTGTACTGTGCTGATGTCAGAGAGGTTTGCGGAGAGTGCTGAGGACATCATTTGGGCCACAATGTTTTTCTGTTTAAGAGGGAACATCTTAACTGCAGTGTTTCCCCTCTGACAATCCCCTTGAACACAAGGATTAGTTAGGTAAAGCCACTCAAGGAATTGAAACCAATATCACGGGAACAATGCCAGCCAAGTCAACTAGAAACTCAAAAACGCATGTTGAAATCCTGCCACAAAATTCCCTTCATCAAGATGGTGGGTCAGCTATGATCAACAAAGCAGTGTGGCATGACTATTTCCTACAGCATGAGGGGAAAAGCCACCTTCAGTTTTTTTCTGCCTTATCCAAATTCACCACTTGAAAGGGCATGGGAGGAAGGGAGCTGTACAGTCACAACAGTTTGATCCCAAAGACGCTGCTGAAGGCACCGCTTCCTGGAAGGTCATGGAGTTGGGTGACTGATATTAGAGGAGACAGGTGAAGGTGCCTCACCACTCCTAAGACACTAAAGTTAAGGAGGTGGTCCCCTTCACCCCTGCATGATCTATGGTTGACAAAAAGGAGTGCTTAGTGTGGTGTACGGCGTGGGCCCTGGCAGGCCCAAGCAGTACAGTCTCTGGCCCCCTTCAGGCAGGGCAGGCCCAAAGAATGCAGTCTCTGGCCCGTTTTGGGCAGGGCAGGGCCAAGCAGTACAGTCTCTAGTGGGGCAGCCCCAAACAATGCAGTCTCTGGCCCCCTTTGGGTGGGGCAGCCCCAAACAATGCAATCTCTGGCCCCCTTTGGGTGGGGCAGCCCCAAACAATGCTGTCTCTGGCCCCCTTTGGGTGGGGCAGGCCCAAACAATGCAGTCTCTGGCCCCCTTTGGGTGGGGCAGGCCCAAACAATGCAGTCTCTGGCCCCCTTTGGGTGGGGCAGGCCCAAACAATGCTGTCTCTGGCCCCCTTTGGGTGGGGCAGGCCCAAACAATGCAGTCTCTAGGGTGAGGGAAACAGTCTGGCACAGGGCTCACAAGCATAGACGGCCTCAGCGAGTAAGTCCACACTTGCGGGGGTTGCCCTGGAGTGGAGAGGAGGAGGGGGACGCAGGCCCACCCATCTCCACTGCTTCCCAGCCCAGGGCCCTATTCGTGGCCTCGGCCAAGGAGACAGTGAGGTCCCAGCCACAACATGCTGACTTACTTCTCGGGCTCCCTGGGCTGCTCTCTACTCCCTCTCCCAGGGGTACCTGTCCGTCCTGGCTCTCGTCAGGGTAGTATCCCTGGGGTAGGTAGGTTGCATGGCCCCGCCACCTCATCTGGGGGCGGCAGGTCTGGCAACCTGTCAGGATCGTCAGCGGAGGGCAGTTCCTCCAAGTCCCAACTCCCTGGGGCCTCCTCTCCAGGGTCGGCATCTGGCAGCTTCTCTAAGTCAGTGTCTTGGAGGGGGCCACCAGGCCCTTCCAGTTGGTTGAAGCCGGGGCTACCCCCGGGTCCTCCACCTCTGGCAGTTGCTCCAAGTCGCAGGTGGTCGGGGGCTCATCCTGGCTGCCGGGGTGCACTCTGTTGCCGTGGCTCAAGCTGGCAGACCGGCGGCGTACAAGGATCCAGTCCCAGTCGGCTCGCAGCTCCTCTTGCGGGTACTGGTCCCAAAGTTGAGGCAGCTCTGGAGAGAGGGGAGAGACACCCTTCCCCTCTGGGAGCTCAGGGCCAAGTGAACTGTGAAGTCAGCCGCCTTTAGTCCTTCCTGCCCTGCCCCTTGTCTTCCTAGCTAAGGGATGGGCTGTTTCTGGCTCCTCCCAGCTGGGTCTGGCCCCTCCATCCTTGTCTGCCTCTGAGGGAGGCCAAACCCCTTCAGTACACTTAGGTTCAGAGAAAGAGATGTCTGAATATGACTTGATTTTCAAGCCCCTTACCCTGCCCCTCTAACTAAACATTTCTGCACATCTGATTTGGTTGACTGGGTTGAAATCACTATATATTGCCACTAAATTCATGACTACTTCTGGGATTTCCATTCCCTACGTCAGCAGAAGCTTAGAAAGAGATGATGCAGTCTCTTGGGGGAAAGGTTGGGCTCATGTTGTTCTTGAAGCAAGTGAGGCAGTTCTCATGCCTTACACTGAGGATAAGAATAATGGAATAAAAAGGGGAAATGACAAATAAGATAGGTAAAAAACATGATCTCCTCTCAGTACTGCTCTTTGGATTCCCCTATTGCTAGCTGACCTTTTATATTCTAGGCTTGACTGGAAGGAGGACAGAACACATGACTGGACACCGACTTTATAAACAGAATGGCTACTTAATAACAATCTTACATTTACTGTTAAAAACATTTTCAAAGTGATTGGTCCTAAAATACTTTGCAGCTACAGAGCTTACACTAGGAACACACAACCAATCAGTGAAATATAGCCACTTCTGCACATTTAACAACATAAAGCAAAATCACATGGCTGATTAGAACAAGAGGTGAAGCAAATCTTCACCAGCTAGAACTACATGAGAAATTTAGGCAGGCAGAATGCAATTACCTTAACTCTTACAAAGTGTGCCATGAAATATGTAATGACCACATTTGTTCAGGACCTCTGTTTTACATCTCATCTGAAAGATGATGCCTCCAGCAGCATACCTAAGGAGGGGGCATAGAGCCAGATCACTCAATATTGATTAGAGGGAAGAGTGCCACCTATTGATTTACTGGTATTGCTTCCTATAGCATTTACTTATGCTTTAAACCGTGCACATCCAAATATTTACTTGCTTGACTGGTGAGATATGACAGGTTACATAGCCCAGTGCATTAGGGCCACATGGTCTACTACTGTTTCTAAGGATAGATGTACCAAACAATCTGGTACCTCACGATATGGGACTATATTCCAGAGTGTTTTCAGCTAGCGTTTAGAACGGGTAGTATAGTGATTTGTAGTATTTGTTTCTAAAATAGATTGACCTAGATCTTTTCAATAAGTAGTAAATATATGAATTAAATGTTTTAAACCCTTTTTTTAAGATGTTGGATTTCTTTAGAGTGAATATTTTCAAAAGACCAGTATTAATACATAATATAATTGTCTTGTCACATATTGCATACTGACTTTCAAAGCCTGGGCACCACATCATCGCAGGCATTGGCACTCTTATGGCAGGATTGTCTGGCTATGTGGACTCTCTCCTCAGTCTTTATGCTATCAGCACTCCTAGCTATAATTCAAGACACCACTGACTTCCTGAGAAAAATTTTGTCCTTTGGTGATCTTCCAGAAAGCACCATCCTGGCCAGTATTAATGTAGAAGCTCTTTACACTAACATTCCACACAAAGATGGATTACAAGCCATTAGAAACAGTTTCCCAGGTGATGTCATGGCACACGTAGTGGCTGAACTTTGTGACTTTGCACTCACCCACAACCATTTCAGATTTGGAGATGATTTATATCTCCAAGTCAGCGGCACTGCTATGAGTACCCGCACGGTCCCACAATATGCCAACATTTTTATGGCTGACTTAGAACAATGCTTCCGCAGCTCTCCTCCCCAAATGCCACTCCCATACTTATGCTACACTGAGGGAATCTTCATCTTCTGGTCCCAAGGAAAGGAGGCCCTTGAGGAATTCCACCAAGATTTCAGCAATTTCCACCCCACCATCAACCTCAACCTGGACCACTCCAGATGGAAGATTCACTTCCTGGACACTACAGTACAAATAAGTGATAGACACAAACACCATTCTATACCAGAAACCTACTGATTGCTATAGTTACCTACATCCCTCCAGTCTTCATCCAGGACATACCACATGATCCACTGTCTACAACCAAGCCCTAACATACAACTACATTTGCTCCAATCCCTCAGAAAGAGACAAATACCTTCAGGATCTCTATCAAGCATTCTTAAAACTATAATATCCACCTGGGGAAGTGAAGAAACAGATTGACAGAGCCAGATGAGTACCCAGAACTCAACTACTACAGGACAAGCTCAACAAGGAAAACAACAGACCACCATTAATCATCGCATACAACCTTCAAGTCAAACCTCTGCAACACATCATCAAGAATCTACAGCCTATCCTGCAAGACGATCCCTCACTCTCTCAAGGCTTGGGAGGTAGGCCTCTCCTTGCTTACAGACAGCCCCCGAGCCTTATGCAGATACTCACCAGCAACTATACATCATAAAACAAAAGGTAAGGCAGGCACCTGTCCCTGCAACAAACCCCACTGGCAACTCTGCCCACATATCTACTCAAATGACACCATCATAGGACCTAACTAAACCAGCTACTCCATCAGGGGCTCCTTCACCTGCTCATCCACCCACGTGATATGTGTCATCATGCGCCAATAATGCCCCTCTGCCTTATACATTGGCCAAACTGGACTGTCTCAGCGCAAAAGAATAAATGGACACAAATCAGATATAAAAAATGGTCACATTCAAAAACCAGTAAGGGAACATTTCTACTATCCTGCACAATCTGTGAAATACATGACAGTTACAGTCCTTCAACAGAAACGCTTCATATCAAGAATCCAAAGGGAAACTGCAGATTTAGAGTTCATATACAAATGTGACCCCATTACATTAGGTCTGAATAGAGATCTGGGTTCTTTTATCCTTCCCATCTTATCATCAGTTGTTCTACACTGTTTGAATCAAAACAACTTGTTTGGTTTGCTGAAAAAATCTGAACTGACCTTGTGACTTACCCTTCTCTGCATTTATATATTCCCTTCCATACTGTAGTTTCCATTTCATGTGTCTAATGAAGTGGGATTTTACCCACAAAACCTCATGTGATAAATAAATGTGTTAGTTTTTAAAAGTGCCACAGGACTCCTTGTTTGTTTTGACTTTCATGATTGTATTTCCACTGTGTTTTTGAGCTTGTTGCAAATGCCAACACAGAAGAGTAGGGGTGTTTTACCTCTAACTAATGGCAGCATTTACTAGCCTGAAGATCTCTTCTTATATTCATCTAATAAACTGGTTAATCAGTAGATAATGCTAAACTCCAAGTGACACACCTGAAATCTAAGTGCCATACCCAGAGTATATTTTCATTTCAGCACATAAGGATTTATACTTGGAGCTCCTATTACCTTTAATGGGAGCTCCATGCCTAAATCACTGAGTACTAAGAAAGGAATAAGACCCCCGACAAAGACAACTAAGGAATAAACAAGCCTCTGAGATGAATAGCTTCCTAAATAATCTTTTGGGGATTTTTCAGGGTGGTTTTCTTTGCAAACCCAAGAAAGGGTCTGGAAGCTACCAAAGATCTGTTGGATGTAGTAGGGGCTGAATTTGATTTTGTTCATTCTTTTAAGCATGCCTTTGAGGCTTGTAAATAAACACTATGGTTTTAAGGTTTTTTGAAATGGTTATATAGCAAAATTTGAATGATTAATGATCCAAGACATTTTCACATGTTATTTCTCTATTTTCAACATAAATAGTGTGTAAAGGGTGTTTGAAACTTTAATGAATCAAACTATATGAGTAAAGAGTGTTAATCATTTTAATTGCCCAGTAGCCTGAAATTAGATTTAACAGTCTGATAATGTATCTTTAAAGGCATACAACCCTGCACTATAAAAAAAAAATCCTTCCAAACCAATTCTAATAATTTCTATTTATCTTTTATGACATTAACGGTTATCCCAGTCTGCCGACAGACAGCCTTACGCTCACATTTAGTTTAAATGTGGTGCAGTATAGTTTTTCATTATCATTAACGTGCTCCTGGTGGGCAGAGTGCAATGCAGTGGCATTGGTCACACTTCATTGCTTTATCTCGTATGACAAAGAGAGATGATGTGCTTCAGTCCAGGCCAGGAGATGAAAGCAAAAGGTGGCCATGGAAAACTCCCCCTGCTGCCTAGGAACAGCATAAGGGCTGCATCGTGTGACTCGCTAACAGCACGAAGGGGCAGACAAATAGATTTTCCTCTATATTTATAACCAGCATCATTCTTCCTTTCAGGCCTTTCAGTGCAGGTAGCTGTTTTATATGAAATGAACAATCTTTATAGACGTACCAGAGCCATAACAAGGCTGATTTTCAGCGAGGCTGAGGTATATAACTCTTACAGAATTGTCAGGCTTCTTGCTCAACAAATCAAGCCTAACTTATGATGTTTGCAGTGTAATTTTTATTCCTGTTTGACTAGCCAACTACCCGGTGGTAATAGGATGTTAGAAAAGGGCAGTAGCAATGTTTGTACATGCCATGATTGATAGGCAAACTCTGCATTTTTCATTTATATCTCCTGATTCCAAATCAGTTAAGTTTAGGAAAAATGAAACAAAATGGCAAGAAAAATGCTTGCAGATTGCAGCCCAGCACTCTCGTAGATCTGAGTTCAGCCCACATCTGCTAAGATTGTCTGGAAACATTAAGATATCTAAATGAAAATCAATACTATATGTGCCAGCATTTACTACCAAGAACAAGTACCAAGAGACCTCAGCTAATCAGGCTTTCAGCTTGTACTTGAGCCATAGTCTGAACCCCAGGGGTGTCCTAATTGGCCCAGACTAATCATAGAAGAGTTAAATTTATAACCAGGAAAGACGTCTTGTTTTTCTTACCAGTCATCATTCTGAAGCTGAAAGCCTTACCTGTGTGGTAGCAGACATATGATGATAGCCACCAGTCATGCAAGAACTGCTTCTCACCTGTCAAAGGTAAAGGAAAGACTAATTTACTGTCTTCCATAGAAACAGTCAGGCACATTTAAGCTTTTGGTGGCTATAGAGTACTATCAAACCTTTCACATGGACTGCATATTTCCTCAACTTAAAAGCTCTCCATTTAACCCTCACATATTAGAACATGAAAGGATTATGTTTTAAAGATAAAAGCTCCTATACACACTTTGATCTCCCCACTGAATGTGAGTGTGTGTGTGGAAAAAATACATTTCCAAACCAAATATTATTAATTATAATACGATTTTACTATATTTTCCTTTTTTCTGCATAAACAGAAAGTGATCATTCTTTGGGATGTCTGTGGAAACTAACACACTGTGGTTGTTTACCTTAATAAGGTACAATGAAGTAGCTGTTGGTAATGCTATATTGAGCTGAAAATTTCACACAGTATCTCCTGCAATACACCACACCATGCTGATGAAAACCATAATGTATCAAGCGACTGGGATTTGTAATATTTGGCTTTGAATGCCAACTGTGAGCATATTTTGAATTATTTTCAACAAATTAAACAGGTATGTGAAATATTTATAAATTTCTGTCTATTTTGGGCTTCAGCAATATAATAAATCTGCATAGTTTAAAAAAAAACAGAAGAAGAACAGTGATGAGTTAAACATGGAAATTCAAAACCTACTTATTTGCAAGTTTTCTTTCAAAGCACACAGGAGATGCACATCTATAAGAAGTTTAACAACATTATGTAGACTGTGTCTTGTATTTTTAGATGTATTTTTAATGTGTACTTTTTAAAACAAAACAATAGCTGTCAAATATTGTATTCTTTTCTCACCATTATTAATGGTTTCTTAGACAGTGCTATCATGGCATGTGGTGATCAATGAAAGCTTGTTTCTCACATGCCATGATGTTTCCCTTGGATTCTCATCTCTCACTAGTGCATGCTGTGAAACCATGTCAGTTCTTTTACCTCTAAGGCACTCTCTTGTCCTCCATGATGTAAGCTACATCAGTCTTCATCTTTTCGTCACTGCTTCACCTCCCACTTCTTGCGGAATGAGAAGGTTATCTTCATCTTTCCCTCCATTCCTCAGGCCTCATACCTTTTACTGTGCTTGTCTGAGTGCACCGTACAGTGAACAATATAATAAACCAACATGAAAATGGTAGTGAATTTCAGAAAAGTCTGTACAAACCTACAGGAGAAGGGGAGAAAGGGATCTGATCCAAAATTGCTCAGTTCCTTTAGGGGGTTTCTAGTTTAAGTTTGTACTTAAGGCCAGGTAACACATGTAAATTAAAAAAATGTAAAGCTAAAAGAGAATATATCTATAAACAGGTGTCATTCCCACTCTGAGCATCACTGAACACTGAATGCCCATAAAATAGATACTCCCCTTGCCAGGACAGAGGAGGTTTTAAGGCTGCAGGAATGTAGTGAGACAGTTGACACAACGAGGGAGTTGACCTCTCAGGTCTCCAGGATTCAAACCATAAATGTTTTAAGTGAAATTAGGCCAAGATAATGGACATATGTGAAAGTTCTGGCAAAATCTTAAGATCTATCCTTAAACTCTGAAATGCTGAAACATTCAGTTAAAAAAAATCTCACTTTGTGACTACTTTTGTAGGATTATTTAGGAAGAATACAGAAAAGGGGACATCTGAAATATGGGAACTAAGTAGCTCAGAAAATATTCAAGAGGGCAAAGAGTGCTGTCTGTAACTAACATTTATGGATGTAGTGTGATAATTCACTAGTTAATTCAAAGAGTTGTCAATATGGGATAAAACTAGAGCTGGTCAAGAATTTTCCAGTGAGACATTTCTCAGAAAATGCCAGTTCATCAAAACCAAAATGTTTTCCAGCATTATCATTTTCAGAAAACTTCCATGGAACACAGGCAGGTTTCCAATGGACCTGCCTAGCTTCGTGCCACCTCACCTCACAAATTACTGGAAGATTCTAGGCCTCCAGGGTCTGTGGTTTTGGGCAAACTGCCATGAGGACTGCCTCAGCAGTGAGGGCTTTTAGCTCCCTCCCATGGAACCCCAGTTCTACCAGGCTCTAAGCTCTTGGTTCCACAGCAACCAGCATAGAGCTGGGGTTCCATGGGAGGGAGCTAAAAGCTCCCACTGCTGAGGCTTGCTCCATACCCTGGACTCTGACAACTCTGAGATCCTCAGCTAGAGCCAGGACTTCTAGGATCCCTGCTCTGCGGAGGAACTCCCTGACTCCATGGGATTTCTATGGCTGCCCCTGAAATTTCACAAGCAGCCAAAGGAGCCCGCTGGAACTGGTGACAGGATGAGAGGCATCCTCCAAGGTTAAGGTAGCTGGCTACTCTGTCATTATGGAAACATTTCTGTTTTTCCAAAACAAAATATTTTTGAAGTTCCATTTCTGTGGGAAATTTTGACATTTCTAGTTTTCATTCCAATACAGCACAAAAACATTTTCAAGATGTTGGAGTCTACAATGGAACAGTAATTCCAAGTGTCAAGCAGCACTCGTGAAATCTAGGAGCCTCAGGCTCACTGGAGCAGATGACTTTCAGATAGGATCCCACTGCGCAGGACCAACATTTTCCCAAATACCAATACATTTAGATTTTTTTTCTCTGATCCTAAGGGAGGAAATAGCCTCTCAATGCCTCTACTGTGAGGTATAACTAACAATGACAAATAACAAGTTGAACCCAACTGGACAGATTTCTTCAGACTTCTGAACGATTGTGGTATCTTGCCTTATGGACTATGCGAAAAAGAAGGGTGTATCCACAAGGCGTTCTAAAAGAAATGATCATTATTCCAAGTGTGACGTTTGATATTCTGCCAAAGTTTGTCTTCAGTAGAGGATATAGCTGATTTCAGGGGAATTAACAGATTAGATACTCAAGTTGTTGCTGCTGAGAGGTGGCTGAACCATGGGGAGACTGAGATCAAGAGTATAGAAAAAAACAGCAGAACTAACATCCAAACTTGCAAAATATCCTGTTTAAAAAAATTGTGTGATGGAAAAAAGTTGGAAACATGATAAAACTGAGTAGGAGTTCAGAGTATTTGATTTTTATCTGCCCAAATAACTTTGATCCTCAATTCCAAGATAAGGATGAATTCTCATCTAACCTTCTAGAAAAAACACTACAGCGGAAGCTCTTTCTGTTGAAAGGTGCTATAGAATTCCTACATGTAGGTAAGAAATAAAGGAAACAAAACTAACATCATTGTTGTCTACTAACCAGATCTGTGGAAACAATCCCCTGAAGATGGTGGTGGTTTCACCTAGAAAGATTTTTCTTTAAAATCCTGATCTTTCCCTGACATAAGCCTCATTACAAAAGTGAGGTGTAAACATTTCTCTTCACACACAAACAATCTGGATTGGGCAAAAACTGCTATACTATTCCTGGAGAAGTTCCACGTATTCACAGCTTTAAAAAGTATAGAGGTTCCGAGATATCAGGTCAGCAGACACTCTTGAGAAACAAATTCAATGGGCACGTACATTTGACTCGCAGCACAGCCCTAGATAAAGAAATGGCAGGACTGGATTAACCACTATAGGCCTATGGCTAGTGGGTGAACTACCAGAACGGTAATTATTATTACAGTCAGCCAGAGTCTTTCGTCCTCTCTGGCTGCTTGAAGAGTAGCAGCAACTAATCTCTCCCTCCCTACCCCCCAGCTGCTGTAACAATGCCGAGGTGTTTGCTGGACCCCCAGTCTAGTAACTACCAATACGGTAACTACTGTAACTACCATAACTACTTCTCCCAGCTCTCAGATCACACGATGGCATCAATACATATAGCCTGGAACAAGGAGCAGGGGCTGCCCCACAAACAGCCCTTATATCCACGAGGGGCTCAGGTAAATATCTGGGATGAAGATACACTAATGTTGATGATCTTCATATAGTCAGGAGATTGGGGGTCCAGCAAACACCTCGGCATTGTTACAGCAGCTGGGGGGAGGGAAGAAAGAGATTAGTTGTTGCTACTCTTCAAGCAACCAGAGAGGACGAGAGACTCTGGCTGACTCTGCTTCAGTTAGGTTAGCCAGGGACTCTGTGGGCTGAGGTCTGAGAAGGGAAGCCTCAGCCCACTACCACACCAGCTGTGTGGTCTGTATGCACAGAGACCTCCTGCCATCCCAAGAAAGTGGGGGGCAGGTTGCTGCCACCACCCCAAGATACAAAGATTTATGTTGGTGAGAGCCCTTTGGGAGACAAGGATGTGTGGGCATGTGTTTGCCAGACTGCCTTAGTCCAGCTCTGAGAAGAGCCCTGATTTGACTTTAGCTTCCTTCCTGCAACCTTTCAGGACATTTTCTCTCTTGCTTACCTTAAGGTTTATTCTCTTTATTTGCCAGGCTCCCTTCCAACCAGCATATGTCTCCCTTGTTGTGCACTTTCCCTTCTTTTATTGTAAGACCAGTTACTCTTTGCACTAGCAATGGACACCAACAGAACATGTAAAAAGCTAATTCTCTTATTTTTCCATGCTGCAAGACAAAGATTTCATGCATATGCCAAATTTACTATCTTTTTTTGGTAATTTCACACTAGGATCCTGCGTGTATTAAATAAAAGTTGCCAATGTTATTAATGTAGATGAAGTGTAAATGACCACTTGATTTTTGCTTTAACTTTCCTATTCTGTACCCTTTTGCTCTGTATATGCCTACAGCCCAATAAAAACCTTTTAAAAATAAGCAACTGCAAATACGTCATTTCAATGAACAGCGCTGAAGTGCTTTAGCTTTGTTGGCCAAACTGACTCAGAAGCATAAACGTTACAGTCAATGGTCAAAATGGAAACTCCAGACATCATTTAGATGCGGGGATTTGTCCACAGTTTATGTCTTTTCTGCCACTAGCTAAGTTTTAGCGTATCTGGCTGCAAAGCAAATAAGACAGCATTGCAGAATGAATGCAGCACTGCAGCTGTTTTCTGCAACTAGAAAGGACAGGAACTTTTATATGAATGGAAGTTTAGATTCCTTAGAAACAGCAATATCTGAAAATCCAATTCTATTTATATGTTTCGAGTACCCCTGCTTATGTCTGATAAGCACTGTTTACTCATGGAAGCTTCTCTGTTGCTGTGCTGTCTACCTATTGATCAGCTTTTGTCTATATCATCTATATCATGATATTCAGATAAATAGAAAGAGCTGGATTCGCTAACAAGATAACCCCTTAGTGCCACTCAGGAAATGAAAAGGGGTCAGAAACTGGCTATAAATGGCCAACAGACTATTCCTCTGGCACAGGGAAATACCCTGTATGTATCAGCCAGCCCCGTGAAAGCACCACAGCTCCCCTGTACCCTCACAGATAGGGCACAAGCATGGCAGAGTTCCACTACATCTATCCTCCCTGGTGCGGGCTTGATTGAAGGACAATGCAGTGGTCTTCTCAGAGCTGCCTGTCAGCAATTCTAAGGGCAGGGGGGTTGGGGATGAGCAAAAGAATTAGGGAGCTAAAACTAGCTCACTGACACCCCCCACTTTTTCCTAGAGGAATCTGCCCTTGTATCATCCTAGTTAGTTCTGTTACAGTTTAGCAGAATATTCTGGATACCATGCAACAGGTTAGAAAAAACAAAATCCTTATGGGCCAAATTCTACACTTAGCTATGTGTGCACTTTCAGCAGTATGTGGTCTGACACCTTTTGACTCTCCGTCTCCTGCTTTATTTGCCCTTCCTGTTTGGCCCATGTCGTTCACTTTCACCTGTACGTCACGATTATCATAACGTTTGTTAATGCTGAAGCACATTTTTGGACATTTTTTACCACTCAGTTTTTCTTATGTCTAATAACGCAGATGGATATTTCTTTTGATTTAGACCGGAAAAATCTTGGCATTACTCGCTTGCCATTATCTTTTCAACATACTTTTATAATTAGCCCAATTCTGTCAAGTTCTTTGCTGAAAATGAATCTAACTGCTTCAATGTTGTCTCTCTTCTTTTGGCAGCAGAGGCTTTTGCTCCCCTGTCACACTGTGTAAGTCCAATATATCTTCGCATTTTTCTCTCAATAACTCCCAAAATTGTGAGCTGAGATAATATATTATGGGACACTTTGAGTAAAAACAGCTTCTTACCATTGACTGAATGCTTTAGTCCATTAACCTGCATAGTTCTGGGTTCACTGGGAATGATGTTACAAGGCAAGTTTGAAATCAGAGAGAAGACACCTAGAGAGTTCATCCCATCCACTAAAAGTGAGCATTTGTTTGTTTATTTTTAATACTTTTTTATACCTACTCAAGTTCTTTCGCTGACTTGCAAGAATATATTTAATAGTGAAAGGCACACCAAGAAACTAAAATTTACAAAATTAAACTCAATACTGAAAACCATAACAAAGAAAAGAGAAAGAGTAAGGTTACATTTTGCTCTTGTTGACTAAAATTCAAATTTAAATTTGCACAATAATTTTTTTTTCTACAATACAAAAAGGTAGCCTAGGACACTGACGTCCTTTTAAACACCAAAAAGAGATGGCATAGGCACCACTAGGGACTTGCTTATTTCACATGGCCTTGCCCAAAGGGAACGGAAAAACTGTTGAAACTCCACTAATCTGGCCACAATTCTGAAGTTGCTAGGAATTTCTGCAAAGAGGATCTGAGGTGAAACAGAACTGTTTTGTCATTTAATGTGTCACTGTTAGTTTCCAGAACTAACATTGCATTAAATTTAATTGCAATAGTTTTAGTCTTATATTTTCAGAAGTATCTGAACACACTTGGAAGGATGTTGTGGCATCAATTCATATTTGGAAGATTTTCTTAGCAAACAAAAGAGCAAAAAATGGATATTTATTTATGTATTCTATTCATTTACAGAAGCTTATGCTTGGGACTGTGAATACAGTTAAAATTAAACTGCCCTGCCCATGATTTTGAGCACTGACTTTTTACAGGGAAAATGAAAGGTTACTCCTCATGTTCAGTCAGTCCTTCCTATCTGTTCTGAGGCTTCTAATAAGGGATGCAAATAATGGTGCTCATTGTGCTAGAATTATGTATTCACCATCCATGAAGAACAAGTACAGACTACCCAACTCATTTCATACAAGTTGCTTAATAATAAATAGACAACAATTACTTATCAAATGTGATCCACTGTCCTAAAAGTGCATAGTTTCACATTCTTTTATCAAGCGGATAAATTTATTTTTGAAGCATCTTTATATAAATACTACCGATAGTATTTTTAAAGTCTTCCATGGCAGAATACGCTTTGACAACAAGCTGCCATTTTGTGTAATTTATTCCAATTTATTCCACAGTAGGGCCTTTAAATTTCCTCAAAGCTGAGCCTTATCAGTTGACTTTACTGAGAACTGTAGGTGATCAGCCCTTCAGAAAATCAGGCCCTATGTCTCTTAGATGCTATCCAGAATGCTTTGTTTCATTGAACTGAATTCTATTGTGCTGTGCTGCTTATTTACAACATAATATCCTTAAGCAGAGTAAAAACGTGGATAAATTCTCCCTGTTCAAAATGTTTCCTGCAGCTCTACTTACAATATAATCTGCTTCTAATATACAAAACCTCTAAAACCTTTCAAAGATCTCTTGCTTGCATTCATCTCAGTTTAAAATACTGCAGTGCTAAACCAAACCAAAAATTTCCTTAGAAAAGGCAGCTTAAATGAGAAAATACTAGCACCGTTACCTCAGATGAAATGAACATTGCACCGTATTGGACACAGCTTTTAAAACAGAGTTAAATAAAGATTCAGCTTTTATTAAGTTAGCTTTATAGGAGAGATCTGGATCCAATTTGAATTGTACTTAAGAAGTTGACAAGATAGACATTTTATGGCAGTCAGCATTGCTTTGCACTTTGATTTTGTGTGTTGTGTTGTGGGATTTGGGTGGGGTGGTTAGTTCAGTGGGGTTTGTTTGGTTTTTATTCACTGGTTAAGATCCAGAAATTTTATCAATTAATGGAAATTTTTGAATCACATTTACAGAATTCATAATCTTGGCACTTTATCCATATATATCACTGGCGTTATACAGCAGTTGTACATTTTTTTTAAAAGAGTGTTTTCTCTTAAACAGCAACACTTTTCACAATAGCTGTAGTCTTGGTTTGAAATGATTTGGGATGATGTATTTATAAAACAGAGCTATACAAAAGCCATTGCATAATATGCGGGTATTTTCTTTCATTGAAATGCTCCTCTTAGAAATACTTTATGAAAGCTTTAAAGTAACCTTCTACATTTCGTTTTGATAAGGGAAAAAGAAAGAAAATTTTCACATTGTGGATTCAGTCAGGCGGAGGACATGACTTGTGTAATCCTAATAAATCAGAGCATTCCCGTGTGGCAGAAGCAACAGGGGAATAGTGTAAGAGCAGCGCTGCATGTTGACCTAAGCAAGAGCTTATCGAGAAATGATGTCCTCTTAAACAGACTCCTGTAGAGATGTTCTGCATTTCCTCTGACAAATTGTAAGTGCCCCGACTGTAACATTCCTAACAAAATAGGGCTGATTTAGCAATGCACAAACTGCCCATTATCTTACTGCATAAAAAGGCCATTTAAAGCCAAGCCTTAGGACACTGGCCCATTTGAAAGAGTACATCTGAAAAATTACTCCCATCTGGTGCCACCAAAGCTGTTGACTACCCTCGGGAAAATACCTCATTTATGAGACAGACAAATGTTCATTTTAATCAGTTAAAAAATTCTATTTTTCTTACATGACTTTGACAACATTTCAAATCAAATATATTTAGCTTGTTTTAAAAAAAAAATCTGAACTACCATACATCTGATATTGCCACTGGTATCAATTTTCAGCTACCATTGGTTTCTTCTGTCTCTCAGATCATAATATTGTGTCCAAGGGCAATTAAAAAGCACATCCCTCTAAAACAATGCTCGAAAGATTAAACAATCTATTTTAACAAACTGTTCCTGTCTGTAAACTTTGCATGCCAAGATTACAACCTGTCATTATCTTCCCAAGAGACAGAGTACCTTTTTAAAAAGTATCTCTAATGAGATCTACAAATCTATGTTCAAGACAGCTTACTTTATTGTGTTTATAAAGATAAAAATATTTTAAATAGGTTATGGCTCTTGGGACTGAGAGAAACACAACGAGGGGTAAGGTCATTCTGAAATGTTAATAAAAGTTTTCATAAAATATGATGGCTCTCAAAGAGTAATGTTTGGGTGTAAAAAATAACTATAAAAGTATATTTTCTGCTGTGGTAAACGCACAGTTTTTCTGTATCTAGTTGATTCTCCAAATTTCTTCATTTAGTATATTGGTGGACATTTCCAGCTGTTTGACTACCCATGTGGGATTATATTACTATTAGTTGATGCAGCATATTTTCCTGAGCTTCACCCATTATATTACAAGTTTCTTCAGAAAAGAAGCACACTACGTTGCTTTGGCCATTATGCTAATACATAGCTGTTCATTCTAATGGTCAATCTGTCTGCCAAGTAGTGACATCCACAAAAAGAGAATGTACAGTTAGCCTAATCAGATAGGAGGGCATTCAGTTAAAAATCACAAAGAATGATGCCTTTTCTTTCCTGGTGGCATAGCTTCTTAGATAAGAAACTGCAGAAACCACAGGAAGAACTAGTGAAATCTAGAGGTTAAGTCTTTACAAGTTAAAGCCACTTATATTCCTTTCATTGTCTATTCTCCAAACTTCAGGTTTTATTGTTCGGTACTTTTATCCAACAAACCCAAAGGATTGCATTTTTCCTGGCAGTATTTCCTAGACTTCTAGTCAAATGAAGTGAATGAAAAAACTTTCAGATATTGGAATGCAGTGTGTAGGCATAATGCAAGAGACTTTGCTGATTCACCCATTCACTATTCTATTATACCAATCTATGCCCACCTTTTTAAAAACAAGAGGCTGGGAGAATACAGAAAATAAGCCTCAATGAAGGAAACTACATCAGTTTTAGGTATCAACACCTGTATGTACATATAAATATACAGGCATGCACATTTTGTCCAGGGGATGTTCTTTCTTTCTTATTAAAATTTGTTCCTACAATGTTAAGATTTTTCCTAAATTAATTCTGTCAGAAATGTATTTCTTCATAACTTAAAAACCTTGTATTACAAACACTAAAGCCAATGGTTGTCAACAGTGTAAATGAGGACACAACTTGGACATTACCAATTCACAACCTTGTCCCCCTTCTGTATAGGAGGAAAGAATAATGCTCAAAAAAGAAACAAGTTGCTCAGTGTACAGAAATGAAAGACTGAAAGCTGTATTAACCCATGGCTGGCAAAATGTACATTTTCCAATCAGGCTGAAGAGTCATTAAGAGTAACATCCATATAACCAGGTGCACTGATCTCCTGTACACATACCTGGTTGACTACATGTATGCCCACAGTTTTTCTCCATTCACAGTGCCCCTTATTAGCTGCTGAGCTTGTCAGGCAGATCATTGGTGACTCAGCCCTCCAGCCAATTCATACTCTGCCCATGTGCTAAACAAACACAAAAAAGCCCATTCTGGGGTACACAGTCCAAAATGTTCCCAGTGTCCTGCAGCCCTCCCTGAGCTCAGGCCCTTAATTAGTCCAACAGGCGCCTATCATGCTACCCTCTCAGTTGGTGCATCTTTCCATAGACCTCCCTGGACTCAGTCTTTAAACAGTCTAACAGGGCCCAATATGGGACCCTTGGTTGGTCCAGCTACATTGCAAGGTTTCTACTTGGGTATTAAGGAATACTCTGAGGATTTCTTCCCTGGGGACTCCTCGCCTCTTCCTGAGTCCTCAGTGACTCCAGACTTCATGATGATCCACCCTCTTGGACTCAGTTTGCTGACCGGAAATCCCCACTGAGACGGTCTCAGTATGGTCCTCTTCCCTAGGGTATCACAATTCTAATTCCCTTCCTTAGGGGGTAGCCACTTCCCCCAGTGGCTACAAGAAATAGAGGGACCTTCCTCTACCAGTGGCATTACTATGGGTGACGGCCCACCCACTTTGAAAGCAAGCCCACCCGATCGTTGCCCCGCTTAAGTTTGGAGCATCAGATAGCTTTTGGCAGGAGCTCAGGCAGCCTTCAGCAGGTTGCTACCCAAAGTTCCTGCTTCTGGCCACGTGAGCGGAAGCAGGAGGTAGCCCTCGGTCACCCGACTAAATTACAGGCCCTCTCAGAAAATCTCTTCTGGCTACACCCGTGGCCACTACTCAAGGTCGCAACCCAAGGACCCTTTAAGTATAGCACGATCATGCTTCATCCCTTTCCTTATTGCTGCTCTATGTTTCTTTGGGCCACTTTCCTGTAGCATTTCTTAGTTGAGTCCCAGCAGCCACTCAGAAGCTCGTTTCTGTCTCCCCTGCTCCCTGCTAGTGACCACCTATTTAGCCTTAGGAGCCAGCCAGCCAAGAGCTATTCTCAGGTTTCCCCAGTCCCTGCCAGTCCTTCCAGTCCCAGCAATCAGCCAGGAGCACCTCTTGCTCCCACAGTCCTTGCCAGCAGACTGAACTCACTCTGCCCTGTAGGTCCTTGTATACAAGCCTGCTGGACCTTGAGTGTCTGCTCCTTGTAGCCCTCCTTGCTGCCCTTTCCTTGGGCAGAATGAGGCAGGGCCATGAGGCCTCCTGCACAGGGCCTCAGAGTATAGGCCAGGCCATCGCATACAAAAGTTTCAATCCCAAGGCGCTCTTCAGAAACAACTGGTCAAAACAGCAAGAGCTAGCTGCCCAAATCTGCAGCCCTTCCTCACGCAGCACTTATTTCAATTTAGCTGCATCTGTCATTTGAGAAAGGCAGAAGTGTTGCTGCAGCAGTTGGAAAATTACTCCAACTCAGTATTCACGTATTTCTCTTTAATAGTTGCTGAAGAAAACTTCTTAGTCTAAGTATCATTGGCATATTTTCTATTTTTAGAGTGAGATAGGACTCTATATGCTTAGCACACAAATATCCTTGTTTAGATTGAAGAACTAGCACACAACGATGTGTGCTAACAATCGGTCATTGCTCACTAACTGTTCATTCCCCAATAAACGAGTATACTCCTGTTTATCCAAAATGCCATTATCCAGATCTCTACACTTTCAAATCTCTTCCTTGTCTTGCAGCATGCAATACATGAGATACAGGCCCTCTTCAACATGTATTACATACTGGGGGACAAGGAAGGGGTTTGGAAAACAGAACAGAGATCCCAGCCAGGACTGCAAGGAGGAGAACAAGACCCCAGCAGAGGTAGAAGTCACCCTGCTGTTGAATGGCTCTTGTGGCAATGCAGCCCCTTTGACATTCCTGCAAGCACAAGATGCAGAAGGAGAGGCTGTGGTCCTAGTGCGGCAGAGCACCGACCATCTAGCCAGAGTTGTGAGGAAGAGAACGAGCCCTTAGCCACAGAGGAGGCCAACCCACTGCTGAATTGCTCCGCCTTCTTGATGATCTGAATTCTCGATAATCTGAATAGAATCCATGGCCCACATGCTATTTCTATAATTGGGAGTATACAGTATTCTACTCCCTGTCTCACTCTGCCTGTATGCATTCTGCCAACTGCTTGCCTTACTTTGCCCTACTGTAGCTCCATACAACTCTCCTGTCTAACCTATATGGAAACAGCGGTTTAGACCTAGTCCCAATAGGAAATACATTAGATCCCATTTTTCAGTCACTTATCGAAATTCCTTTTGGGGTGAAATTTTCCATAGTCAGTATCAGACTGTCATATTTATTTTAAAGAAAGGTTCAGAAATACTCATTCAGCTGGTTTTTGAGTTTTGTATGTGCATATATGCATGTTAATCACACATTTTGCTCAGATGTAGTTTAGTGATTGACACAAATTAATAAAACTTGGATTGTTTTATAGATCTCACTGAGATCTAAGAAACAACCCAAGTTTGAAGAAAATCAGTTCAGTGCTTTCATTATCAGCACTGAACATTTTTTCACATGTGTATATTGGGATTTTGTGTTAGATTTATTTTCCAGTTGTAAATCTGAAGATGTTGTGTTTGAGAACAGTGGACTCACCCAATCTTTACTTTGTTTTTGGTTTACGTTTGTGCAACACATTATATGTTAAATATTATAAAATAAAAGTTTACCAATAAACATAGCTATAGGTCAGTTGACATACAGTTATAAATTAATGTACATTTTATACTAATTAACTTATAAAGACTTCTATGATTATTTAAAAAGATGTTATTTACAGTTTTCATTCCATAAAATAAAAAGTATTAATTCCATGACTAAAGTTAATGTTAAGATTAAGAAACCATGACCTCAAAAAGTCAAGAAATACAGAGCTAATGACCAACACAGAACATACATGTCTCCGCACTAACCTAAGAGTCATAAAACCATCATAGAATTTTACCCAAGTCTCAAATTTATTAGTAAACTCTACATAGTCATCATGCCCCTTGTTCCCAGCTAGGAAGCCATTTACTCGACCCATATATGCCCTTTTGTTTTAAACCCAGAATTATCATGACAACATACTTGGATTACTGGACTGAAAAGTTAGTCCCCATATTCCTTCTGTGTGCCCTCCTACCATGGAAATTGTGTCCTATTGAAATACACAATTTGTTTCACAAAGAATGTGTAGATATTTTAGTGGCTATAGTCTTTTTCTTTTCTTCTTTTTCTTTTTTTAAAATTCTTTTCTCTCAGAAGGCAAGAAATGAAGCACTGTGGATGCTTCTGCAAATCAGGAAGTGTTTCCAAAAGGCAATCAACTTTTAATGGAATTTAAATGCCACATTTCACTAGCAAAGAACTTGGTTCAGTACCTCACATGCATCACTAATTCTCAAATCTACACTTTTGTGCTCAGTCTGACACTATTATATGAGTTCACGGAGATCATCTAACTCCTTCTATGGCTCAGAGGGCTCTAGAGATTAAATGCAGCATACTATGGATTCATCAAATCTCTCTGAAGTATAAGGGAGACTAAATCTGAAACCTGTACTGACCTGTTCTTGCTATACCCAGCACTGTTGCAACAGCTGGACTCTGCACTCCCCACTGTATTTCTCCCTGGAGGCCATTGAATAACCTGAGAGGGTTGGGACACAATATAAATATCACTTAGCATAAATCTCCCTCTATTGTCCTGTGAACCAGCAGAGTCACTGCTGTCATAACCAGGTATATTTTTCATGTCATCCCTCATTCAATCTATTAGACTAGCCTTGAATGCCCATTTTTCTGCTTTTTCCCCACCAACATCTCTACTCTTTTTTTCAGGATGCCTTCTAGCTATGGAATGTCCTTTGCAATGGATGAGTGATAAATTTGTGTTTCCAAGAAAAGTTAGGCCAAGTTGGGTGAATTTCTATGGTTAAGGTTTATAGCAGCGATGGAAATTCAGAGGCAAAAGATCAAAGGATAGGTGACAACATTTCCTCTCCTTACTCACAAGTTAGTGAATTAAACTATGCTGAAATTTGCCCTCTATTAGCCCAGTAAATGTTACCTCATAGACCCTAAGGTCAGAAGGGACCAATATGACCACCTAACTATAATTACTCATTTCAGTAAAAGCATTTCCTCAAGACATTGCTGTATCAGCTTGCCTTTTACAATCATGCTTCAAATTTGGTAAGGACATAGGTATGGGGAGCCAAGCAGAGCAAAGGGGTCCTCAGCAGAGCCTATGGGTCTCCAGGATGACAAAAGAACAGAGCCAACTATGGGTAAAAAGTCATAAATGCAGCCATGGGAAAGCTGAGTTGGTCAATATAATGATGCCCAGAAGCCCAGCCACATAAGGCCTTGCAGACACTGAAATGATCACAACCAGAGATAGGAGACTTTGCAGAGCTCCACCAAGCCTAAATGAAGGTGCCTCTTCGTTTCCCATTGGATAATTCTGACTGCTAGGTTTAGTCCCCTCCTTAAGCTGTGTGCTAGCTTAGACCCAGTTAAATGAGTGAGATAGAGCAGTGTGCTGGCAAAATATACTATTATCCTATTGCCAAAGGACAAGTGCAGAGTCTATACTACACACGGTGACACATATATAAGACCACACTGCAGCTGTGAAGAGACAGTCCCACAGCGGTTGAGGTACACAGATGTTTCCCCTAGCAAGAGCTTCTGGATGTTTTGTTCCCAAGGCAGTCAATATGTCATTAGGTGCAGAAGGGCTGAGAGGAAGCGATGTGGTCTGTGATCAACACAGTTTTTTTGGTCAGTGGGGGGTTAGTAGCTGAAGCCATGTAATTGGGTCTCCTCGCAGTTGGGCCTCCTTGCCCTTTGGAGGAAGTCAGTTCTACCACTGGTGCGGGCCTGAGGCAGCCTTTGCACTCAGGGAATACAAAGAAGAAACTGCTCACACATTCCTGTGGATGCATTACTGACAATCTAGCCCTTTATTCTTCCATTACTAGGTTGTATAAGAAGTTACTTTACATTACAATTGTAATATTTGAAAAGGAGTAGAAAATAACAAACAGACCATATTATTCACAGCTCTGTCCAAAGGCTACTGTGCAAAGTTGTGGAGGTAAAGTGGATACTTTGCATCCTACCCCATATCCCTGAACTGTCTCTGAACCGGTACCTGGTATAGTTTAAAGAAGCTTCAGGTCTGCTCTACTTTATGCAAGTCGCCAAAAGCCCCAGGAGATTGTTGGTGCAGCAGAATGTTGGCAGGACATAAGGATGCCCACAGCCATACCCTGTTCCTCCTGGACATGGGGCCAGAATCAGAGAGGTATAGAAAGTTTGTCCTCTGGCTGGATGCACTGGATTTAGGACAACTTTGCACTGAGCAGACAGTGCAAAGCTGCCCTAAAAGACACAAGAATAAGGCCCTAACTGTATTTTGTTTTCAAACTGCCAATTAGCAATTATTTTAATGCTAAAAAGCAATTTTATGTTCTAGAAGAAAATGGCATATTGGGATGTCGAATAGAACTTACTTTATTGAATGTTCAGCCAGAGGGCTTATAAACTGAAGAAGAAGAAAAAAAGTGGATGAAATAAAGTTACTTTTACATGTTGCAGGTAATTAATAAACTAATAGGATTTATTGGCTGAAATAGATCCACATAAGTGTCTGGGGTTTTGCTTGTCCAATATTTAGTAGTAAAGACTGATTAAAGAAAAGTTACATACTAATTTTGCTAGGGTGAGGGAACAGCTGTGTGATGTTCTGGGTTATAAAAGAGGCCAAGAGAGTATATTTGTTGTGGAATGAATCAGTTCAAATTAGCATTTATTGTTTTATCCAACTCATGGCACAAATCCATGTGATTTAATAAATATAATAAATAGCTTGTGAGAATAACAAAAGGGGGTTAATGGCCCAACCCTGTAGCATGTAGATGGTCAGTAGCATTGGGATAATAACCATTTCAGTAAAAGAAAGATAAGTTGGGATCCAATGCAGCTATATAAACTGTTCAAAGAAACTTTCTTCTAAAACAGTAACACTCTGCACCGAGGGAAGTGTCACCAGCTCTTGAAAAAACAATTGACTGTCCAATAACACCACATTTTAATTTGTAATATTTAAAATGGTAATGAGGAAGGTGTTTTGTCTGAATTTCCATTTCTTTCAGGGCCTAATTATGAAAGACAGAAAAAAAATGTGCTATGCTCTCTCTTTCACATCTCATTACATGTATTCAGCTTTATTACTAATTCTTTGTTAATATAATTTTCACCCTGGGAACTACATTTTTGTCTAGTTACCCTGGTACATGAAATCCTTAAAGCAGGAAGTCCTTGATCACCACATCATATTTCTCATGGTATTTTAAAATGACACTCCCCATATTGTTAGAAGAAGGTTCTATCAACTGGCTGCTCTCTGGAGGTGCTCTCTCGCTCTCTCTCCCTCTCTCTCTCTCTCTCTCAGGTGCCCTAAATAAGTTTTACCTAGCATGGTGGCCTAGAGAGACAAGGAACAGAAAATGAATTGAAATGGTACATGGTATGTGAGCCATCTTTTCCCACTTCAGATTCTGCTGCAGTAGTTTTTAAATTAGCAGCATGGCAAATTAAATGATATGATAATATTCCTTAATCCCTACGCTCTTACCTTTGCCACTTCTTAGTGATGGAAACCAAGGTGTTTGCGGTCTCGCCTACTGCTAGATTATACAAGTTCAGTAAACAGGTCCCTTAAGGAGTGAAAAAGGAAAACTGTAGCAAATGTGCACACACTCACAATGAAATACCAGCCCAGAGGACAAGCTCTGTAATCCCACCAATGATGTTCCAAATCCATGATGGCTACCAGCCGACAATACCCACAGACCTCAATCCATTTTTATTGTATTCAGGCTGCAGTGTTATATTTCCTGCCTCCCCTTAGCACCACACATACAGTGTACTTGAAAACAAAAATCTATAATATTGATCCCACAATGTCACCACAATTATTCTTTTGAAACAGCCATTGAAAACAAATTACATCTGCACTGCCTTTTCATCCGATTGCTCTGGGTGAGCAATGCTCACTGTAGCCTCTAGCGTTTTCAGTTTTAGCACTGTGTCACTAAAGACAGCACAGGAAAAAATCAAGGCTAAAAACCACCAGCAAGATACTTAAGGGAAGAAAAAAAGCCGTCAAATTAACCAGATCGTGAAAAGTCCCTGTAACCTAATGCAACATTTAAATCTGTTAGTTTTCTGTATGTAAATCAAGATGATATCAGGACTGTACAGTAGCCAGTTTTCAATGTATGGCTGGCGTTTTCCTTCTCACTAAACCAAATATATTTGCTATATTGCTAATTAAATTGACAAAGATTCAACCAGAGTCTCATTTTCAGGTAGTCTTCTTAATACCTTATGATGACAAAAAGCATTATTTGAAGCAAGATGATTTGAACCTCATGTAACATAATTCTATTGACAAACTGTAGGACTTTCTTGACAAGGGAGAAGTGATTAACACAGAAGTGATGACTGCAGAACAAACCTACCCACTCAGATTATAATACTGACATGACTAAGCACTGAGGGAATCTGTCCACAGGAAGGAGAGGCCTTTGCACATAAATAACAAAAGTGTACAGAAAACAAAAAAACTCACCCACTTTAATTCCAGCATTACCCAATAAAATTGTATCATTTTTATCCCATTAAGTGTCCCTTAAAACAAGAATCATTACATCAGTGAAATTAGAGTGACCTCCACAGCCTACACAAACCAAAAGGATTCTGTGGAGAAAATGCGGTCAGCGAGTGCTAACTTTGTGTGCTTGTTAATAGTCTCATTTGGAAAAATATAGGTCTGGTCAGCAATCAGATTTTCTGCCACCCTAGTGGTTGGCCAAGGGAAAATTCTTTTGTTAAGCTTTGACCACACAAGTCACAGCGGCAGGCTCCTGCATCAGGGAAACGATAACTTTGGAGTATTAAGAAAACCAATAGCCTTGTTGACATGAACATGGGAACCTAACCCCTGAAGCCTCCTGATATGAAGCATTGATTTTTCTGTCTTGGTACAGTTCTAAAGCCATTCATTCTGTATGGTCAGGACTCACAGGGCCAGAGGAAAAAAAAAATCTCTTCTTTCTGCTTTTACCTCCAGGCAAAGTTGAGGAATAAATTCTACATTTTGAGACATGATTTGTTCAAGCCATGTTTAGCAGAAGCTTATTGCATAAAAAAAATGTTGTTTCCTTGACTTCTGCAACCTGTGACCACTCATTCTTTTGTGCACCCCTTCACATGATGATAACAGGGGAAAGCGCCTACAGAAAACACCACCGGTTATTTGTGATTCTCCAAATAATATCACAAAGCTTACTTATTATTCCTCAAATAATACTGTCATGTTCACTTCTCATTCCACAACTACTACTGCCAACTGAGTTGTTATTTCTCAGACCCTTCCATGCCTACTCGTTATTCCGCCCCATGTAATTATTACATTCGTTACTTGCTATTCCTTCTCATATGCTACCACTGGACTTTACTTTGTTACGGCTCATGTACTAGTGACACGCCTCTTTGCTGTTTCTCTTTTGCCATTCTTACGACATGTTGTTCCTCTCTTTGAAAAAGGGCAGTAACACTAATAAATATACACATATAAAAAACACCACATATGCTAACTCCTAGTTTCCTGTTCACCCCATTAAGTTTATTTAGTGGCTGCATTAAATTCACGCCAAATACCAATTTTTGTTAAGGAGCCTATCGTTGAACAGATATGAGTGAAAGAAATATGTGTCATCTTCTGTAAAAAGTGGAATGATTAGCAAAAACATCACAAGCTTTCTCCCCCTCAATCCCCACAAGTATCCCAAATGTGATACAACAAGTAATCCCAATGGTGTGCTTAATAAGGTTTTGCTGTTCAAGTCTTGTTTTCGGAACAAAACTGCAGCATTTGAAAGTAGAGGCTAGATTTACATACAACTTATATTTGAAGTCCAAACTAGCTCTGTTTTTCTGCAGACTATCATATAACACCATTGTCTAATGCAAATAAATATTAAAATGTAGTACTCCAGTCTTTTGCAAGAAAGGCATAAAATATCAAGAACTTGAGGCATATACATATCTTATACATCTATTTATATACAAACATATACATACTCAAAAACACAATTGAATACGCCTATGTCTCTCAACCTACAGAACAGTATACACTACACGAACGTAGTAATTTTAATATGTATACAAATATGTATCTACATACACACACAGATTCATTCTAAGCTCTCCAACATTACTACTCTGGAAGTATGTTTATATTATGTTACAGTGTGAATGTGTTTGTATATTTATTATTAAAATACTTACTGTTCTGCCTTTTGAAGTAGATGGACAAATGATTTAGGAGTGGAAATAGACTAGAAACAAAATTAATGCAAATAATGTGTTGATTTTTTTTTAGCTTGATTAGCCAAGCCAATGGAAAATTCTAGAAAACGTATACAATTATTTTAACTGTCATAGACTGGCAATTGTAATTGACATGATTTGTACGAGATGCAGTGTAATAACTGAATATATTAAAAAAAAATCTCATGGCTTGATTACCAGGAGAACATTACTAGTGCCACAATATTATTAACAACACAATTATCATGGCATCCCTAGGACACGCTCTTAGCACTTCAATGCATTAGTGAACCTTTGCTAACGAAGAAAAAATTAAAGTACAGCAAATTTCAAAGCACCAGTTGTACCCAATATCATTAAAAATTTATAAAACTTCCCCTGAACATGACAAGTGTTTGGTTTAAATGAAGATCAGCCATAAGGAAGGAGCAGAAATCTTGTTATTCTTTGTCTCTTTCTCTCAGACCTCCCCCAACCACCACCACCTCAATCCAGCTGAAATATGTAACCATTACAGAGTGGCAGTTTGACACACAATGACCTGTCAGAACATTCATCTCTCAATGTTTTATTTTAGTGAGGAGCCAAACTGCAGAAAAAATAAGCAAGTTGTTTCAAGGCTTGGAATGAGATCAAACATTTCTGGCATCCCCACTTACCAGACCTTTGATTTACAATGGATCTGTCAGAGGCTGATTAGACAGTGTGTGTTTAAAAACCTATAGATGTTCCACAATTGCACAAGCTCTCCCCTTCCCTTAACAGAAAGCATTTCTGCTCTTTGTTTGAATGAAATGAATAAGCTAGGTTACACTGCAGAACCTTGCACCCTGTAAGTGGCAGGCACAGCATGTAAAAATGTAGCCAGCTACAATTAAATCTCATAGTTAGGATGATTCAATTTTACTGAAAAAGGAAGGCTGCATCTATAGTCTTAAAGCCACTTTCTAGTATCTTTTCCTATCGGGCCTAAAGTTGTAATAGCCTGCAGAAAAGAACGTATAAAACAACTGCTGAAAGGCAACATGCAACTTTAAAAAATTAGTCAAACAAATAAAAGTGCAGGTGTTAAATTACTGTTACGGTGGTACAATTTTTTGCTCATAACTGCAACTAAGGAAAAACGCTAGAAATATATTGTTTCTATTTGTACTTAGAACAGTTGCAGAAAGAGAGCACCAGGATTTGTGCCTGACATTAGAATGTGCAATTCCTTAATACTGTATTGTGGCATATGGTTCATTGTAGCAAATTATGAATACATGTGTTTGGAGAGCTTTGGTAGTAAATTTGGGCTCTGTACTTCCATAACAATGCAATCTGACAAATGTAATTTATGTAATATTAAGTTAATACAGTATTATGAAATTAGCTTACTGTAGTATAGCTGTAATTTTAAAGTGAGAGACAATACGATGAAACAAAAACAAAATCAACATTAGCCTTTCGTGAAAGGTAAAACAAATCTTGTAAAAAGTCTGCTCAGTAATTTATTAGACTGCAGTGTTTAAGACTATCGGTATATTAAGACATGGAAACCTTTTATGTACAGTACAAGACTCAGAACACTGCTCAGAATGGCCTCAGTCCTCTCTCAAGCAAAGCCCTCACTGAATTGAGCAGGACCTTTCCCTAAAAAACTAAACCATGACTCAACTATCTAGTCCAGTGTTTCCCAAACTGTGTTCCGTGGAACGCTGGTGTTCCGTTCGATGTAAATAGGTGTTCCATGAAAATTTTTTGATGCTAGCCATATTTTCCCTTCTAACTCTTTTAAATCAACTTTTGAGCAACACATGTGGCAATTTTTCAGTATGACCGTCCCCCCACTCAGACCAGCATGTATGTGTTCCGTCAATATATTCCAAGCCCAAAAGTATTCCGTGGCCAAATTAGTTTAGGAAACACTGATCTAGTCCCATATTGCTAACGTACAATACTACTTATGGGCCCATTGCTACAATTGTTCCATGTGGCAGAACTACAGGATCACAGACTACTACGTTGCACGTGAAATCACAGGATATTAAAGTCTACCTTTTTTTCCTGACAGGTTTCCTTCTGGTTTACCTTAATTCATTCATTTGTCCCAACATAAAGAGAGAAACTGGCAGAAACTTTACAGTGTGAGCCTCTAAACTGCCGGGGAATTTTAAAGTTTGAGACCAATGTGATCCACACTTTGGAGGAGGAGGAGGAGACGAGGTTAGTCATTAGTGGGAGTGAGTGTGTGTGTATATATATACAGAGAGAGAGAGAGAGAAAGAGAGAGAGAGAGAGAGAGCGCATATAGTGAGGCAATCACACAAGAACTGAAGAGATATACAAAGACCAAACTCCATTCCTTCGAAGGATAAAAAAAAAATATTGCAGCCTCTCAGCATGTGAAGAGAACAAAAGAACTTGTATCAAACTCAACCCTGAAAAAAATTAATGAGAAAGATCTTTAAGTGTGAAACTACCTATCTAAGAAATTTCTAGGATTCACATGAACATTGTGGGGATCAACACTCAATCTCTGGCAACATGTGTCGGGAGGGTCTGCAGCTAGCATAATTGAATCGCATATTCATTCAATAGTTTAAAAAAAACGTAGTACTCCGTCTAGGTCCAGACCTAAGCACTCTTTCTTAAAATGTGCTTAATTTTGGCTTCGAAACACGACAGGCTCCCTATTTATTTCATTAGCAACAAACCACAACATTTGGAAATGTTTTTATTTTTCTGAAGCACAAATTTTCCATGTTATGAAAGGTCTGGGGCTCAGTGATTATTCTGGGGTAGTCCATGCAGTCCAGATAATATGAAATTGGACCCTCCAATATTTTATGATTACTATCATCTAGAAGATGGGTAACATGGAAGAATATAGAATAGATACAACTGAAGTTCATGCCTCAGACAATGACATGCTAGAAATGAAAGAGCATGGCCTGTCTTTTATATAATGGATGGACAAGGCACAGATGGGGATTCCATTCTGCTCTTGCATACACAACACCCAGAAACTAACATTTTAAGTTTATACGAGCAACTACATTTGAATTAGTAAGAGTTAAATGAACGAATTATGAAATAATAAATGCAATAAATATTAAAATGGAAGTTTTACATGTGTACATATGTATGTGTGTGTATACACATGCATATATACGTATAAACACAGACACAGTGAGGAGTGATCGAATTTTATATTTTATAGAAAGATGCATGTTTATGTTTTATAGAAAGATGCATATGTGTTTAACATCCATCTGCAGTCTGAATGGCTCATTTTGCATATGGAAATCTGACATAGCTATTAGATATGCACATACACCTATACCGCGTAAATTGCTGCAGATCTGCAATCCCTCAAGGATTAAAAGTTACCACACATGAGGGCTGGTTATTCTCCTTTGCAGAGACCCTATCAGGATGTGTGTATGTGAGCCTAAAATTGACCCTAGTTATCTGTTCTTTCCTAAAAGTGGCAGACGCACTGAGGGAGAAAACAGGGGATTATTAATTGAGACTCCAGTATAGTATTTTAAGGCTATTGACTTAGTTTCATAAGCATCGTGAATTGGAGAGATTTAAAAATGCCCATCTTACCTACAAGGGTGAGTATTTGATTGGACAGGCAGGAATTGGGTATCAATGCAGCCTGTCTAAATCAGACAGGAATTGGGCTCTGCGGTCAGAGGGAAAGCACTAAAGTAGGAGAACAGAACTCAAATGGCAACCAATATTTCCGTTTGGGTCTTCAGGGGAGGTTCACATGCAATTATAGAGGGTGAGTCCCCAACTACCTGTGCTCTGATTATCCCACATGAAAGGCCACATGTGCTGTAATTCCTCTGCTCCTCTCCTGCAATTTCCCTCTAAAGGGAGGCACACTGGATTTTAGAGTAATTTTGCCAGGTCCTGTGCCTACACATCCCTCTCCATTTGGTTTCATGGGGATTATCAGTTTGCTACTTGATAGTTTGCTACTGTATGCTTTGAATTAGTTGAATGCTCATTTGGGGTCAGGAGAAAATTTTCCCAAACCGTAGATTAATCTGGTCAGCCTGATGTGTGTGCTTTTTTTCCCCCAGACCTGGATAATGGTAAAGACACCATGGGACTGGGAAGTCCAGTCTTCTTTTGTGTATTGTTAGATTTTTGGCTCCCACATATAATTTAGTGAGTGTGCCACATCAATTTCAGGAACAGACAAAAGGCCCCTTTAGATGAGGAGAGATCAGATTCAGAGTAGCCAACCTTCTTTGTACTGGGACTTCAGAGAAGGTCATATTATTGGATCAATTACTGCAGGGAATTTGATTGGTTTCAGATTGTTTTTATATTAATCAAGTTCTAGCACTATTAAACTCTTTTGGTTTGTGACTTTGCTATATCACTATCATCAGTAACCAACTAGCCCACCAGATGGATTTCCTCATCTTCAGAATACAATACAAAAGCATTTCTTCTTCTCCTTTGTAAATCTGATTACAAGAAGTATTGTAGTGTTGTTACATTTGTCATCAGTAACATACCTTATATGAAGGACCATCATTAATTACTCTATCTAGCTATTTATATCATGCCCAGGAACACAGCAAAAGTAAGCATAACCAGTGAAAAAACTGATCATTGCACAGAGGTGGATATATCTTTTACTCAAGTTATATTAATGAGGTGACATTGCTTTACCTATTATTACAAAGTTTGAAAACCAAAATCAATAGATAATATGTTCTGGACCAAAAGTAAAGATACAAATATTTGGATGACTTACAGATGTTTCAAAGAACATGTCCTCCTCATTCTCCCCTTCTTTTATCCAATTAAATATAAACAAATTAAATTCCTATGCATTTTGCCTCTGTGTGAATTACTTTTCATTTTTAGAGTGGTTTTCCATCACTATGAACCTTTTCCTTTCCCTTATGCACCAGCAAACATACTGATACAATTTAAAGGTCATGTTCTTTTCAAACTGACAGGGCCCTCCAAAATTTTGACGAGAGTCCCTCCAAGAATCACACCATACAAACGGAAAGGAATTAAGTAAAGCATTACTTGATGTAAGCTCAATCATGTGAACTGATTAGAAAATGTAACCATGGAGAGAAGTGATTCAAAGTGTGACGGACAACCTTTCAAAGAAAGGAGATGTCATGTTGATAATAATAAGCAAGTACCTGACATGAAGGGAGGAGGGTGAAAGCAGAGGGTCAATAAAGATATAATTGCCTTCAAATACTAAAAAAAATTGCTTTTCTAACTTTTTTTCTTTTTCAAAGCTCTAGATAAATGTTTTAAATGATCACATCATTTCATCTTGAGAGCCAAAGTTAGGCAAAACTTTAGCCAAAAATACTTGAAAATTTCTTAACATTTAAGTTGCTTAGCATGCTCTCTCTTACATAAGTAAAAGGATATGTTGAAGTTCAACGTGAAACATATAGAATTTGTATTCAACATTAGATTGACACATATTGGTCTCCTTTAACAATTAAATCATTGTTTGAAAAAATAAGGCCACTTTTTGAACAATAATTTCTTTCATGTGGCTCAGAGAAAAGGTGAACGCGGAATGTAAATGTTTTGATCCATTTGGCAGATGACACTCCCCAAGAAACAGATCAATCTTACGATATACTTTTAAGGTATTATTGCTATTAGACTATTTTGCCTTACATTATTTTTGTTCACTTTCTTCTCTCACTGAAAGCTTAATTGAAGAATGTAAAAAGGAGAAAAGAATGTTTAAAGCAACTTGTTTGTTAAAAAGTCAAAACACAAAGACCTGGATTATGGTAAAGACATCATGAATAGTAAGTGCAGTTGTAGGCAATGTGATAGGCAGCCTTCTAAAGAGAAGAGATTTAGATAAACTGTAAGAGAAGGGGTGGGTAAAGGATAATCAAACACATACAGTTCGCAGGTTAACTCTTATTTAGATCATTCTAAGGAGCAGAAATTTCACTAATCTTCCCTCCAGTTGTTTATTCCTTCTTTTTCAATTCAATAATTCTTGATCTTCCTCAACCATCATCAGTTACTTCAATTTAAACACATGCAAGCAATACCAGGCCATGAGCATACCAAGACCTTTATACTAGAGCAACATTTTCCAGGTATTATTCCTAAGAGTATTCTTAGGATACAGGAAGTCTTCTTCTCTTGAATAAAACATATATACAAAATATAAAATCAGTCTTAACATAGATTTAGATACTACATTGTTCCTCCACAAGTATCTGAAGTCAGCAGGTATCCCTCTCTGCAAAGCAGTTTTAGCAACTCATGGAGCCTTTCACCTATATGTCAGCAATTTATATTCAACCTAGTATTGTGCCAAGTAAGTACTCTTAGGGAGGCTGTTAACTCAAGCTCTGACTGGACAGATGTCCACATCACAAAAACAGTCATCAAAAATTGCACCCGTTACAAATTTCTCCTCCATTTGCCATGCCTATTCAGTGCTTACCCATACTTTACTCTAACAAACAACCAAGGTTACATCCCATTCGTACAAACTACAGCCAGTCTTGGAAGGAAACAAGGGCTTTACTACATTGTGGCTCTTTTTCAAATGCTTTGCCAGGCTAATGAGGTCAGACAGCTCTGTCCATACCAGACATGTTGTCTTTAGGGTATCATCTCTCCAAGAGACATTCCAAGAGGACATACCCTTAAATATGCCATCAAAGAGAATTCTAATAGAATTTATTAACGTTTTTATAAGGCAAAAATCATAGAGCTGAGGAAACATGAAATAAAGTGGGATTATACAGTAACTGGATTTCTGAAATGATCTAGTAGATGTTGTTTATGCTAATGGCAAGCTTTTGTTATACAGAAAGATAAAAGATAAACTTAAGACTTGCAGACACCCCGACTAGAGATCTTAACCAGACCCTTTTTCTCAGGAGTTGACAGCTTCCCCACACAGAGTGCATGTGTGCAAGCAAGAGAACAGTCTTCCGTCTTTGTTCTTCCTTCATAGCCCCCACCTACTCATCTTTGTTGGAAGGACTGATAATAAGATTGTGTGGATCCCTAAATGACCACCCTGATCTGGCAATTTAAAATACTTCTGTCAAGAACTCTAACATTCCTTCCCTTGTGCTTGTGAAATGGTACGGCTGATGAAACACAAAAGACAATCAACTGTCTCAAATGAGATCCCAGATTCTTCGCACCACAGTCTGGACACAAATGGTCAGCAATGTATTGTCCTAGAGTAGGGAAATGGCAGAAAGCTGTCATAGCCACAACCAGTGACAAGTACCTGACTGCACTGGCAAAATACGTGGTATGTTGGAGGAAGGAAGCTATGGGAGGGGAATGAAAGGGAATAGGAAGACGTGTAGTACCACAATTATCCTCCACAGCCATATGGTTCATTAAGGACACTCTGTCAGAAGCTTAATCTAGAACACCCAAAAAACTGCTCTTAGGCTTTTCAGAGCTGATCCATAACCAGTACAAGAGAGTATCCAGTCCACAGACTCTATTTGCTATCACTGGTCTCTTGACCATTTTCCTCAAGCTCTCTGAAAAGATATTCACAAGTTGGATTTTTTTGTTTCTTTTTTCAATGAAATGTGCTCACAGTCTCAATTCTTTCCTCTCTGGCTCTCAGATGGACCATGAAAAGCACTTTTCAGATACTCATATTTTAAAAGCACTCTCCAAATAGTTAATTACAAATCCATCCTTTCCTGGACTCAAAGGACTTTCCATCTGTTCATTTCTTATAGGATAATATATTGAAAGTAAATGAAAAAATGCAAGGAAAAATCATGTCACAGAATACTTGCTGGCACTCTCATTAGCAAGGGCAAGGACTGACTCATGGAAACTCTGCTAATTTCTTATCCCTAAGAGTTCAGGTTCCTGCACACTGCTACAGTACTGCTAACCTTTTCCTAAAAAGAAAGGCGAGGTGGATTTCAATGCCACATTTTTGGATGTTCATGGTAGGCCTCATGCTCTGGAAAGAACCTTTCGGAACACAAGCCCGTTTCCAATATGCACAATATCAGAGTTAGTCTGTCTGGAGAAGATTTATCTTTAGTGCAAAATGAAGGAGGATGGAACACGTTGGCCACGCCCTGGAGACAGAGAATGGGAAGGGCACAAGGCAAAGGGCAGGCCAACAGTTGTTGAAAGGAGGGATAAAAGCAAAAATCTTGGCTACAAAACAACATGAATTGAACTCATCAATGAATCTGCCTGAAATTAATGTGAATCAAACCCTTTTGGTTTTTGCTCAGCACAAGTAAAAATTAATTTTGAGAAGACTACCATTATGATCTATTACATCATCAGGAAAATGCACTGGTTACATTTTGTCATTTTTATCCTCTCTACCATACAGCGGCTAGGAAAGAAGCTACACTGAGAATTGAATCTCTTCTAAATTGTTAACAAGACACATTCCTTTTGGTTCATGTCTAGTATTATGAGAGTTTCTGTCTTTTGTCACTATTTCTGACATACGCTGTAGATAGAAAATCTTGGCTCCAAAAATAATGGACCATCATTTTATGAGATGAGGGTTTCTAGACCACAGAAGTGGATAGACTTAATACCAGGCATACCAAAGTAACAATAACCTATCCATATATAGCCCAGAGTCTTACATATTGTAAATTTGATTAGCATTTCTTCCATCTTACACCAAAATAAATATATTGAATGTTACAGAATGATGAACATTTTTCATACACCTCTGATCATGAAGATTAATACTGCCTGTTTTACTAAAACCTTTCATTCTCCTTCTCCTTTCTTCATTCAGTTTGGGTTGCTTGATTCAAAAAGGCAAAGTCCATGCATGGTCCAGAAAGTCAGATATTCATTTTCTAACAGACTATAGGCAAATGTGTCTCAGTTAGAGATTAAAGGCATGATGGTTATCCCTAATTTGCCACAAAGAAGCTTTAGATCTGGGATATGGTATGTTACGTCTTTCCATTAGAATAGTTTTGATAAAGGTCTACTACTCCCTCTTCTTTCACTATACACAGTGAGGATAAATTAGATAAACACTTTTATACATACCTGTCAAGCAGAAATATCCCACACAATGTAGCAGACCTTGTGAAATAAGATTTCACTTATCTATGTTTTTCTGAAGCTTTATTAGGAACTATACATCTTTAATCCTAGCCTAGAGCTACCCAGAATCTTGCTCCAAGGAACTTACAATCTAAAAAGCCAAGTAAACAAAGAAACAAAAAGAAATGGGGAGGAGGCTTTCAGCATGACCAAAATGGTGACTGGCACGTGCCTCTCCTTGCCAGCGTTTCACTTTTCATTTCTTCTTGTTTTCTACAATTCACTAATTATTTTATGGCGTGCAACACATATGTAAGTACAAAATCTGAAGAGGCCTCCAAGTGCAAATAGAAAAAGTTTCCATAAGTCAAAAATACATATCTTCATTTATTTAGTTTTCTTACATTTTTAACGGACTTCTGTGATTTACTACTATAAAATAAAACACAACTACATTTACTTACAGAAACAGAGTTAACATGAGAAAGGAGGGCACAGTAAAAGTTGAAAGTAGGGCAAGTACAGGAGAGAGCTAACTATACACAGTAGCACTGCAAAAGACCTAATCAAATGCCTAATTTCAAACTTACCTGAATGCCTGTGGTACATATGTAGAACCACATAATGAAAAATCTATTGCATTTACATAATGTTGATCACTATTTCTCCCTGGATCTGCCAATCAATTTTCAAGAATGGGTATCTCAAAATAGCAATCAGACCCTATGCTACCAAAAGTGAGCAGGCTGATGTCCTGAGATAAAGTTCAAACGTGACTGATGTCTGCAAATTTAAGGTATTTCTACATGACTGTTCTATGCTGACTGGATACAATATCTTTAATGTTTTTGTGCACAACAATAGATATAGCCCAAATAAGTTTAGAGAGAAACCTGTTAGGCTTCACCATCAAGCATAAATTTACAAGTACCCAGTGAAATTAGATCAAGACCATCAATCTACCACTCATAGCCCAATTGGTCATCAGACCTGAACAATTCAGTCTCATATTTTGGTCCTAGTAATCTGGGCCAGATTTGCACTAGTGACCTAGGACCATATTTTCAAAGAATGAGGAAATGAGTACACCATAAAATTGCATTACACTTATGTACCCTCAAAAACCCATATTTTTATGTGCCAAACAAATAACTATATATTTTAGGACCTATATGCACATACACTTAACTATTTTGCATATACATAGTGGGATTTTGTAGATGCAACGGGCAAATGTATAGATTGTCCATTTCTAGAGCCCAGCGATGTAAAGCCCCATATTCCGTAACCAATCCAATAGGTCTTTAATTAACAAATTCTTAAGCACTAACAAATCAGGCTGTGACCACAGGACAATATTATCATAATATTTAAACTATTTATAAAACAAAGAACTGCATCACATGAAAATGACATGGAAAGAAAACTACTACTGGTTCAGCAGGTCATAAAAGTTAAAACCAACATGAAAATAATTGTTGAGAATATCAAATGGCGTTTCAATAACCTTTATAATATGAAGGCATTATGCTATTGCTAGTGATATCTGCAGGAGGAGAGAGTTCCTTGTTACCCACTTCTAAATATTCCACATTTCAAAACTTATGTTAGTTCATCTATTTTGTGCAGGTTATTTCATTAGGATAATTATATACTATACCATATTTATTATTAATGATATGAATGATCACTTTAAAAATATTTCTCTACTGATTTTAAAGATCAAATGCAAGTATATGCAGCAGACATTGTAAACTGGTTTAAGATATTCATTTACATTACTCCTTTAGTGATTTCTTCTTAATAGAAAATATGAATTCAGTGTCCATGCACGGCACAATTCTTTAGTAATTTCCTCTAGGCTTTGCTTCTGCAGACTGACAAAAGGTCAAAGAATCTTGGTTTTTCTGGTGGAACTCTTGTTCAGATATTGTTCTCAAGATCCCTATTTAGATTTAATAGATAGTTTTATCTATTAAATCTAAATAGGGATCTTGAGAACAATATCTGAACAAGAGTTCCACCAGAGAAACCAAGATTCTTGACCTTTCATCTTACATATTTATGACTTAGCACAAAGACCCTAATTTTGAATATGTATTTCTTTTATATCTTTATTGCTATGCATGTTCTCAGTACTACAGAATGGCTGTTCAAAACTCTGTCATTTAGTCAAGGAGAGACTCCTTGCATTTGACCATAAAAATGAACTGCCCAAGTCCCAATACAAACTGAACATACTACACAGAATTGATTGGCGAAGTAGCAACTTCCAACAGCAACTACTGCACAAGTACAGATTAATTTTATAGCACATTATTAGGACAGATACCTCAGCACGTTCATGATGGCTTCTATTACTGCTGTCTCTTATGTTCTAAAAGCTATTGTGCTTACATCATACGTTATTGAAACCTCGGCAGACTCTCAAACAAAAGGAGCAAGGGGTACACTCAATCATTATTACACGGCAAGTTGCTCAAAATCATTTTCAGCATTCAAAGATGAAACGACTGGTCCAGTAGGTCACAAAACACTACTAGTTACTGAACAGCACAGAAATCTTCAATATGAACATAGTATGCTAGCCTCTACTTCAGCAATAATCTGCAGGTCGAAAACAGAATTATAACAGTGATATTTTCTTAATATTTTCTTGATATTTTCTGAAATGATAGAAAAAATCCAGCAGCCTAAAGATATCCCTGGAGTAGGCAATCCCTAGGCGGCACAGAGTTGGCATAGCAGTTTCTGTATCAACCCATTCCCAGAGGCCATCATAGCAGTCTTGCCTGGGGGAGGGGGGAAAGGAGTGCGTGGCTGGAGCAGCACTGTGTGCTCAGGGTGATGGATTGGTTTTTAGGTGGTGAGGAGGTAGTCCATAGGCTGCCAGAGCAAAGAAGAATAGCTCTTGGTCCCCCATCAGTGCACTTCAATCTCCACCTCTTCCCCCACTAGGGTTGCCACCTGTCCAGGTTTATTCATCCCTTTTTAGAGAAATCTGGAACGGCTCTCAGGACTTGCCGCCAGCTATCACATTTTCTGGATTTATCCCAGATGTAGGTGGGGTTTTTGTATTTCAAAAAAAAAGTGGCAACCCTATAATCCCAAACACAACCCAGGCTCCTGACGGGCCTGCAGGAAAAGCAGAGATGCACTACAGCACTCTCATGTAGCCTGCAATGGAACTGCAGCCTGCGTTTGCCACCGAAGCCTGATGCTTGAGGATCCAGACAGCCTACGCAGCAATGAGAGACAGAGCTAGTAATGCACACGACACGCAACTTGAGACCAGTGGAATCAGTTCTCATAAAGGAAAAGAGGCTGCTAAGGAGTGGTGCACAGGATGCCACCCCACTGGAATTCACTCCCTATTTTTATTCCTTCAGGACACCTCAGGCCCATCCCTTCTCCCCTGCTTTTAGGCAGGGAGCAGGATTTATGAGGGACTGGACGAGGAAGGGGAATTGTGTTTTATTTAAACGTTCACTATTGCTGGCAGGGAATTGTTCAGTCAGAGTAACTGAAGGATATGTTGACAGAATTGTATATTTTAAATAAGTGGCAAGGGCACCCAGTACCTGGGATGGCCACCCCTCCACCTTTTTTTTTTTTTTTTTTGATAGTTCAGTACAAATCAAAATAAATTATAAATAAAATCATTTGGGAAATAAGAATATTCCTTTCCTACTCTGCTTAGCAAAGGCTCAGAATTTGTAACTCAGTGTACTGGCAAGAGTCGGGATGACTCAGATTAGAGACAGCCTTTTCCAAACATTTAGAGAATTACTTGTACATGCAGAAGTTGTCCATTGATTCCTGCCAGTTTCAGTGAACCAATTCAAAGGGGAATCTAGTCAACTCAGTACCTAAAACACCAGACCAGGCCAAGAGGAGAGAACCAAACAGAGCTTTAAAAGAGAAAAAAACATGGCAGTCTTGTGTCTCCATGAAGCTTCCCTTTGCTGAAACACCCTCACTTGCATCTTCAAGCACAGCAATTATCTGGAATAACATTTATTATTAATGTCTAAGGTTTCTTTAGTAGGAACATACAAACTCCAAAACTGAACTCTGAACTCTTGCAGTCTGTAGAAGAGAAGGTAAATCACGCACATTAACCCTTCTACTGAAAAAATGATTGCTGAAATAGCTTCTCTAGTACGACACTCAGGTAATACAAAAACCTTTGTTTGCTTATATCTGCTAACTCCATAGCTAAAGATATAACTATTTCACCACAAATCCATGTCTAATTGATTCTGTAATGTGCTGTGTGCCTTTACGTATTGTATCGTAATGTGGCTTTGGCTTCTTGCTATCTCAATGGGCAGTTGCTAATAAAGATAGAATCTAGTTTGCTACATAGGTGGAATCCACAGTCCTTATCTTCACTTGAGCTTTCCGACATTAAAGTCAGCAGCTCATGAAACTTTTCAGAAGCTTATTAAGACTTTGTTTAACTCCATTTCAAAGTGGCCTTTACTTCCCACAATTACAACAGCTCTAAGCTAATTGAGGCATGGACCATGTTTACATCTATGTTTGTACAACACCTAGAATTATAAGGCACCAGTTCTGTTTGGGGAGCTGGGCAAAACAGTAACATAAATATTAAATAACAACAACTTTCTGTCAAGTCAGTGATCTGTGAACTATAAAAGACTCACATGATAGTCTATAATGACTCAAAAGGAGCCCAGAACAGTTACCATATAAAATCTCCACTTTCCAAACAAACAATAAATAGTGATTTATAAAGCTCTAGTAGGAATAATGTGCATTCAAAATTACCATATAAACTAAAATGTATATTTGTGCAATAGGTAGCAAGAGATTCCAAAGGCTCCAACATTATTTTACTTTGACCTTTTTGAATAAAGCTATAACAAAATACACAAAAAAGTTCATGAGCAAACATATATATTTACATAGTGCTAAGTAACCAGATTTGCTGAGACACCAAAACAGACTTCAACACAGGTAAAAAAAATCTGTTTAGAGTTGAAAAAGATCTAAAAGAATTATCCCTTTAGTTTCAAATGTGGTTTCTGCCATTAGGCCTCGATTTTAGTTTTGCTCACATCCATTCCTACCCACCAATTCCACCGCTCTTTATCAACCCAGACATGGCACATACTTAAATGGCATTTATGTAGGGAGGGGGAGGGAGGGCTATGTTGCCTAGTGGATAGAGCACTGGCCTGTTACTTGGGAGTCCTGGATTTTACTCTCCACTGTGCCACTGGCCTGCTGGGTGACTTTAGGAAAAGTCACTTCACTTCTTATTATTTGAGTTTCTCCAGCTATGAAAGGAGAATATTGATACGGCATTTGAGGTCTACTGATGAAAAATCCCATGTAAGAGCTAGGTATCATTAACAATATGATACAGATCCTTGAAGCCAGCACAAGTTCTACTGCCTGACACATAGAATAAGAGTTGCTCTGAAATAATGAAAAAGATGGAAGCCATAGTGCAGAAAAAGTACAAAATCCCACCTGTTTGGTACTACCTTTCTCCAAAACAAACCCCACAAGGCGGCAAAAAAATAACGCTCCCTCTCCGAAAAACCCCACCATCCCATGGAATGTATACACAATGCCCAGCTTGATCTTTTTATTCAGCAGTTAAAATAATAAGCTAACATAAGACACGTCAGTGCACCATTTGACATCAATGGCAAAATTCTCAATAGGAGCAGGACCCATGAAAATAAAAGGATGAAAAGATTCAATTCAGTTTGAATTTCTAACAATGCCATTTCAGAGCGTTTCAGTTAAAGGTCCCTAGAGATTTATTAACCCTGCATTAGTCGAATTTAAAAATAAGAAAGGGGATGTTAAATTGCTGTTAAAAGCTGTAAGTTTGGGGGAGTGTCCATGTGTCCATCAGTTTATCATCAAATTGGAAGATGTGGCGCTATCTTCCCCAAGCATAATGGAGAGATCCAGAGCATGCAAAAAGAGTTCTTTAGTACTCAAGGTGGAATGAAAAGAAGATGGGGCCTCATGACATGAAGGGATTCCTAGATATGGTGAAATAATCTTTTTTAAAAGTACATGGGGGGTGGGGTCGATTTGTTATGAAGAGTTCTAGTAGAGCTGTTTCATTATCATAACTCACAAGCCCTGATGTAAAAAACACAGCTATGATAAAATAACTTTGCAAACCTTGAAATTAAATATAAAAACCCCTCGTACAACTAATAAAAACCACAAATCAAACTCTGTTTAGCTTGTCATCTCAAGTGACTTACCTGAGGCAGTAAAGACAAAGCTGAAGTCAAAATTTTTAATAGAGAGACACAGAAAAGTGCCACTTACTACCAAGAAGACAGCTGAAATGCATAGTATATTTGAAAGGCAAATTTTAAAAAATAAAGAAAATCGCATAAACTAAAATCTCTCTCTTTCACTAGCTTGATCCTAGATATTTTAAATGCTGGGGGGGAGGGGATTTGATAACAACCTCCCTAAAACATGCTCCAAAAAGCAACAAACGTTAAAAATCATATTTCAAAAGAAAAACTGCTTAACTATTCTGTATGCTTCTTTTATTATCACTTGCTACTTTTTATTTTGTCCTTATTGCTGAAAATAAAAAGTTACTTCTGCTGGCATTAAAAGCTTGATTTTACAAACCATTTAATGCACTCTAAGGATACTGTTAAAAGACGTTGGCATGTTGATGTGAATTGCACAAAGGTCAGTGATTTGGAGGCTCTTTCAGACAATTTGCCAGGATTTTGGCATTTTGTAAGCACACATAGGACAGCTTTCCAGCAAGCTGACCTTGACAGTGAATTGGATAAATAAACCTTCAATTTACCCCCTCCAGCTCAGTGCTAGCCCAGCTGATCCCTCTGGAGCCTTCACCTGTCCATATCGTTCAACTGACGGCAACTTTCAACTGACGAACATCCACAGCTTTACAGGTTCTGTGACAAACACCATCTAACAGATAAGGCTTCTGAAAAGTCAAAGTCAATAGTGTTTCCATTGAAAATTTAATGCTGGTTCCATCTTTACCCATCATTCTTTCCACTGTTGCATGTATCCCAGGAGGCACTTCAAGCAAAAGCACTACTCCATAACAGGTAATGACGTGGCATTTAATGATACTGTCCAAAGTGATCCAAGCCCATGGAAAGTAATGTGCACTCATGTACCAGATAAGCACAACTGAATATACTAGAACAGCAGTATCTTTCACTGCACTGTCACTAGATACAATGTGACATATGCTCTACCGCTGTACCTGGCTTTTCCTTTTACTTCACCATCAGAGGAAAAGAGCATTTTCAGATACAGAGCACCAAAGTGTTAAGGGAATTCAGTAAAAGGTAGGATGGCAACATATCCGTAATTAAGTATTCACAGCCTCTTTAATACTTCAGTGCTCTTGGATTCGCTACTAAAATCTGTGAATTATACCTCATTGAAGAATGCCCTTAATCGACTCTGACATGTTTTATTGGAGGCAGAAAAAATGTTTCAGTATGATAGATAAGGTTAAAAATGTTACTACTCTGATCATTTACTCTAGTGCCTTGCAAAAAAAACTCCAAAGCCAAAAACCATTTACATCATTCATCTGATGCAATGGAGAAAAGAAAGCATTATCTGACAGGCCATTTTAGCTGATGGGACAAAGTGCACATTTTCAATTTTCTGACAAAGTTATGTTGTTTATGTAGATAAGAAAAAACAACTGTAACATTTCCACAGCATGGCATAAGGATCTGAAATTTGACTTGAACAGCGCAGTATCTTGAGACCGTGCAGAGCATAGCATGACAAACAAAAATCACATTTATGGTTTCAAACCAAATAACGTATTACATGTTCTCTATTCTAATAGCGGCTCAGCGTTCTCAGGCAGCCCCATAATAATGCAGCGGAGTGGGCATGACATCTCTATGAGTGCGAAGAGCCTTCTTTCCCTAAAGGGGTTACCTAAAAATTGGTTTAGTAAGAAATACTGAAACACCCCTAATTTAACCTTTAAGGCTAACTTTTCCATGGATTATTTCATGGCACCTTCCAGATAGTGTAGCATATTCCACTTGTACTGTTTACTGCAAAAGTACCAAACAGGAATCTCTAGGGTCTTTACATCCTACCATTAGCTTTTTTAGGTTGTTTCACATACGGTAGGTCCATGACTGTGTGAGGGGTTAGGGGAGAAAAATTTGCTTCTTTCAACAAAGTCATGGCACAGGCAGGAAGTCACAGTTATTAATAAACTATATTTCACACATCGTACCCCAACAAGGTCTCAAAGTAGACAATTTACATTTCTTTGCTTTAAATATATGATTTGTCACTCTGCTTTTACACACGGGAATGCACACTTTTACTCTGTCATACCAGCAAAGTGAAACTATTAATTAAGAAATAAAATTTCTATTTGCTTCATATTTACACGGTCTATGTGACCGTTTTCCCGCAGGTTGTGTGTGTGATAGCAACAAAGCTGTTGCTGTTTCAGCAAGATCCTTAAGCATGTGCCTAACTTTAAGCATGAATAGTCCCACTAAAGTCAATGATGCTATTCCTATACTTAATATTAAGCACATGCTTACAGTACTTGCTAGATCAGAGTCTTGATCCATCTACATGATAATTACTTTAAGCCTCCACTACACTGAAATTACCATGTCAGACGTGACTTATCCATTAGAAATGGAGGTGAATGTCACACACAACTCACCAACGCCTTAGTTCTGCAAATGGCCCAGTTAGTTACTGGGTAGTGGCCTCAATTAGGTGCTGACATTCAACTAAAATGGTTGCACAATGATTTAAGGAGGTAAATAACTCAGTCATAGGTTGGTGGCCTATTGCTGGAGTGGGTGGGTGAGGATTAGAGGCCTGCATTTTGCAGGAGGTCAGATAAGATGATCGTACTGGTCCCTTCTGACCTTAAAGTCTATGAGTCAGTAAGTCTAAAGATGGGTGAAATCTGTGTGTCCAATTCTGCCTGCAGACAAAGCTGCCCTTTCAATGAGGGTTTTAAACACCTTAGCAGCAATTGCATCCACTAGTTACCACATTCTGTTATTAAAACTGAAAAACCCCTTTTAAAGATTGTCTGTAGGACTGTACAAAAGTTCTGCCAAGTTCCAACGGAAATTCCTACATTCACTTTTGCCTGAGCATTTCTTCATATCCAAAGAGTTAGGAGAAAGCTCTGCCCAAGAACATTCTGGCTTCACCAGCTCAGTCAGTTCCCTCTTCACATCCAGCGGGCGCAGAGAAAAAAGATGTAAGGAAAACAATTTCCCGTCCCTATAAATCTGCAGCATGGGGTCAGATGGCATCATCTTTGACCAAAGCGTTAATATGAATGATAGAGTGGAAGGTGGGCACACAGAGAAAGGCAAGGAAAAAGAAATGGGGTGAACTCAGAGAGTGTTTCAGAGAGCTGGACAAACACCAAGACTGGGCATTTTGTGCAATATCAGAAAGAGACATTTAGAACCCCTCTTCTTGTGAGTAGCAGCAGGGCTGGATTAATGCAGGGGCTTTAGGCGCCACTGCCCAGGGCTCCAGATGAAAGGGCCCCGCAAAACTCTAGCCCCGGCCCGCTGGCTCCTGCTCCCAGGGAGGCACCGCTTGGAGGGAATGTAGGAGAGATCTTCCTAGCCCTGGCTCCAGGTAGTATTGCCTCCCAGTCACACCCCCCAGCTGCAGGAGGAGGGTTTGGCTCTGGGCTGCTCCCAGCTGAGCTGGCTGTGAATCCTTCCCCGCCTGGGGAAGCAGCCACCAGGTGCCTTTGTTTGCAAGGCAGGGGAAGCAGCCTGCACTCCGAGCTGAGGTTGGGACTGCAACTCCTGGGAACCGGGGCTGGAGAGGGGTGGATGGGGGAGGGAGGGGAGACTGGTCCAGAGAAGGAGAACCGGGATGTAAGAGGCTGGAGGAGGTGATGGATGACAAAGAGGACAGGAGAGTGGGGGAGGAAGGGCAGGGGGTAGTGGGCAGCTGGAGGGAGAACGAGGTGAGGCAGGGGAACTGGGAGCAGGGGCATTATGGGGCTGCAGGAAAGAGGCTGGAGCAAAGGGGATGTGAGCAGGGGGACACTGTGAGAAGGGCGGATGTGGGGAGGGGAGGCTGGAGGGAGAATGTGAGCGCACAAGCCCCACTGCCCAGGCAGTCACAGCTGACTGGCAGCCAGGGTGTCCTCTGACGACGCCACGTCTGCCCTGAGTGCAAAGAGGGAGCCATGGAGAGCTTGTCATGACCACCCCCACAGCAGGGGGAGAGCTGGACAAAGGCTCACAGTTTCTCCTTGACCCTGCAAGGTGCTACTGCCGCAACTGATAGGTGGAGTGGGGGAAAGAGGGACATGGGCCGACACTCTCCCTCATGGTGCATGTGCTGCTGCCAAAGTGGGGGGGGCCAAGGTAAGTAAGGACACCAGGGTGCCAGAGTCCCCACAGCCCTACCCCCAGGCTGGCTGGTGGCTAGCCAGGGGCCACACAAAATCTTATCACTCTGGGCCCACAGAGGCATTAATCCAGCCCTGAGTAGCAGGCCTATTTCAGTAGGGGGGGGAAGTAGTTTTTGCTTGAAAATGTGGCACTTTTAAAATAAATCTGCTAATACGTCATGCTAGGATATGTCAGTCACAAAAACGTGCTTCACAGCATACCAGAATGCAGCGGTTCTCAACCACTGTGTCACGACACAAAAGTTAGCTAAGCGTGTCACGTGAAATCAACTCACTGCTAGAACACACACACACACACACACACACACACACACCCCAAGCTGCAGTCGCAGGCTGATTTGATCCTTTAAGATCTGCTCCCAAAAGCTCAAACAGCGCCTGCTCTCTGGGGCCAGAAAGAGCCACCGCCAAATGTGCCCAGGTCACAGCAGCAGGGGCTGCTACTCAAGCTTCCTGCCTATTAAGGCAGAACTTCTTTGGCCGTGGGAGCCACTCTAACCTGACCCGCCGCCAAAAGTGCTGGTGCTGGGGAGGAACTTGGGCAGCAGGGAAGCCTCAGCAGCAGTGGACTCTGTAAGTGGGGGGCATCGGGGTGTCGTGCATGGCTTGGAGCCCTCCCAACCACGTCTCGAGGCTGAAGGGGTTGAGAGCCCCTGTTGTAATGCAGCACCACGCATTCCCTGGAAAAGAAGTGCACAAAATGTGGTCATCTGAAAACTGCACTATTGAGGCAATTCATGATATTCAGGAATAGAGCAGCTTTTTTTTTTTAACCTTTGCTTTTAAAAGGCTGACTTGTCATCTAGGGCTAGACTGTCAGCACACAGGGGAATAAAGCCCTTCTTTACTTCACTGCTCAGATTGTGATTACGGCCATGGGGAGTACAACAGGGCTCCTCTTCATCCTCTACTCCCAGCGTCCAAGGGAACTGAGATAGGCCAGGGGCAGGTACCACCACAGAAGACCTGGACAGGCGTACAGGAGGCATAAGGTGCTATTTGAATGGGGGAATGGCGGGGGAGTAGCTTACTTCTCCCCAGAGGAAGATGGAAGCATGTTGAGGAACTGCAACTCCATGAATGATAATTCATTCTCTGGTTTGCAGCTAAAGCTACACAGAGTCTTTTATTCAGGACCGACCATAAGGTTACAATCTAACCCTGAATGATTCCACTTCACTGTTCTAGAGGCTTGGTGAAGAAATCTTCACGCACAGAATTATCAGGACAAGAATTAATACATCAGCCTGGTCCCCATATTGGACCCACCCATGCTAAAGTTCACCTTTCCATGTTTTTCAGGCTTTTCTCCTTTTGTTTCTTTGTTTCTATACAATTGTTCATTCTACTGCTTTTGCTGTACAGCCATTGCTTTTATGTTTTCTGTGTTGTTCTTTTAAAAAAAAAAAGAAAAAGAAAAAGAAAGAAAATGTATTTTCCTGGTTATAAATTTTCAAACTCATTTTCTCTTATTTATTTTAAAGAAAGATGTTTTATTTCCCAGCCAGCATGTATGACTTGCTCTATGAAGAGTGAGGTGTGATTCCTGCCCTGGCTCTGTGTGTGGTTGTGGCCTTAGCAGTCAAGGCTGAAAGAAACAAAACATTATTTTTATTCTGAAGTGAAGAATCCATTTGATTTCTTTTTGTTTATTGCTGCATTACTTAGGTAATTGCTTGAGTTGAGTCAGACTGTCGGCAGGGCTCTGGTCCCTCTGACTCCATTCCTTTTTCCTTATTTATTAGTCTCACTTATTAAAAGAATGTCTTGGCTTATGTGACGGGTACTATTCAAGCAAGAGTAAAAAAGCTTATATTTGCAATGTTAAGTCAGTGACTGGCAAGGAGCTCTGCAAAACGGTCACTGTGAAACCCAAAACCATATGAAAATCGCCTCTTTCTGGGCTGTGTTACAAACTCAACACTAAAACAGTTCTGCCTGAAAGGTCTGAAAGCATTCAAGTGAACCTCAGCCAGATCAGGATAACAGGCAGACAGGAGCTAGTCAGGAGGAAAGGGTGGCATCAATACACAGAGCTGTAGTGACCAGGCATTATTGAGGAAACTGTGTGGGGTCCCACATAATTTATTCCACATGGATCTTGCAAAATGCAGAACTTCCCCTGCCTATCTGTGTGATAATAGAAAAAGAAGCAGTGCCTACACAGCATTTTGCAAACATTAAGGAACATACATATGGCCATTGCGCACTCTCTTACACGTAGATATACTTCAATTGCACATGGAAATGACTAGCTAAAATGCCTCACTGGTATTTCTGATCACAAGCACATAATTCTAAGCATCTGGGAAAAAATAATGGAAAGCACTTGCATCTAAACCAGGAGGTTGAGAGACAAGGTACCACACACAGTACAATCTGGCTTCTTGGATTCAACTGAAAAAACAGTTTCTGCATCTCCCCTCTTTTAGCTTCGCTTTCTCATTCACTTCATTTCTAACATGCAATTCGTTTTTACATACAGATAATTGCATCACCGTTCAATTTAGAATGGCAGTGTAGCCTTTTGGTTCGAGTTAGACATTGGAAGCCAAGAACTCCAGCTTGTCTCCTTTGGTCTACATACACCCTTCTGTTGCTGTTTGACTTCACGGGGATCTCTACTTTTCTCCACAATTTCTCACTCTTGAGTACTAATCCCTTTTCCAAAGAGTACAGTGCCGTAGCTCAGTCAGGCTCACAGTTGGTACAGAATGAGGTGCTTCTCCATAAACTATTAAGAATATTCTTAGTTTTTGTTTCCAGCCTATTAGTCTTTGTGCTTGCACTAGTCTGCTTGCCTTTAGCAATGTACTGTTTGGGTGTACAACTTCTACATTTGCTTGAGGCCACAACAGTATCAGTGTTCTATGTCATATCCCATTTTGTCTTTGAACTCGCTTGAAATAAACTGTGGTCTATTGCCACTGACAATGGAGAATGTTAATCCACATGTTGTGAAAATATGATCCAGCCTGATTGTTCTAGTCTGTAAAGTAAATACTTATTGTTACAATGTAAAAGGAACAAGAAACCCTTTTTATATGCAGTTATTGTTCTGTGAGATCTGCTGTTAAATAGCGCCATGGTGCATCAAGATATTAATTTCTATTCACTGGTTCAGGCTTTACTGGCCAGGCTTCAAGACGACAATCATGGTACTTCTTGCATATCTCATCTGTGTCATTACTCATGCCTGGCCATTACGCTCCTGATTTCACTTTCAGTTACTGCTCATGATGACCTAATGTCTTTCATAAGCAAATCACCCAATTTATGCTTTCAAATTTCACGGTATCAGTATTCTGTTCACTCAAACTTACATTTTCTTGGAACGCTCAGTTCTACCTGAAATGACCAGCATGATGTCTTTCTAGTCTGCTCCTACCCTCCAACCCAGACATATTTCCTTATTTCCACTAGCTCTTCATCACTTGCCTCTTCTCTTTTGGCTTCTCCTGCTGTCACATTCATACTTCACTGCTCTCTCTCACTAACACATCATATCCTGTATATCCTTCACCTATATTTCATTGACTTTCTCTATATTTTAGGATAATCAAGAAGGAGTGTCAGTTGCTTGCTATCCACCTAACTAGCACTATATCTTGAAATTGTATGGGCATTGTCCATAACCCTTGCACATTCCTCAGATTCTCAAAAGTGACTCAAAGTGTCTCGCTACCTGTTAACTTGAAACCAATGTCATAAAGGTAAATAGGAAACAATTTCAATGACCACACTTTTCTCCCTTTCTGACTGGGCATCTCCCAGTCTCCTGTCTGCCAGCATATTTTGCATTTGCACAAACAACGCATTGAGCCCTACTGAGCAGTTTTAACTCACAGCAAATGCAAACGTGTAGTGGTATTTCTGGTTTGTGTCAGTAGTAGACATACAACTTTGCATTTTCTCTGTCAAATTCTGCAGCTTAGGGCTTCTCTACACTAAAAATGCTGCACCGATCAGAATCAACTGAGCAGCCAGTGGAGAACCGCTCAGTCGATCCCGGAAGTGCTCTCCCGTTGACTCAGTAACTCCTCCCCTCCAAGTAGAGTAATGCTGCATCAAAGAGAGGGCATTGCCGGCTGATGCAGCCATGTGAAGATAGCATGGTAAGTCAAAGTAACTAAGTCAACAGGAGATATACATTCTGCGGCATGCACATTCCGTACCTCCCATCACCTTAGCCCTGCAGTGTAGACTAGGCCTTAGCCGCCTAAAGCTAGGGACCTAAATAAAGGTAGCCAGAATTTTAGATGTGTGAGCATCCACAGCACCTATACCTTCAAGTCATCTTGATTTAGGTACCTAGATGTAGATTTACGTGACTACATTCAAGCACTCTATTTTGAAAATGTTGCCTATACCTCTATCAGTTTGTATGACAAAGTGTCAAATACAGTCTGTTGCAACACACCAAAGGTACAGCTTTCCTAGTTAGCTTTCTAATCCCTTCTTTGCTTGCTACTCTGTAAAGTCTTACACCAGCCCCAAGAAAATACTGAAATTAAGAGCAGCCCAATTCACTAAAGATACAAGAGGGGGTGAAACAGGCCTTCCTTTCAAGAAGGCACCACCACCTATGGGTGATACTCAGAATGTTGCAGGGTCTGTCAGATAGGAGAGGGAGGAGAGAAAACAGATGGCAATAATCATTCAAACTCTGATCCTTTTGAGCTTTCCTTCTTGCTAGATTTGTGTGTAGCCTTTATCACGCTGGGGCCAGTACACAAAGTGCTTTTCCATGTAGCTTTTACCATAGTGAGGCTGGCTTACAGCATACTTTTATGCAGTTTGGGTACATTACTGTGGAAGTTAGTATATTTTATTCTAAATATGGTTATAGAAACATGGCATGAATATTTCATTTAACAGGGTAAAAGAATATCAGTTCAGTTTTGGGGAAACAACTGAACAGGGGAAAATGTTGCTGGTGTTAATATAAGTAGCCAGCTGCCCATATCTGCACTAGACTGTCTAAACTAGGTACAGAAGATATGGGGGTACGGGACCCAGGAAGGACTCCCATAATACTAATGGATGTAGAAATAGAGTACACAGATCCTTAGTGCTCCTACCCATTCCTGACCTGGATTCATACACCCAAGCACCAAACTATTCTGCAGCGTGCAGAACTCTGTATTAATGTTGCCAAGGGGAGGACCCTCATCATTTTCATTTCCTCACCCCTAACACTGCTCCTCTTCCTTTGGGTGTCTATATCTGATCTAAAAAAAAAACCCATGAAAAACAGAAATTGTGCAAAACACAAAATTTTAAAAAGATGTGGAAAGTGCATTCAATGAACTGGCAAAAATATACTGTTTTTCTTCTTCGTACAACTCAGCGGGATGTGATCCCATTAGCACTAGTGTTTAAATTCACATGTGGGAAGGAAAGAGTTGTGCTTCCTCACAGCTCTAACACCATATCCCTTGCCCACAGATCATGACCACAGTGATGCAAAGCATTTATATGCTGCCTTACATCAGATGGGCAACTACAACTGCCCACCTGACTCCGCTGAAGATTCTACAACAGCCAGGTGTCCGGGATGTGCCTGGTTTGTAATAGAGATGACCACAAAGATCTAAGGTAGATTGTCCTCTCTCACTTCATGATATCCTTCAAAGGACATGACCAGACTTTGGGGGTCATAATGTTGAGGATGAATAAGAGACCTGCTATCCCTTCTTTGAATATCTAAATCCATAACAGGCTAAATTCTGCCTTTGAACTGCACTCAATAGGAGTCTTTGCGTGGGTATCCAAGGGCAAAACTGCCTAGTGCATGTTTTATTACAATTATAATTTGGTAACACAAAGGTGAATCTGGGGGACAAAAGTAGGTTCCTCTAAAAGTACATCAGTTGAAATTATCAGTAATTATTACATCCAAAATATTTTCTGTTTATATGAAATGTGATTATAATTTGAGTCATTTACTGCTAATTTGCTCCTAAATGACGGTATCCAAATTTCCATTCAAAATTAAGTATGCTGTCTAAGTTATCACAAAGAAACTTTTTATTTTAATTCTACAATAACACAGATAACAGTGTTATCTTAGCAGGAAGATAAAGAGATTAAGAAATCTAAACCTTCAATAGAAACAAATTTCTTACTTTAAACTGTGTCACCCTCATTCTATGGAAAAAGATTATTATCTGCAAAGGGAAAAAAAAAAAGTAAAGCCCTCAAGAAGCAAACCTTTCATAACTTCACCATTTTTCACAGGCAAGTATAATTATAGTTTTGCATAACCGTTTAATGAAAGGAAGTCCTTTCTTGCAATGTTAATAAAGGACTTTGCCTAACATGTTAACAAAGCAAAGGCACTCTGTGTAGGTAATGTCATTGTGTAATTAGTATGCTCATAAGATGACTTAAGATTACAGTTTATCTGAATCTAATAACCACCTATCAGCAGCTTTACCACTCTGTCTTTTTCAATATATCTTTCCTCATGAATGGATTGAGTATCCACCCGCTCAGTGGGGCTCCCTGGTATGTAGAATCATAGAGGAAATAAGATATCCTAAGAAAGAAAGAAAGAAAGAAAGAAAGAAAGAAAGAAAGAAAGAATTCAGGCACATCAAATGAAAAAATGTGAGTATGGTCATAATACAGATATACTAATACTATATTAATACTATACTAACACAGATACTGTAATCTGAAACACAGTCTTATAAAATCTGTTTTTGTTCTTAATTTCCACATCCTAAATGGGACAATGATTAGAAGAGAGCAGCACTAAACAGGATATTGGCTCTTTAAAAATATTATTTATAAGAAGACTTCAGAGAAGAATGGACCAAATCCTCCTCTCCCCCCTCCCCTACCTACCTCCATCTGAAAGATAGGCTGATGAGATTGTAACTAGTCTCAAGTAACTAGCTAATTAAAAATAATAACATCTCTTATATAGCACTTTCTCATCAGTAGATCTTACAGCACTTTAAGCAGTGTTAGCCTACACAGGAGGCCCCCTCTCTCAATCTGTGCAAAGCTGTCTGCAGGATCAGGGCCAAAATTCATGGCACAAATGGGGCTAGACAACAAGTTTCCAAATTCCCAGTCCTGTGCTCTGTCCAGTAGATCACAGAAAGCCTATGAGAAAGAAAGAAAGAAAGAAAGAAAGAAAGAAAGAAAGAAAGAAAGAAAGAAAGAAAGAAAGAAAGAAAGGTGCTATTACTTGGTCTGGGTCGATGCACTGTTGATTCATCTGTCCCTATGTCTAAATATCCATCTCTATCTCCTCTTTCTCCACCAGATTCTAGAAAGCAATATGAAAGAGTGAATGAGTGGAGGATGACAGATAGTGGTTGAGTTTTGGCTTGGCATCTTTTTATAACATGTACATTTGAAAGCTGGCAGTGTAATAAGTCAACGTTGTTACTGGGATCACAAAAGTTGAAAAGTTCCAAGCTAGCAGAATGGTGAAAACATACAACAGGACAGAAATTGAACCTAAAACCTTGTGTGTTGGCCAAATTAAATCTTAAAGAAGAGTAAGAAATGACATAGAATCCTTTTCTTTTTAAGAAATGTATCTCCTTGAAGTAGTAACTGTTAAGCAGATTAAGACATTTCCAAGTATTTGCTAACCTACTTAGAGACATCATTGCTCCCCTGGGCCTTTGTAGCCTTGCACCTTCCTTAACGCACTAGCTGAATAGGTAAATGGGTTATAGCAGGCCAGGAAATCAATGTGTATACTGTGTTCCCAGCCACAGATGAGCTTGTCGAAGCCATTTTATTATAGCTCTAGGAGCTATATTGATCTGACTGTTAACTACTCTGGAGTGGCTAGCAATCCAATGAAGATGCGTCCCTCTGTCCATCCAAACGCTTTCTTCTCTCAATAGTTCCTAGAGAGTAAGTGTTTGCAGATTGAATACATTTAATGTTTGCTTAATCAAAATTGACGATGCTGGAACCTAAATGCTATTAATTACTAGAGGAAACACACCAATGCTGTAACATGACATTAGGCTGGAATGGCCCTATATGCCACTAAGAAAACAAGGGAGTTGGAGCCTTTATTTCATATAAGCATCTAGTTTTGATTTCACTTCAGTACACTTCAAACAAAGTACATGTCTGTATTTGTAAAGTGTTTATTTTAGCTCTACTGTCTGTTCTATTTTGATTGCACTGGATAGTGCTGGACTGATAAAGGTATTCACTATTTACTTAATAAATAGATTTAAAAACAAAATTACCCATATTTATTTGTTGGAGCATGGAGAGTTCATGTTGTGGTAAATGGAGCCAACAGTAACTTTTCTGTCTAATTGAGACTCATTTCTATGGATATCTGAGATTTATATGGCTAAAGTTGGTATTCTGTAAACAATAAAATCATTTTCATTCTTTTCTCTTTTGTAACACACTGAAATATCCTCAGTTTTCTGCACACAGAAGAAATGGCCTAACATTTTAAAAACAGCATCATCCCGTACCTCCTGAATAGCTGAAAAGTGCTGTTTTCTAGTGACATTGTACAAGTGCAGACAATGTGCATTTTGGATTTAGAAGAATCATTTATCTTGGAGATACAGGTTTCAGTGCAGTTTCTTTCTTTTTCTTGGAACAATTTCAAAAATAAGACAAGGTCCACAGTACATTTTTGATGCAGTGTGCAAAACAAAATGTATCACCCCAAAATCCTTAGGGGATAAAGCTCCAAACATGGTAGCATGTTCCATTTTTAAAAGAACTTCAGTTTTATACTTCATTTTTTGACACGGCACATTTTCAGGCTAAGCTTGACCATTTTAAAATCTCTATTTGAAAATCAAGTAGCTTTAGCACAGTATGATTACAATTTATCAATGTATATAATGATGTATGTGAAAAAAAAAAGTTTTGCATGAAAGCAAAAATGTTTGGCTGGTTAAATACAGCCTTATGCTTACAACTCACAAACTGTGTGTTCCATAACAGTAACAGTAGCCAACTGCACAGATTAACAACATTCAAAGCATATGTCCTAAGACAATTATTTCATTTCAAACAAAAGAATAACGTATGCTCTTTCATTACAGTCTCATTTACAATTTTCAATGATAAATATAAAATATGTGTTTCTGGAATGGTTCATTTATTAGGTGAATAGTTGTACTTTTGTCTAACTGCCATATAATTTGTAGTAAAAACAAGGAGAGGTATAACAAAGAAAACCTCTGCAGCCTTTAATAGATGGCCTTGATATTTTAAACTTAATGACTAAGCCCTCTCTTGAAGAGTCTCAAATCTACATTCTTATTTGGACAGAGAAGTTTTCCTGCTAACACATTTATTTTAGTAGCTAATTAAAATTGTCATTCTGAGCAGCCACAGCAAAGCCTCAAATCAAAGCACAAGCATGAATGGCAGATTTAGGATGCAGAAACAGTCCTGCAAGAATGAAGATGGGTGTAGATTTGAACAGGGTAGAAAATGTGAATTTGTGACTCTCAGCTACAGAGTTCTTTCCTTAGGCTCCTGCTAGAGTTGTGCAGCCCTGGCTCACGGCCAGATGAAATTCCAGAGCTCCATTCTCCTACATCATATGTAGCACTAGTGCAACATGAGTGCAAAGTAGGGCAAAACATGCCAAGATCAGAAGGACAATGTTAGACATTCACTTTGCATTAGTGCAAATGAACACACAAGATGCAAGGGAATGGAGTATCTACCCCTTAAACCTAGCCACTAACGAGTGCTTCAGGTTGCAGGGAATACTGGTTTACAATACAATATTGCAATAATTAATCTCCTCTCACTTTACAAGCAGGAAGGAAGGCAGCATTGTGTTTTTCTGTAAGAAGAGGCAAGATAGAAAGAAGGACCTAGTTCTGAGTATGAGTCTTGAGTTCAGACAGTATGAAATTAGAACTCTCCTACTTGATTACCTGTTAATGGAGCTAAAACAAGCATGCAGGGTGGCTGTGCTGTGTTCTTTGTATCAACCCACTTGTCTGGTGTACTTCAATTTGCAAGCTCATGGCCAGAATCCCCGTGCGGTTGGTTTTTGCTTTGATTCTTGACCTGTGACTAATCGGTCAGAATCTCTCTTCCTTCCTACCTCATAGTGCCAGATTTTCACATGTGTGGTGTTTACCAACATAACCGATTGCATGAGGACCAGTAATATTGGATGCTTTCCCTATCAGAGAAATTCCAGGAAAACCAAAGCTGCCCCATCCTTCCACATGCGCTAAGCAAATTTAGGAATCTAACTACAAGGAAGTACAGAGAGTGGGACAACAGACCAAATGCTTCCAGGGATTTTTCTTCCTCAATTTATGGCTCACTGTTGGCAGATCCTGAGTAAGAAAAGGCGTGATCCTACCAAAATAACTGCCAGTCACACAGAGGGTCTGGTTATGTAAAATGAACTCTGTGTAGATGCAAAACTTCCATGAAACCGTTTCAATTGTTGAACAACAAAACAAAAATTTTGGAGGACCTCAGGAGAGATCCCCTATAAGAGGCTCTTGTATTTCAGAGGAAAACTGAATTATGCATCCAAACGTACAGCAACATTCTGATTCTAAACAAAATATTTTCAGATCTGGCTGTATTTATAGCTTGTTTGTTGGTGGTCAAACAATACAAGGCACATCCTTGGAGTCAGTGAACAGAAAGTTCCCCTGCCTAGTCTTTATTACAACCTGCCATACAAGACAATCAGGCATATTCAAAGATCGTTACAGAGCAAAAGCAAGGAATTGTAAAATAAAATGCAAAGTAGGATTACTTGCCAGCAGCTGCCTACACTTTTCAGGAGATACCATTACAACAGCCTGTTTACCTACAGGTCTGTCCCCCATCTTGTGGAAACGTATTGTTTATACATACCACTTATTATATCTTGGCAGATCTCCTGGCTTCAAAAGCCAGACTGATCCCCTGACGGAGAGCAAAAAGGAAGTTCCAAGGCCATGGTTCATAGAACTCTAGGCTAATACCAGCATCAACAATTTATTTTTTTTATATAACTCCAGATCATTTCCCTTCTATTGATCTAGGAAACCTCAAAATGCTTTGTACAAATCTTTGTACTGCCTATTTGAAATTCCATAATTCTGGATTTTTAAGTTATGTTTCTCACTTACAAACTATGATCTCTTCAAATCCCATAAGGAGTAGGCAGCGCTTTTTTCTTTAAAAAAAAAAAGTGCCAGTATGCCGGCAGGAGCAACACGGGGAAAGGGAGGGTGGGGTGTTGTCAGGACGCTCCAGCACCGCCACCCCCCCAGGGCCTCTCCAGACCCCTCGCTCCACCGCCGGCCCCCAGCAGCCTTCCCAGGTCATCCTTTCCCGTCCGCCAATTCCCCGACCCCCCATGCCCTTCCCTGCTCTTCTCGGCTCCCCATCCCCTCCCCGCCCACCAGCTCCCCAACCTCCCGAGCCCCTTACCTAACCTCCTGCTGCTCCCCGACCCTCCCAGCCTCCTCCCCCTTACCTGGCCAGAGCTGCAGGGAAGCCAGAGTCGCTCCTTTGCCAGGCTGCTCCCGCCCTGAGCCACGCATCTGAACATGCTCAGGGTGGGAGATCTGAAAAAGCTCCAGCCTGGCCGCAGCACTCAGGCATCCATGGGCCGGATTCCAGCCCCTGGCGGGCTGGACTCTGGCCCACGGCCACCGCTCCTGGCCCCTGCCAGGGCCCGCTCCTTTCCCCTGCTGACCCAGTCCCCAGTAGGGCCGGCCAGGGAAAAATAGGTGCCAGTACATTGTACCGGTGCGTACTGCAGAAAAAAAGCTGTGGGAGTAGCGAAGTCTTTTAGATAATAGTTTGATGCTGCAGGAGGTATGCAGTGCCTGGTTATTTGTTACATGGCAATACTGAACAAATTCCTTAGGATGGGGACAGGAGCACTCAGCTGTACAGTGTCCCCTGGAAGAATCACAAAACTATATGTGGTCATCACAAAAGTTATGGTAGTTTTTATGGCTATTGGGGGGTCATGAACCCTGGGGCTGTGATCAAAATTTCAGCTAACAATTACATTCCACCAGCCAAAATTCCCACTGAATGTTCTTTACTTCCCAGTCCTCTAAAAGCTATTGTATACTGCTGTTGCATGATGTTTCCAATTTGTTGCACTCATCCCAGAGATGGCTGCACTTCAGTGGCAAGCAAAGTGTTTCCAGAATAATGAATATTGTTTTTATAATCAGTGAGTTTGTAAAGCACTGAGAGTCTTTTGGATTAAAAGCACTAACAAAATGCAAGTTTCTCATTACAATTGACTACCAGGTCAAAATGTATTTTCTTTTAATCCAATAGCCCTACATGTTTCAAACAGTCCTAATATATAAATTATACCCTACATTATAGCAAGAGATAGAACTGACTGCTCCTTAACAATAATCACTGCAAATTGCAGCATTGACATCTTTGAATTAAAATTGCAGAAGGATTCACATTTAGGTTGTTTTAACCACTATCTACATTCATTTGACATATTGCGGGATCAGTATAATTTTTAAGATGAATATAATATTCTTTCCCATGTATTTCATTAGAGAAGATCATTCTGATAAAAACAGAGCTTTAGTTTTAAAGTCCACTGGCTTGCCAGAGATAACTGTTTAGAGTTTCTCTGAGCTATAACAAGCTGTGAATGACAGTGTTCACTCTTATTTCTTAAGAGCACTGCCTTGTTATCTACCACTGTGGTCCCAACAAAGGGAAATCCAGATGTCTGCAAATTAAAGAAGAGCTAGATGACATTCTGCTGTTAATGCTCTGCATCCATAAATCATTGTAATAAGAGAAGATTGTTATATTAACCTTTGTCATGCAATCTCTCTTTTCCTTGTGTAAGAAACAGGAAAAACAACAAATTAGGTGGCGCAATAATTCTACTTTAAATCAAAATGACAGAGATCTTTTCTCCCCTTGATGCCCACACATAATTCCCATTTAGCTGGTACTGCTCATGTGCCTCAAGAGAGGTTTAAAATGTGGGCACGCACGATAACATTTTTGCACACTTCAATTGGCATCTTGTTTAGAGACAAAACAAACAAACAAAAAAAAACCTTTGGAGGAATAAGCCCAAGATTATGGGAAGGGAATTAATAGAATTTAATTCCAGCTGTGCTGGTGACTTGCTGTGTGGTCCTGGGGTAGTCACTTTCTTTCTCTGCCTCAGTTTCTCCATCTAGAAAACAGGACAGTAACACTTCCCTATCTTGAGGGTTGTGATATAGATTAGCTAGTTAGTGTTTGTACAGCACTTTGAACTTGTCAACCCCTGATTCCGCAAGCTCCTCTATAGAGGATCCCTGTGCCCATCCATAATCTCAGTGGCTTCAGCACACAAGTATAGGAATAAACCCACACAGAGCATCTTATAGGATCGATGCCTTGATTTTTGTAGGACTGAAGCATGTGCTTAAAGGCTTTGCTGAATAGAAATGATAATGCCATGGCTACTATAGTGTATACTTGACCTAACAACGTTTCAGTTAAAATAGATTACAACAAGGTTAGATTACAATTTCCTTGAAGAATTCTCATTGGGGCTGAAATCTATCAAGTTTAGATTCCTTTCAGAAGTAGTTCTGAAGAGTCTTTTAAAAAGTTATTATGGAAACTTTAACTAATCTCTTAGTTTTTGCACTGTCAAGTATCTAGCATAACACAGATTATTTCAGATACTTTATAGTCATTCTACAACCTTCTGTAATTATCTCTAACTCCATCCACATACAGACTCACTAGCCTAATTTCTCAACATACAGTCAGTCCTGCCCATTTCATTATAAAACTAACCATCCCTTCCCACCTCCTTCCACAATTCTTCCAGCAATCAAGTAGCATGGTATAACTGTTTGGGGGATGCGATGGGAGAAAAGAGGATTGCACACTGACTTTTGGAGCTTGTAAAATCGGGTTCCCAATCCAATGGCTTCACAAGGGACCCAAAATTACTTTGATCATTCCTGCCACAAGCCACTGGTCAATAAGAATTATAATACAAATAACAAATATTAAAACCCTAATAATTTGAATAGCTTTTGGCACTTGTCTTCCTTTTTTCTTTTCTTTTTAATTAACTGTCACAAAATGCCTTGAATAGAAAATACATAACAAATCTATATATACTAAAGTCATTTTATTATATGTCGCTTACAAAAATGATAGAGGGCCTGATCATAATGAAATAAAGCTAAAAGCCATCTAGGAAGAAGAAAAAGTTTATCTAGCCCAACATGTTTCCCGTTTTGGTTTGTCTTAATTCCAGTTTTCTGTTTTATCCACTATGCCTCTTAAACCTTGTTGTATGTCAGTCTTTTTCTCCATTTTCCTGGAGATGATAAAAAAAAAAAACCCTAAGATGATGTCTCTACACACTCCAAAATCTAACTGAAAACAAATCAGTGATACAAGTCTCTCTGATATATTTTCATTGAATGTCAAAAGAATTGCTTTAATTTCTAGTGGGGGAAAAGATAAGAAAACTAATATTTCTGTGCTGGTATCTCTTTCAATGCTTTGAAGACAAAAATTTGGTTCTCCCTCCAGGGGAATATTATTTTATGCTTCTGAAACTCAATGATAAGACATTTTCAGAGGACTGTTTACAGTGTTTTCAAGGATCCTCCGAAAATACCCTACATTAAAGAATTTTCGTTTTAAATGTTACTCACATAATGAGATTAGCAGTTTACCATTTAAAACACAATAGCAAAACAATTAAAACACTCTGAAGATTTGAAATTGATAATACACTAATTTTTCCCATAGTATTTTTGCATATACTTATTTCTAATAAAGACCAAACCACACTGTTAAGTGTGGGTGGGGTGTAGCAGGTATTGTTCGGATTGCCAATGGAGGGAATAGCTTTTTATGGATGGGGGGTGGGAGAGAGGCTCAGAAGCTGTTGCCAAAGGGGCAGTGGAGCAATGCTGACTCATCCCCAGGGACCAAAAGGGCTGGGGAATTGAACTGAAACGTGAGAAGCCCAGTAGAGAAGCCTCTTTTCACTAGACCAGGCAGAGTAGCAACTACCCTCCCTTCTCTTGAACTGCCAAAACCCCAGGTTTGGACAGGACCTGCCATGGGCACTGCACAGAGGGGCTGGAAAGGAATTATTTCCTTATCACCAGGTTGGCTGAGAAGGAGTGGGGGAGTTTTCGCCTTCTTGCACAGCAGAGTCACGTAGGGCTTTGTTACAGTGAATAGGCCAGGAAGGAGTTAGGTATGATGTCACAACTCATTATCTAACTGTGCAACGGATCCCCAGCACAAGTACTCCATAGGAAAGGGATACAGTGGCCAGGTAAATGGCTTGGTAAAGGACCTAAAGGAGGTGTTTGTTAAAAGTTTGGAACAGTGGGAGAGAAGAGAGTTCAGGGCAGGGAGCCAAGCCCTCCTTTCTTACAGCCCACCATAAACCTCATTTGAGGGGAGAGGATAATGTTGGTTGGTTGGGAGACCTGGATGGAAAAAGAGGGAGGCTAGTGGAATTCCCCCAGGTGAATATTGAATGAAGATGGAGTTATGTGCACTGTCCACTTTTATCTGCTGGGTAGTCCCCTAAAATAATACATTTGTGGCCTGATTAAAACCATATCAAATGTCTCATTCTCCTTTTGGTATAGCCAGACAACCGTGGAACAGTGTCACAATACTGACTGACTCAGTAGCCATAATACACTTCTTCCAACCATGCTGTTTGAACTCTCTTGGAATATTAAAAATATAAAAAGGGCTCATATCTGTCCTCTAATGAGTTGTACACAAAAGAACAGAGAGAGAGATTGGAAGCCTCTTTATCTCTCCTTCCTGACAGAAGTCATCCAGAATCTTTTCATAGTTGAAGATATGAGGGATTGACGATAAACATGTTACTCTGTACACCTGGGACCTGATCCAAAGCCCATGAAGATCAGTGGAAAAGACTCTCATTGACTTCAGTAGTCTTTGGATCAGGCCCTATGTCCCCATTGAGATGTGGTCTTTGGTTTAATGGGAATGTCAAGAACTATCTGACATCATACTTTGTTACAGAACAACTGCAAAATGAGTTGCGAAGCATTTCCCCCACCTACTGGTCAGTACAATTCCTATAAGCCAAGGGGTAACATTTCTGCATCAGCCAAGGTCTTGACTCAGAAAGTCACTTCAGCACATACCTAACTTAAAACATGTGAGTATACTTAATGCGTGCTCAACTGGAATGTAAGGCAGTGCTAAATCCAAAACATTATAAATAATGCCTATTTATAGCTACCTAAGTTATGATCTTGCAAATAAATAGTTTTACAAATATCTAAATAAGTATTTACATAATCATGTCAACACTTTTACACAGTTGCTTGTCTTTTTATATTTTTGCCAATGATGGCAAACAGAAATAAAGGAAATTGCACAATGAAAACCAAGGTAAGATTTTGAGACCCAATTTAGAAACACAAAAATATGGACACTATTAAAATGATGAGAATAAATGAGAATAATCCTTAATTGAGGTGCAGAATATTTCAAGTACATTTCATGTGGACACTAACTGGACAGACAGTTATGACAGACCTACTGTACCCAGTGAATTAAAGATGGTGTGTCAGTTTGCAATTCTAGCTCACTTTAAATATAGCATGTATGTTAAGTTGTGGGATACTCTGCTAAAATTTACCACCCTTTACTATCTTCCTTAATTGCAAAAGGACTGCGGTTAGAGCCCTGCCCAGATACAAACATGTGGATCCGTACCCGATCTGCATCTGCAAGAAATGGTTTGCGGATATGCGCATTGTATCTGCGGATATCCGCGGATTTGCAGGGCTCTAACTGTGGTTTAATGGGAAGTTTTAAACTTCCTGTTATGTTCTCCATTGAAAAGACAGTTATTTTTAAAAACACCAGTTGCAAGAAGCTTTTGGGTAAGCTTCTTTGAAGACTTGCATCATATATATATATATATATATATATATATATATATATATATATATATGTTATGTATCAAAGAGACTAGACACTGAGTAAAGAGAAAGAATATATGCTTCACACACTGGCTCACTAGTATTCCAACCTCCTGCTGCATCCAGAAACTGTAAGAGACTGGACTCATTGCTGGGAAGTCAGCTTCAGGATCTCCAAGCATCAGCAGGGTGGGCTTACCTCAAGACAGTTACCCTAAGGATGGAAAGGGGAACAGTAGCTAAGCAGCAACCTTGCATCAACAGACTTGGTAAATACTACAGAAAAGATGGACAGACTGATCACTAAATAGCTCTGAAGAGCTGACACTGTCACTTGGACTCTGCTAAGGTATTTCGACAACTTCCACAGGGGAGTATCATTCAGTTTACATTTGGCTCTAAAGCAGCTGGACACATTACTGTGTTACATATCATTAACATTCAAAATAAGAGAAAACTGCTTAATTATACACAGGATTCAGTTGCAGTTTTTAAGCAGGGTAGAGAGCCTGGCTGAAATCCTGGCCCTATTAAAGTCAAAAGCAAAACTCTTATTGACTTTGATATGGCATGGCCAGAAACGTCACCTCTTGCCTTGCCTCTGTGGCCATACAGCTCCAGCAATGCAGCAGTTGCTCAACGAATAAATAATAATAGCAACAACAATGTATTACTGAAAACTAAGGTTTTCTGTTTTATTTTTGCTGGAGCACTATTTTTAGTTTTTTAATAGCTGACCTCTGTGTTTCCAATTGCAAACTATGAACACAGTTTTGTACTCTTTGAGCTTGTCGGCAGAGCGCATGCATTAGTTCACACTAAAGGAATGCGAATTCTAGTGCGCACTAGCACATTACACTTACTTGACCCTGTGGATCCCACCTTCCTGCACTAAAAATTTCCTAGTATGCATTATTGTAGTCCCCTTTCAAACAGAACTACATTAATGTGCACTAGGGAACATGTCCACACGACCCTGTTGGTTTGCAACATGATGGTGGTGCCTATTCAAATTTACATCCCTCTAGTGGGGTCTAATGTACTATCTACACCAGCCCATAATAATTGTTGGCACAGTAAACTCCCACGGACATCTAGTCATCGATAAGTCTTAATTGTGTCTGCAGAAAATTGCTCTTACAAAACCACAGGCATAAAAAGAGAGGCCTGATTGAGTCAGGGCTGAGAATAAGCCCCATATCTGCACATTTGCAACAAGTTTGTGCTCACATCATATCACTTTAGTTGGTGAAATTTCTCTATAAAGAATATGTTTTTGTCCAAAGTTATTTTCCACCAGCTGCCTCTATTCCTATAGCATACTTTGTTTTTCTATCATATGTAATGTACAGTATAAACAAAATATTTTTACATTCAACATCCTTGCTGTGCAGTTACCTGCTTAAATTCAGACTTGCACGCACTTTAAGAAGTTATTGGCAGAGAGGAGTATTCTGATATGCCTCTATTGCTATAGCATACTTTGTTTTTATATCATTTGTTATGTACAGTATAAACTACATAGGTAATTAATCGATTACTTAAAAATGCTATTCAATTGGACATAAAACTATAGAGAGTAGGAATATCTGGGATTCGAATTTTAAATAATGAAAGGTTAAAAAAGAGCACATAGCAATAAAAGAGTTTTTAACATGGAAGTGCCCAGTTGGTTTGATACACACAGCCAGAAAGCAAACTTCATTGTTCATGAGTGTAGCCATACTTCTCAGTAACCTCAGTTTCACGGATGAAGTCAATAGAGATAAGCCAATTTATGTCAGATGATACTTCAGTCCCATCTATTCTGTTTATTCTAAATAGTCATTTATATTATAGAGGCTGTTAGCAAAGCTCTCGATACTGCCCATTATATTCTATACCTTCCCTGATTGTTTATAGTTCCATAGAATGTAACATTTAGGAAAATTCTATGAATTATTGGTAACATAGAATCATTGGTGCATCACTAACATTGGATTCTCCACTAAAAGAGTCATAAAAAAAATCAAAAGGAATCTGCTCTTTCTGATCTACTTATTAATTTATTGTGCTAGGACAACAGAGTATCATCTGTCCATTTAAGATATTTTAGTTTATTTTACAATTTGATCCTTGAAACTCTATCTTTTAAATATCTCAGACATCTATATACTGTGTTCTGAAGAGCTTTCAAGAAGAATGTTTATTAGTCACTTTGATCTAATTCATCACAAAAAAAAAATCTTAAACAAGTACATAATGTTCTTTTAAGTGACACATGTTGAAACTGTTAAAGTACTTTTAACCCGTGCTTTCATGAATCCAAACCCTTACTTACATGGCCTAAAACATAATTAAAAGAATACTGTCAATATCGATGTCAAAGTAACTTGTCACCCTATGAATGAGTGCCTCAGTCAATTTTTCAAACTGTGCCAAAGTTTCGAAGGGCTCTTTCACTTTATAAATCAACTAGCAGCTTAGAATATCCTGGCAGCACCTTCAAGGAACGAATCAAAATGACAGGAAAAGAGGGGATAACAATCAAAGCTTGACTGAATACAGGTGTTTGAGTTTACAGACGAACCACAAATGCCTGGATCTTTGACAGCTGTTGATGTTATCAGTTATATGCAGCTATTATTGGCTCCGGTCTTGAGGGCTGTAAGGCCTTTCCCTTAGCAACATCTCCGTGGCTGATAACATTTGGCTGAACTTTCAGATCTTAACCTCCCTTCTGACTTTTTGCAGTCAAACCCGCCTAAACTGATCAGAGGAAGAGACACGCAGTGGGAAGACAAGTAAAATATTATTGACTGGACTGTTTCATGTCTATTAGGAAGAAAGAGCAAGGAAGGGGAGAGCTTTCCTACTTGACAGGCTTCAAGATAATCAGGGGAAGAATCAAGGCAACAAAAGTAACCCTTAGAAAGGGAAGAAAGCAATGGCTTATGAGAGGTCATTGTTCTATGTAGGGAACAAACAAGACAAGCAAACAAGAGGGCGATATTTTATTAGTCTCCAGCCTTAGTGCCCCAATTTTTAATACTTTGTTTCTTTAACAATGCAACCTGAAACGCCCTAAAACAATTTTCTGACACATGAAGCAAAACTGCCACTTCTTTAAAGATTTTATTTTTACTACAAAGATATTAAACGTGTGCATACATGCGTGAGTAGGTAAACAGATGAGATTCCAAAGGCATCAAACGATGCTCCTGAGGATTTTCAGATGGGTAGCTTCTACAAACAGGAGTTTAATGGTGTTTTAATGCTTCTTACTTCATTTTCCAACAGAGAACTTCCTCTGTTCCACCAACATGGATATAACTTAAGCAAAACAAAACCTCACAAACATGGTGTTGCCACTCACTGGGACTGCTTTGCTGATTACAGTAATCTTTCCACCTCCTTGCCTTGTGTTCTGTCTCCTATTCAGAGCTATATAGGCTATATCCAGGTTTCTAGATTTCTCTGAAACTAATGCCATGAGGTTCACTACACATCAAATACATTTGTTACAGTTCTTTTCTGGAAACTAAGCATCACTTTGGTGAGTAGATCATTCTCCCCAGCTCAAAAATAAAGCCGTAAAATCCTAAATCTAGCTTTTGGCAGCACAACAAACTATGTGCTCAGGTATCATAACATGGCAGAACAAAAGCACTAGACTCCTTCACGGCAGTACAAGAAGTTGGGTTTCCCATTGGGTATGCAAAAACCGATCTTGAACATGAGTAGAGAAGCACTCAGGTAGGAACAATTAAGAAACACCAGAGTTGAACACATATAGATTTTTAAGACGCTCTACCATTTTCACAATCTCCTGTGGGTATAACTCACAACTGTGACTGTTTTCTCTTTAGGGATTACACAGCCTGTTTCTTTTTGACATGTTGCCCTTCATATTGCAAAAGTCTTAAACTGTGTAATTTACTTACTTTGTGCCACATAGCACTGTAAGGCCTATTATAAAATCACTGTGTACACATAATATGTTTTATTACAAAGCTGCATCGTGCCACAGAAAGAATGAATAGTGTTACATGAGAATACCAGTAATTTTAAATAGTGATAGGGGAATAGATGGATTTATAGAAGAGCTGCTTATAAAGAAAGAAAGGGGATAAATAAAGGATGTCAGATGACTACAGACAGGAGAAATTTCAAATTGGAAAGCTCTGTGATTGGTATCTTTAGAAAACAGATGTTACTGCTAAGCAGAAATGGCAATACAACTCCCAGGGCCAGATCCTCAGCTTTATAAAATCCACTGGTGTCAATGGAGTTAGGCTGATAGGATCTGGCCTATAGACTTTTTTATCTTAACTTAACTATCTTTCAAACACAACTCAAAGGCTAATCAGACCAGTTTACATATTTGAAAGTATTTTTATAACCTGGAAGATTATAATAGTTTGGGATTTATAATTCTGTTTATGGTCAAACAAATCAATTTTTAAAGAAGCCATTATTTCAACCACTATACATGTTACAGGTGAGATTTGTATGCAGGATGCAGCCTCGTTTCCATTTTTGCAGGCACAATTTTACCCTTGAATTTTCGCATCTGCACTTAATTGGAAGTACATGAGAGGGACAAAATGAGGTAATTAACTGCTGGCAAAAAAGTACAAATGAATTATTTGTGGAAACAAAATTGTACTTGCAAAAATTATAATGATGTTAAAAATTGGAAAGAAAAAGTTTTAAAACTTTTAATATTCCCTAGGAATATTAGGAATGCGACAGGACTGGTTCCCCCCTGTCACATTTCTCTAAAGCTCTTCCACAATCAAATCAAAATCAAAGCTCCAGTAAGTTATTCAGCTTTGCCTCCTGTGTATATGTATAAGCATTATGGTCATCTAACCAGGGAAGAAACAATACTATATAATCTGTGTGGGAATCACAGAGATCAGTTATCAAATTGTGAACACCAAATACTCCCAAATAATTCATAAATAATCAGCACAGTCTAAGAAATATTCATACAGTACATATAAAATCCACATTAAATAAATGCAAATAAATATATTCCTAGAACTCATTATGTGCAAATATTTCATTCACAACCAAAAAAAGGGCTAAATTTAACATATAGATTGTTTGGCATGGTTATTTTGTCCATATCTGAAGGATGCTCTAGCTATTCTATTTACTTCAAATAACTGGATAGTTTACCAGAACAGCGTAAGAGGACTGTGGCAGAAGAGAAAACATACCATCATTCCTGTCAAATAATAAAATACATGTTTTTGTACAACACAACCACCTTAACTCTGACCAATTGCTTTTTTTGATCTATTGTTTTTCTTACCTTAGTTGATACTATTAAGCAATAAAAATCAGTTAATGCATTCAGCATAGAACAAGATTATTCAGAAAGTATTTATAAGTCCTTTTTATTGAGACTAATGTATCTGTAGTTGACTAGGAAAAGCATATAATGTCACTGTATGGCAAAGTCACATATGCATTTGAGACTGATCAATATGTGCTCTATATTTCTTTTTCAGAAGACCTTTTAGGCTTTTATTTTGATATTACTGATGAAAGTTTAATATTTATTGTAGGTCAAAGTTAAGTTGTTGTGTAATGATGAAATATGCATTACTTTGTAGTTCAGAAGAATAATTTTGTATATTTATGTGGGCAGTGTAAAATTTATGACATTCTTCACTATTCATTTCTTTGTTTTAAATCCTTGGGCTTTGTTGGCAGTTAGAAACCTGAATTGTTTTTTAAATGAAGGGTTTTGTACTGGGAATTTCCATGCTTTGATTTTTCTCTCCCCCACCCATCATTTGAGTTTGTGTGACAGGGTATATAAACCCATCTGGGGCTAGAACTTTCAGGATTCCAAGATAGGACACACTTACTCTCCCCCTTGCTTTCTCTTTTCTCCATCCACCTCAAATCAGGATCTCAAGCTTCCCCCTCTTTCCTCCTTGTCCACCCTCATAGCCTCACTTCAACAGGGCCAGATGACCCAGTGTTTACAAAGGTGGCTGATAGCTGGAGCATTCTTGCTGAAGCTTAGTACCGCTATTTACTAATGAGAAGCTGCTCAGCCTGTAACTCAAAATTCATTTGACCAATTCTCTTCAAATTTACTCCTTAACCTTCAGAGTAAATACAGCAATATTCATGTCTCAATTTTCCCAACTAAAATTATAGGGATAAATTAGGGCTCTATAGGGGAAGCTGGTTGCAATCTTAACTATAAAGAGGCTATCATCTTTCCTTAATACATCAAGTCCTCAAGTCAGCAGCATTCAGGACAGCACTTTTGGTTATAGCTGATTGGTACAATGCAACATCCTTATGTAAGCCTTTTATCCTCAATCAACCAACCAATCTGAACGTGGAGTACCATCTCCAAGAAACAAGCACTAATAAATCTCTCTTTCATTTCCTTTTAATTTTAGGCATATAAATGTTACAGACCCTGAACTGAATCGTCTCTGAACTAAATAGGAAAACATGAAATCACTCGGTAATGACTCAAACAAAAGTTAACCCCCTGGTAGCACAGCTAAATGCTGTTTCAGGCTTGCATATTAGTGTTTCAAAAGCTCAGGCTCTAAAAAGAAAACTTGCACCAAACATTGACTGATTACTTACAAGAAGTTCTTGTAAAAATGTAATGCTATCCATATCCTCCTCTTTCACTCTCTGCCCCCAAAGAATAGGGCCTCAAATAGAGTTTTTATACCGTAGCCTTTGTAAGTCAAAATTTTCAAAGAATGTGAATAATCAGCTCTAGAAACAGCAGCAGAGGCTGCAGCAAAAATAGAAAGTAACTATTCCTCCACTGATGGAGACTATATTGTGATAGATACATTGTAATTAGAGATGTTTCTTATATATCACAAACTGAAAAAGGATCTCAGCTATTGTCGTAAAAGCTGATCTCAAAAAACTTTGATCACAATTGCCGTGTAAGCATGGAGGTAATCTCATAAGTACCTGGCATCTGCTGGGAAAAAAGGGGAGGGATAGCAAATGGGGGGGAAACACTTTCCTCTTGTTACTTTATTTCCTACTGGCAAAGGTTGGAAAGTGTAAAAAACCCACTAGAAAAATGGGAGAAAACATTCACAGTTATTTACTTCTTTGAAATCAAGACGTGCAAAAAAACTAATTGAGAAAGCAGTTCTTTTTCTCACTAACTTTTTTCAAAACCTTTTCTGGGGGGGAAAGAGGAACACCCGTTCCCCACAAAAGTTAACATGACAAGTGTTCATAGGTGCCATATATACCACACTAATCGCTGCCACCAGTTACAGTGATTGCCATTAAATTCTTAATAAGCAAGTAGCATTATTGTTATTGTTTCAGAATTCCTTATACTTACTATAGAGAATACTGGAAAAGCCAAGAATACAAAGGAAAACTAGTTGCTTTAAATGTAATATTAAGTGGGTACAAGGTACACATCTTCATGCTAATCTATGGCTATGTCTACACTTGTTAATTTAAGTCGATTTAGCTAAATTGACTTAACAAAGTCGACTTTGTCGACTTTAAGTCGACTAGCATGTCCTCACTCAAATTTTAGGTCGACTTAGAGGGAACCCTACAAAAATCAACCTAGAGCGTCCACACTGGACACCTAGGTCAACTTCTAGATGCTAAGTGGACCTGGGACAGGTCCATGGTGGCGGGGGGGGGCCATCCCTTGCCAAGTGCCAGGGGGCTCAGCCTGGCAGGGAGGGCAGTAGGGAAGCCCTGCAGCCCCCTAAGTCGACTTAAAGTCAACTTAGGGCTACTCCATGTCTACACTGGCTAAGTCGACTTTCTAAAGTCAACTTAGCCAGCAAAGTCGACTTAAAATGAGGTTTAGTAAAGTCGACTTAATTTTTCCTTAAGTCAACTTAAGGAAAGTGTAGTGCAGACGCAGAGAAAATTAAGTCGACTTAAGCAAGCTTAAGTCGACTTAATTCACAAGTGTAGATGCACCCTATACGTATGTGCAACCCTTTGGAAATGAATTGGATATGTATAGCAGGGAACATGTAGGCTTTTTTGTTGTTCTTATATATTGTTCCTTTTCCCTTTCTCTAATCTTCATATGTATTTCCTTCTGTTCCTTCCCTTTTTCATATTTCAATGTACTTTTCAATTGGACTTTTTTCTCTCTCACAGTTTTCAGAGGAGAATGTGAACAGACATTATACAAGTTTGAAGTGAATTCTCAAAACCATTATGTTCAAGTGAATTCTAAACTAAGCTAATCAGCTTCATTCATCCTTATGCAAATACATGCTGAGTCATGCAGTTTGACATCCCCTGCATTTTGCAGGTGTACTCAATTTTGTATGTCCATGGAAATGTTAGATGTTTCTTGTTGTGGTTTGTGTGGAAAAGGCTACATGATGTCTAGAAGGATTGCTCTCCATTAGAATGAATCAAAAACCTTTTCTAGCAACATGCAGTGTAAGTCGTTGGCATATTATTTAAAACTATGATGGGTCAACCTTAAATTGTGGGCCTTTATCCAAAAAAAAATAATTTATGAAAACGTGTTCCTCAAAGAGGAAGTTTCATGCTCTTTTCACATTCCATTGCCATTGGAAGATATGCAAACATGCCTCACTAAATTGAAACTGTCATAAGTAGTGTCCTAATTTTTGAAAGCCAAGTATTGTACCAATACCACAACATTTAAATGGGTTAAATGAATTATGCAGCTTTCTCATTTAAATTTATATGCAAAACAATATATGGTGCTTGAGTGATTGCAAATAGGATTATTAGAATCATTGTTTTATTCACGTTCCAAAGGTCTGATGAAGTGGGATTGTCTCCCACGAAAGCTCATGCAATAAATAAATCTGTTAGTCTTTAAAAGTGCCACAGGACTCTGTTGTTTTATTCATGTATACCTGGGTGTGTGTGTAAACACACA
>ML685783.1:13488500-13498500 GCA_007922175.1 Pelusios castaneus
CACACACACACACACACACACACACACACACACACACACACACACACTGAAGATCAAGGGCAAATTGTGAACTCATATGATGTGTTGAAGGCCTGTACTCTGGGGGACTTCATGTACTTATAAGTTCATATAGTTTGACTGCAATCATATTTTAAAGGACATTTAAAATGTAATTTTTAAAACTAATTCTTAATCAGTAAGAAGTTTGGATTTACAAACAATAATTTTTATTCAGAAAAGCATGAGACTTATGATTTTAAGTCACAGTACATCTCCATTATAAAAGAATATATAATTCTACATCCCCTTGTCCCTTGAACTTTATTCACGTTTATGTAGATCTTAATACAGTTATACAGTCATCTGGCTAACATCACCCTCTGGATAGTAATGAGGTCCTCTCTAACCCTTTAGCTGCTATAAAGTATGCAGAAGTTAAATGCACAGATGAAAAAAAATTTGTCTCAATTTTATACTTCTGCAAAATGGTAATTTTGTACTTAAAATGTACAAGATGGATATTCAGAAATATAGGCTGATAGCCTAAATTATATTTGGTCATAATTTATGTAGTACAGTCCCAAAGAGATACAAAAAAGGCAGAGCATAATTTATCTGTTGGAATCAGAGATAGCTTTACTAAAACTCCCATTTATTCTATCCCCCATAGTTTTAACCAGCCTTTGTCCTTAGGGCGCATTCTATTTAAGCTTTCCATATTGCTGTTTGATCACATATTGTAGCCGATAATTTGCCTACCATCCAAAGCAAATTTAGCTCACAAAAATTATGATCTCAACATAGCAAACACTTTATTTCTGAGATACAAAATATTTATAGCAATATAAAATGTTACAAAAATAAAATGTTTATCAGTGAAATACATACACTTTAATATTGTGCATTATTAATCCCATTAGAACATAACAAGGTGCTCTGTTACCATGGTAGTGGGTTTGGTATAAGAACTTAACTAGAAAACTAGAATATTATCATTACAATGGGCAAAATTCTGTGTTGACTTCTGCCTCTTGCAATCCCACTGAAATCAAGGGAATTAATCAGGCTGCATATAAATACCAAACATATTAATCACATTACCTTCTAGAAGTACTGTCCAAAAATTTAATAATATGAGACATTTTTAAATTATCTAATAAGGTTTTATTTGCCATATGTAGGAAAAGCCTGCAGTTATTTTCTCAAGCAATGATTTTTAAAATATTCTTCCATGTAAAAAATTAGGTCAAAAGTGTACATCAAAAACAACCACATTAGTAAAAAAGTAATCTTAAGTACTTTACTGGTACAGCCTGAAGCCATACCACCTCCAGCTTGATCTCCTTCAGATCTTATCTTTGCAAGGTTGGATCTACTGGCTTACTTGGACAGAAGATCTCTAAGGGAAGATGGTGCAGGAAGGGGTCTTTCATTATCCAGGCAACACTGATCCTTCTGCATCTGGGCTAAACTAATGCCCAAGTATGTTGATACAGCGATTACTCCTACTGCTGCAGTGCCATCATATTGATGAGACTTACCTGTCTGTATTTCCTATTTCAGGTATGGGAAATAATTGCATTATCTCAGATATCCCTACAGAATTGTGGGATTTTTAACGGAGAGTACAGTAGCCAAAAGTAGTTTGTCAATCCAAGTGCTTGAGGCATCTTTAAAGGCCCTGATTTTCAGAAAGTCTTTCTTTATGCTGTCTCAAGTCATAACCCAAAAATGGAGGCATCCAAAACCAGCAGTCACTTTTGAAAATTAGGCCTGCATGCTTGGTGAAAGCGGCACAAAAGGTTGAATGAGCCATATTTGGGAGCAATTTCAGAGGTGATCGTAAATGCACAGATGTACTGAATTTCAGAGGTGATATCAATGTGATGTACTGAAACTTTCACTGTGTCCTTACTCTTTCCCACAGGAGCGTTCCCAGTGGCACAGCTCTCATCTGCAAAGCCTCAGATTTGAAATGACGCTCTGGCGGAGCCTGGACTGCTAATAAGCAAGTGCTGTTAGACATCATCCCACTCCTTCCCAGGAAAGTGAAAAATCTATTTTGCTATAACATGCACATAGCTCATTCATTCAATAGTGCATTAGATCATGTTAACACAGTTCACATAGCACTTTGGGATCTTCTGATAAAAGGTCCTACACGGTGTAAATATAAGCTGTCGTTATGATGTAATTATTTTCAAATACATACTGTGTACAATATCGAAATAAAACAAAACAAAGATCCCTGTTTTTGAAAACAATATAAAAAGCAGCTGTATTCTCATACCTTTAAAATTAAAGAAAGGGGTCTGTGCTGTTTCTACTCAACAGCAGCACTTTGCATCCGCCATAGGTCACGATCGGTAGTAAGGCTACTTCATCATCTGTCGGGCTTGATCCTGCACAGTACAGGTGCAGACTGCACAAGTGCAACGTGAGAAAGTGGTGAGCAGGACAGGTAGCTCAAGGCAAACAAACACTGTCACCGAGAACGCTGGTACTGCACAGCTGGAAGCAGAAGTAAGGCCTAAGAAAAGCGGGACTGGCCACGTCTCTCATTAGTATTCTTAGGAGCAAACAAGGCCATGTCTTTTGTCATATATATTCCCCATCCAAGTCCTGCCCCTTTTTATCTTGTGCTCTCTTGCTCTCACAAGAACACAGAGACTTAGTACAGAGACTACATCTTGCATTTACCCTTCCTTAGGCCCATCCAAAGCTGCCACTCATGCATGTGCTGGAGGCAACAACCACATGCATTGTGGGGAGGGGCATATTAGCCACATTTGGCTAAAACTTCCCACCATGGCAGCTGTACTGGTTGTCAAAAGATTGAGAGTGCTAGTTCAGAGCCGCACAGCCACTTTTACTTTAACCACATCAGCATCTGTCCCTCCTGAGAGGAGATCAAGATAACACAGTGGCAGCTGCTGGCACCTTGGCTTCACTAGTTCTACTCCCAATCCTACTTCACATTAGCAAGAATTTTAAAAGGGAAAAAAAATCTAGCTTAGACAAGATCCTTGTGGCGCATACTGTGTGAAAATGTATAGGGCCAATCCTCTAATGGCACTGGTGCAAACAGCATTAAAGCCCTTCGCACAGCCTCATTTCATCTAGCAGAATTCACTTATATGACTGTTCAAAGGCAGCAGGATTCTGAACATGAAATCATGTGCTTATGGCCAGGTTCCAATAGGGCAGGAACACGCCCATGTATGTTTCTAATATTTTTGACCCAGGGGTAAGATTTCAGGCAGTGCCACACCAATACACATTTCAGTGTGTACACGCTCTCAGTGACCAGCACAGAGGCTGTACTTACAGTGGAATAGTAGACACCTATTTTACAATTCACTGGAATTTGTTTAGTGCACAGTGATGTCCTGGGATATTTACACCTCCAAAACAATAGGGCTCGATAGAGATAGCAGCCTTCAAAAGGTGAACCGCAACCTAAAGAGAGAGGATTGTGGAGGGAAAAATGTCTGCTGATGCACATAAACCTCAAAGGATACTAAAGAAATCTTCCAAGTGATTTCCCCGCCTTGTACCCCCACCTTCAAGGTTGTCTTCCACTAAAAAGATGATGAAGTAGTGCCCTCGATGCCATCCTTCAGATAAGAGCTTCAGCTGAAGCCTCATATATTTTGCTGATATTAAAGATGCTTTTGAAGAACAGTGTTGGTATTAATCATTTTACTAGCTCAGTGACATTTTTAAGATGCACCACCCTTTCACTAGAAGCATTGTCTCTTTGGCACTAAACATTTGTGCTAAAAGAAACAGCAATGGATTCAACTAGGTATTTTTACATTCATCATTTTACTAGAGCTTTGGCTCCTCCATACAAAGAGGCAGTAGAATTTTCTCATCTTAGAAGCTCAATGTTAATTCCAAGTACATTATTTTATTATTTTTTGCAATTTATAAAAACATCTGTAGGTATCCAACATGCAATCTGGTGCCTATTGCAAGAGCTGAAATGCATGCAATTTTATACTATAAAGGACTATGCCTAAATAAATATTCCTCAAGCCTTTTCCAACCCTTCCCTCAGCCCTCCCCTACCCCTCCTCCACAAAAACAACAAAAAAAAACCCAACTAAAACATATAAGTAAATAGCTTTACAAAGGTTACAAGGGGAAACAGATTAAAGCACTTGTCTAAGTCTACCCCCACAATTCTGTAGGAAGAGCTTAGTGGCTGTGAACACTTAATATAAAAATGCAGTGGTTTAATTAAGTGATTTGCAGATGCAATCTCAGATTCTGGGTTGCAACTCTTTATTGTGGTCTAAAGGTGTCAAGAACCCAAGAAGCCAACACCTGGCAGAGCTTTTGGCTTTAAAGGTAACTACAATGGACATGTTGATCATCAAGCTGTCCCACTGCCTGCCCTGGCATTAGCACTGAGTACCATTGCTCAGTGGTCTCTGTTAACTAAGGCTTCTGCTTCAAATGTTTTCTTTTGAAATTCCCCGACCAACCTAGTGCTAGTCTTATAGGAGCCCCTTGGGGTGAATCAACTGGTCTTCCTTCCTCCTTCATGGGCAAGCAGGGGCAATCTTAGTAAAGTACCAAAGTACCAAAGAAAATCATGTGAATGCAGCAAGGATCAAGATAAAAAATGTCATGGCTAGTACATGACAAAATGTATATCAAAAAATGAGTACTAGGATGAATGCCAAAATGCCAGAGCAGGACCCAAGAAGCAAGCACCAAAGCACTACAAAAGTGTTGTTTCCAAGACCAAGAACTCACAATTTAGGCAACACTATTAAACCAACATTAAAAGATGTGTATTGTATGAAAAAATGGAGAGACACAAACGCATAGCAAACAAGAAGTTCCTTCACTCAGTACACTCAAAAAGATGCTATCTAGAATAATTAATGGATAATACTTAGTTACAACAGTGATGAACAACAGACAGTAAGAGCATGAAGCCAGTATACCATCCCACTCAGGCCCTCAAGAGAACAAAAAAGCATAATAGCTAAAGCTACGTCTACACTAGAAAAGTTAAGTCGAATTTATAGCCCCTTTTCGACCTTATTAAGTCGATTTAACACTTTAAGTCGACTTAATAAGGTTGATTTAGGTGCTAATCCCCGTCCCCACTGGCTTAAGTCGACCTAAAACGAGGTGTTATTAAGTCAACTTAATTTTTCCTTAAGTCGACTTAAGGAAAGCTTATTGTGGACGCGGAGTAGTTTAGGTCGACTTAAGTCTCCTCAAGTCAAACTAACTTGTAAGTGTAGATGCACCATAAGGGAGATACACAGATTTTGTGCTAAGGCATTGGAGTGAGAACACTGTCCAAAAATGTCTTCCTAAAAGGTTTATCCAACATATACATTTCTACATTACCTAAGTACCACTCTGTTATAAAGTGGGCTGTGGGCCACAGGCTAGAAAGTTGGAGAACTCCTGTTCTACAATATCTTAAACCAAATTTTACTGAATTAATTTTTTTTAATTTCATTTTTAAAACCTAATTTCTAATGTTTTCATGGAATTAGTTTCCTTTGCTGCAAGAATAGAATACAAATAAATTAGTGAGCAGGCTATGAGTGTCCATCTTTAAGACCTTCTATTACTTATTCATTTTAATCAAACTTCCCATATTCTTTGACTTTCCATCCTTCATTGCCTTGAGCTATGCATTGCATAGCTACTGATGACATACAAGCGTTAATTTTGTTCAAATTCAAACACAATACAGAAAAGCCTATTTTAAAGACTGCTTTGCAAACACCACACTTAAAATGAAAGTGAACTGAATTAAACAGACTACAGAAAGAAAAAAAACATTCAGTCAAGTGGATCCTCTGTTAGTTCTGTCAACTGATCTTCAATCTCTCAAGGACTACAACAATTATTTCTTTCCTTGAAACTTTAACAGCTGCACATTTTATTTAAACATATATAGAAAGAGCAAGAACTTCTTTGAAATTAAACCTATTGCCAAGCATCTAAGAAGCCAGTGGTGGCCAACTTCATCCATAGTAATTAAAAGTAATCCCCAAAACAGCAGACACACAGCAACTGTTTTAGTCTTTAAAAGTGCCACAAGACTCTGTTGTCTTTCTACAATAGACTAACACGGCTACCCCTTTGGAAAGCAACTGTACAGTAATTAATTATGCTTTTTGTTTGTTTTGTCGTCTTTAATGTTTATTTTATTCCATTTTCCGTCTATGCTTTTCATAAATAGATGGTAAGTTTGCAAACAGCCTCCCATCACCAGAAAGTAAGTAGTGCACTTCCCATTGCATTCTCGCCCTAGAACAATCACATTTCACATTGGTTTTTCATAACAAAACCTGGTTTCTACTTCCATGTTGTGATGATCACTAATATTTCCCAGTCACTGAACTAACTATAATATGGCTTTGGACACTATTTAACCAAAGCCACATGCTGATTATCCTGCAAGGGTCTTGCTTCTGATGTCAGACACTCAGGGCCAGTCTTCACTGCCAGCAAAATTTGGCAGCAGTCAACAGGAGTTATGCAAGCTACACAGAGCACTTTGTGTAACGCCTGTCAGCTTCTTAATTTTGCTTTACTGCAGCATCTTCACTGCACTGCACCAACAGGAAAGGTGTTCTGTCGACACAGCACTACGCCACCTGAGAGGATGGTTTTATTAAATTGATTCCTGGATTGACTGAGCGTGCCTTAACTGACCGCTCAGTCAATATGGAAAAACCCACCTGATGATGGCATCTTTGCTACCATCAGTGTAGACATGGCCTCAGAGAATGTCTGTTTGGGATTTTACCCCTGGAAAAATAGGCAGACAAATTGGTAAGCAGACCTGGGCCTAGCTTCTAACAAGACAGTGAATCTAAGTATCATTTTATCTGAAAGCATTTTGTTCCACAACAGAGAGCACTTACGTGCTAATGTGCTGCTGCCATGTTGGCCAATATAGCAGGAACTGAACAAGGGCCATCCAACGCTAAAACCTTGAGCTCTTACAGCTTGATCTAAAAGTCAAGGATCTCTAGCTGGAATTGTAACAAGCTAAAATCCCCTGTGAACTGGACACAGAGGGAAACTCTAAGACATACTCACCAGTGGGTTACGCTAACAGTCCACAAGCAGCTTCCACATCACTGGTTTATTGAAAATTTGCCTCTTCCTATGTGTCTTTATTTCATTTTATGTGGAAACCTTCCTCACACACAACGTATCTATTCTTTCAAAATAAACATTTGTTAGAGCTCCAAACTGCTTAGAGCTTGTTTTAGATATACCAAGTGCTTTTTTTTGTGGGAAAAAAAAATGTGCCAGTGCTCATATCTTGATAGAAAATTTGAAAAATGTCTCTCCCAACCCTCTTCTTCCAGCAGCCCGCTCCTTTTCTCTGCTGACCCTGTCCCCCTCCCATCTGGGCAGCGAGGCCAGCAAAAAAGGTGCCCGTACTGCTGCATACCATCACACACACACACACAAAACCCCCACTGGATATACCCTCGTAACAGAGAACTATGTCAAAGCATGAATTACTTTCCTATTGCTACACTTCTTTGATGTTTGAAGGCACAAGACATGCACAAGACATGCAACCTTTTCTTTCAAAAATCACAGCCTACTGGAAGCTCTCACCAGTGAATACATAGCACAGGTCTCTTATGGTTTACTGCCAATCCACCTTTACTAACCAATGTACAACACAACTAAGCTTAAGAAACTGTCTGCAGTGCTTTACTTCAAGCTCACCCTCTCTGTTGTCACCAGGAATCAAGTCACTATTTTGATGCAAAGGATTATAGCTTTCCTGTTAGTCACAAAGGTACTGTGGATTTAGAGTAACCAGAAATATGATCATCATAACTTTAAGCATCGGTAATCATAAACACAGTTCATCAACTATGACAATTGCCAGTTTCAAACAGATTATTCCTACTATATGTTGTCTTACAGTCACAGAATTTAAGCCCAAGAATGACCACCAAATCATCTAGTCTGGCCTTCTGTATCTCACAGGCCACCAACACACCTACACACTAAACTCAACACCTAAACTTGGACCAAAGAATTATAGCCTTCAGGAGACTAGACTATTACGTGCTCAAGGCAGAGAATAGGAGGGACTGAGGTGCGCCAATGCCCAGCGCCCCTGCAAGGGCAGGGGACTATGTTTAACTGTTCACTGCAGTTATGTAGGTAGAAAATAAGAAATATGTTTGCAATGGGGGGAAATAGCTAATACTTGAATATAAAGAACTGATTGTGAAATGCAGTTTATACGCCAGTTTCATTTGGCTTATAATAATCGTGTTCTGTCTTTTAACCCTGAACATGTTAAGTATCATGACTTCCTCTGGGGACTCTGAAGATCTAGGGTTAACAACTTTTCTGTTTTAAAAATTCATTGAGGAGCAAACAAACTGTATTGCTTCCAGTGGATATGCAATGCAACAAGCCAAGGGGGAGGGAAAAAAAAACATTACCCCCTACAGGATACTTGGCAATTAACTCCAGCTATCTCAGCAATTTTTTGAAAAATTTCCTAAACATAGGGAAATCTCATCTTCACTGTATGAAAGACAAAGCTACTGCAGTGACTCTTCCATGCATTACAATGTGTGTGTCTTACTCCTTAACCAAGCCGCTAATCACGCAAATTATTGCAACTAATTACATCTGAAGGTCTAATTAATTCTTTCAGTACCACATCATTTAGTACACATTCACAACACAGCACCTGTTTTGAAAATCCTTGCAGTTAATTTGTTTATAAACAAACACTATTTGCATAAAATGTTTAATGAATGGTTTAACCGTTAGTACAATACTCCAGCTTTGTCTTAGTAGATTTGAGGTCATCGAAGGCCACAATAAATTAATTTTAAACTATACAAATTAATTTAAATAGAAAGTGTGAATTTCTCATTAATAAAGAAAACATTTCTAACATGTTAATTAATATCTCTGTAACAAGCTAATTACTGTCTGTACAACAAGTTTATCTTACAGTCAAACTCAAGATTTTATGGGGTTTTATTTATAAAATAAATTTTATGGGGTTTTATTTATAAAATACTGCAAATCAGGACACATACGTAACAAATCATAGTTATGTCTAGAACTTACTTAAGGATTACTGGCAGTGATGAAGAAAACTTATTTTTTCCTTAGAGAAACAACAAATGTTTTATGATCTAGGACAAGATATTAGCACAGTTCAATATTTTTTCAACCATATTTTAAATACCTTAGAAGATTAATAGAGTACATTCATGAGAGTGTGGAGCAAAGCAGTACAATTAAGAACAAAATTAACTATACATTCTCTTTATAGTACTTTCCATTATGCTGTTTGTTCATTTGTACATAGCTTTACATAATTATATGTTTAATAAAATATTGCAATTTATTTCTGAGCCTTCTCAGTTTTACTTTATAGAGTGATCTGACTCACAAATGCTGTATTTCTCTACATGTAATAATATCTCAAGCTACTTCATGTAGAAACTAAAGAACAACAACATTATTGCTTACTACCAAACAGATTCTTTGTATGACTATCTTGAAATATGTTTATGGTTCCAATGTTTGTTTCTGATTTGCAAGCATTTTCACATTTGATAAGCACCTGTTGTAAATTTACATCCACTCATGAACTATTCTTATGATAGGGAGCTAAGAATTGTAAACTATATTTATATCCTTACCCTGGTGTAGTATTGCCCCTTAATGCACATTCTGATGAATTTCACATCATTGCACTACACAACGCTATGTACTCGAAGATCTGTTTCAGTAGGGCAGATAGAGAACTAGGGAACTAAAAAGCCTGCTCATTTTCTTCTGAACATGAATTTTTGCTTCGTGGTGGCTACCATAAGTTCAGCTCAGCTGGGCATTCAACAACCAACAGTGAGCCCTACAAACTGTGTTTGCTTCCAAAAACAAGCTTGAGCGTGGAGAATCATATTTTTGCAACCCAGCGTGATTAGCGAACAAGTTTGGAGAGAAA
>ML685783.1:13503500-13624897 GCA_007922175.1 Pelusios castaneus
AGGTGAAAGAGATGCAAAGACATTCAGAGAATTGTCTTTTTTTGTTAATTTCAGCAATATCGAAATGTAAAAAATGACAGCACTGTGGAAGTTGACAGAGGCTTTTGATTGAAGTGACTGATTTCCACAGCTGCACCTGTAGAAAATTGATGATAATGCTGTCTAAACCATTCATTATGATTAGGAACTTTACTCAGATGAATACTAGATTTATAAATTTGCTAGACATGTGTTGTAGATAATATGACAAAGTACTGTTTTCAAATGAGAACTCCTTTGACCTAATTTTATCAAAATCATGCAAAACTGGCGAAGAGCATTTATTTCTAAGCCCTTCTGAAACAGCTGAAATTGTATTTTTTTATTCAACACAATGAATTTAAGTGAAATATATTCATTGAAGGGAATCCAGCTATCAATTGTACTCCCAGATTTTATTTATTAGAATTATAAAGCAAAATGATAAGACTTTTATTTTGCATATTACCAACAATGATCCTCCTTCTGGACAAAGGACATTTATCTTTTTGGCAATCATGCTTACAATATTTCTGGGAATGAATTAAGCAACTACTTAGCATTTTAAAAATATGTAAATATAAAATTTGGGTATGAGCTATGTGATGTTACTGATGCACACTACATGCTGATGGTACATTTTGGTTTAATAATCATTTTGGTACATTTACAACCTATTAACCAGTTACTTTAAATAACAGGAACTTGATGCCTTCTTGCTTTAGTTATTCAGTATTTTGAAACAAGTAACTGTATTTAGTTACTCAAGTAGAATCAAGATACTATAAATTATAGTGTGTTTCCATATATGCTGTACACTTAAACAGGCTAATTTGTAGGGGGATGGGTTTGCACTTTTTGCTGACATGAGTTGCCCACAGAAAAGAAGAGTTGAGAGATTGTGAGGCTACAAAGCACAAGCTACTGAAGCTCTGGGAATAGGGGTCCCAGTACTAAAAACACAAAGGAAAGAGCATTTGGCACAGATTGTGGTTCCTTCATCTGGAATCACACTTCCATAGAATAGCCTTGTAACTTTACCACCACCAATTGGATAATTTTTTCTTGTTACTTACTCCTTTTTGCTAAGAAAGAAAGGGGAATAACTGTAACTGGACTGGGTTTACTGGATGGATGCCAGAGGCCTCTGAACCCTCGCTTGGTGTCAGGCTCTGCCAATGATCACACCTCAGGCTCTAAAGAGCTCCCGTACCAGCTAGGAGGGATGGAGCACTGCCTGCGCCAATCTTCCCCTTCATTTGAGCTGTGGGAGGACCAAAGGCCCATTCCAGGCTCTCCTCCCGATGCAGGAAGATTTTTCCTTCCATGTGCTGGGGACTAAGGCTTAGCAATTGGTTCTTCTCCTCAGGAGATTGTATTGGTGTTTCATTGTGGAATATATTTTATGATGTTTGCTGGCAATTGTCTTCTCTTTTCTGTTTGGGCCAAGCCAAAATTGAGTTTAGGTCTCTGTGCATTTCACCATGTTATATAGCAACTTTAGAATGGGGTATATACCTTTGGGAGTATGTACTTCCCAAAACCAAGGGATTCGTGTATAGCTCAGGCTAAATGGGTTCAGTGGCAGAGACTACCTATAGTCTATCCAGCAGCCACTCTAACCTTCTCTACAGAGGCGAAGCGTGGCTTGGTACAAGTCCACATATCACTGGCTAGGTAGCCTTGGAATCTGCCAATCAGACCAAAGGGTGGCTCATGTTCAGCAGCTAAGCCATTCTCTGTTGTAAAGTCAGTGTTCACTTCCCACCATTTGCTTAACTTTATATTGTTTAACTTTTCTTTTATCATCATCTAATCAAACTGTGACCTTTGTGCCATAAATGATTGCATTTGTGTAGGTGTTTGTGGGGATCTCATGGGCAAGAACTGCACCTGGCAGGAAAAAAATGTAGCCATTCAAAAAAAAAAAGGAAGAAATATATTCAATTTTAATTAAAATAATTGCACATTTCAATGCTCTTTTCCTTCAGCTCTGTCGCTCTCACAGCTACAATATGCATTTATAAAGGAGAGGTTTGGCCATCACAAATATATGAACAGTTAAACTGAACTCCTAGTCTACAAGGAGCTAAGGCTGTGTACCATGTGTCATTGCAATATAATGACACAAAGTCCTTTTTTCTACAGAATAACCACATTCTGAACAGAAGTTCACTATAATTAAGGCTGTAGTTTGGAGACTCCAATATATTCCAACAAGCTGAAAGATTCTCATTCACCACTATTAACAGAGTACATTGTATCAAATTTTATAACAACTTGGCTGCCACTGTAACAAAATTCTAGAAATTACATTCTGTCTTGCCCCTTCCCTTCCTCTTCTTTGATTTTTGATTCCTCCAGTGGTCTCCGGCCAATTGCATCTTTCCCCTGCCCTCCTTGGCTGACTTGCCTCTTAAATCATTAAAAGTGGGCCCAAACAAGAACTCTGCATCCAATCTGATATAGCTGCTGATCCAAACCTAATTTGATTCCAGATTTTGCAGCCTGGTCCTCTCTTTACCTCCCATGTGGAAGGCTTACAGGACTCCAGCTGGATTTGACTAACTGCTTCTGACAAACTCAAAGATTCAGCAACTGGGAGTTCATGATCCACACCAAGAAATGAACAGAAGCAGGGTCTGTATGTAACATCCTTGTCATCTACCTCTCTGAAATAGACGACTGGGCATGTCTGGCAGAAATAGTTGAGACAGGAGATCATAGTACTATAATTTATGAGCACACGAATCAAATAGATCATGTCTGCTCCCTCATGACTCCTCTTGTGATAGACCTTAGACAGTAGAGGGAACATATACAAGAAGCCTATTCCTCAGTACAGGAAAAAGATAACTGACACAGGTCCTCAATCTTTGCCTGTTCAAGAACAGGAAAACTGACACTTTTTACCGGCCTGTGATGCACAGAAGTAAACTTGGGGCTCAGGAACTACTGCTGTAATCTTTCATAATTTCTTGATATTGTCTTTATCAAGGTGCAGAAGTAGAGAGACCAAAGGATGAAAGCTCCAAACAAATTCCGATGACCTCGGAAAGGCATTATGAGGAATTCATTGGCTATGTCTACACTGACAAGTTAGTTCGAATTAAGCCCCATTCATTGCTTTCATTGCTTAGTTCGAACTAGCATTCTAGTGGGGCCATGCTAGTTCGAATTAAGTTAATTTGAACTAACTAAAATTAATTCAAATTAGTTAGTTCGAATTAACTAATTCGAACTAACTTTTGTAAGTGTAAACATAGCCTTGTGTCTTCTGAAACACAATAGATGTTAAAAACTCCCAGACTACTGAGGAATGAGAAAATTCCAGGAATAAAACCTTTTCTACTTCTGAGAGGGGAAAAAAATTTGTTTTAATAATGAATTTCTTTCAGAGCAACTTCCAACTTCAGCAATTTCTTGTTAAAGCGATCCCTAGGAAGCAAGGCTGTGGATGGATTGCAATGCAGTGTGATGTCCAAGTGATAGAAAATTAATACATCTTTTGGTAAATTGTGCCAATAGTTAATTACCTTCACTGTTAAAAATATTTCAACTTGGAGTTTTTCTAGCTTCAACTTCTAACCGTGACATCTTGCTATGACGTTGTCTACTAGATTAAACGGTTTTATAATGCCATAAGGAAATCTCTCCTTGTGCAGCTACACACACACCTGGATCAAGACACCTTTCAATCTTCTCTTTGATAAGGTGAATAGATTGAGCTCATTGTAAGTCATGTTTTCCAAACTTTAAATAATTCTTGTAGCACCCTCTCCAATTTTTTTTTTTTTTTGAAGGGCATACACCAGAATTGGACATGGTATTCCAGTAACGGTCTCATCACTGCCACATACAGAGGTATTTCCTTCCTATTCCACAGTCCCATTTATACTTTCAAGGATTGTGTTAGACCTCTTAACCACTGCACTGCACTGGGAGCTCATGTAAATTGAGTGTTTACCAGGCCATCCAAGTCCTTTTCAGAGGCACTGCTCTACAGGATACAGTCCCCGTCCAGGCCTACATTAATTGGCTCAGATCCTCAGCGAATACACATGCAAACTGAGAATATAGGGCCCTAGTATAGGACAAAGGGAGAGCAGAGAGAGAAATAAAGAAAGGTACCCATAGAGATGGGTGAAGAAAGAGATTGGGAGTGGCAGGGTATTGAAGAGATTTATGGAGGGTAAAGGGAAAGAGAGGGAAAGAAATGACAGTGGGATGAAAACTGAGAACCCTAACATTTTTCTTGTGAGAATGCAGGCATAGGAGAGCTAGTTTTATCAGAGCAAATGAAAGAAGAAATAGAGTAAAGAAATAATGAATTATATATACAGGAAAAGAAATATGAGTAAAAAACAAATAGAAAGAGATAAAGGAGGAAGAATGTTAGAAGAAAGTGGTTCTTCAAAAGACACTGGGAATAGTTACCTCGCCTCAAGAAGGCGAGAGGCTCATCCCCCTTTCAAAAGCTATGGTGCCTAGAGGGCATGGGCCCAGAACTGAAGGTGTCAGGGCCTCTAATGGCATCAGTTCAATTGCTGAAATATTCCCAGTTTTGCACCATTTCACAAGTACAACCAGAACCAACACTCACCTCAATTTCTGACAGGTTCCGATCATCTTACACAGCTCTAACTGTAAAATTATTTTCTGTGAATTATTTTCCACGTTGGTGATCTCACTGAAAGTAATGAATAACTCACAAAGTGGACTGAATTGACTCTGTTTTTTAGAGTCAGATTCAGATATAAACAAGTAAAATCTAACACTGTCATCTTGTTTCAAACTAGAACCAACCCACGCATTTGACAAAAGAACTGTAAAACTTTTCTCTTTTCTATAATTCTAGAAACACAATAAACAGCAATAAAGATATAAAGATACTAGCCTCTTGTGAACTGGCATTTAAATTAAGAATGCCTCTGGATTAAATTAAAATTCATAAAAGCTCAAATTCTTATGAAGCAGGTACCTAACTGCAGAAGCTACAAGTGAATAAATAGTGAAATTAAAGTGATTCTCTTGATCACATGTATCTTAATGTCACAACAAAATTTCACATTTTTATAAATCTCTTTGCCACTTTTCAGGACATTAAATCTCATATTTTACTGCCTCTCTGTATATGCTGGGAGCTAGCAAGATGCAAGGCTATTTTTGTGATGGTACTCAGAGGTACTGAGGACCGGAACCTTTTTGGGGGATGGTACTCAGGGGTACTGAGTACTGGCACCTTTTTTTCACAGCGATGTGGCCCAGCTCCTGCCATCACCACTGGCAGCCCCAGGTCCCTGGCCGAGTACCAGCACCTTTTTTTTTTTTTAAACAACAAAAAGTACTGGCAACATGTAAAGTCTCCAATTATTTAAAAGGAACCAACCCTTAATATCATTCATGATACTTACCACCAGATATTATGAACTAAAAATCTGAAAAGGATGCATACATAATACAGCGCATTTGCTCTTCCTTTGTTTTCTTGAAAAAATTATATACATTATGCCATCAGGAAATTAATCCTAATTATAAAGATGTGCTCTCTCTCTACTAAATTAAAATTAAAAAGACTGAAATATTTCAGAACTTTTATGCAGATTTTTTGTTTTAACCCATGATCTGCATAATCCATGTTATCTCCTTGAACTAAAAGCTACAGTTCTGCCCTTTTCTCCTCTATACTTTGAACATAATAGGTATTATTACCCATAACTTTTTATTTAAAAGAACTGTGCAGCCAGGAAAATGAATGAATTTAATTATCAATGCAGTGTGAAAAAAATCATTAGAGCAGGAGCCTGGAACACCACATATTAAAAATAAACAAAGGCTATTAAAAAACAGTTTCAAAAAAGGAATATCAGTTTTTCTGCAATTCTCAAAATGTAAATACCAAAAAAGAGAACCAAATGTAAACATCTACAGTTGCTGAAGAAATTACTCTTTAAGAAAATGCTAAATGACTGACTGGATCATTTAACTTTAAATCTATACTTTATGTGGCAATATGGGGAGGTCATTTGATTGCTATGCATAGAAAAATTAGAATTCTAATATGATCTCAAAGTTTCACCTTCATAAGACAAAATTTTCATTATAAAATTGTATTTAATGGTAGTCACACAGAACTGCCTCCTCTGTTCTGTAATATATTTCTATAGGCTGTGGACTATGCATTATAAAAATGTCTTTTTAAAAAATACAGTAAAACTGATTCTTTTAACTTTTAAAAATTCATTGTACCCCGCTAAAGGTCGTATAATAAAAACCTGAGTTTATCAGTAACATTTTGAAGCAAATACAAACAACAGATTGTTTCAAAGAATTATTTCACTACTTGGAATTCAGTGTGATGAAGTTGTATTTTCTATTTAGGGTTTGTCCAGCCCTATCACAAAGACTCCATCCTTGGCATGTGGCATTTTAAAAAGGTGAATAAGAATTCCACCTTTGAGGGGTTGGAATGAAAGATTTTTGTATTTTCACAATCTGAATTGGTATAAATTAATGCATAATTGAGCCAAATTCTCTCTTTCTTCCAACCCATCTCAGAGCCCTCATCCATATAGGCAAGAACAAGTCAGTCCCAACACGCATGGGGTTCCTCAAATCTAGGTACCATATAGAACAGGGTTGTCAAACTCATTTGCTATGGCAGGTCAGATATGACTAAATGTACTTCAAGTGGGCCGTACATACCATAAATCAAAATACTATGACTCTCTCGTGGCATCGCAGAGTGCTGTGTATGGAAAACTGTGCTCCGTAGTACCTCTCTCTCTCTCTCAAGAAGAGAGTATGGTCTCGTGCAGCGCAGTCTCGCATACCCAGCATTCCTTGACATTGTGAGACCTGACACACTTGCGGCCTTGCAGAGCGCTGGGTATGTGAGACCACACTCTCTCTCTCTGTTAGGGAGAGAGTGTGGTCCCCTGGAGCACAGTCATGGTTCACGGGCCACATTTGGTCCACAGGCCACATGTTTGACACCCCTGATATAGCATGAAATAAATTTAATGTAAACACTATATTCTATGTACTGTTCTTATGAACACGTTGAGCCAAATTCTGCCCTGAGATATGCATGAGCCATTTCCATTGAAGTCAACAGAAACATATCCAAAAATATAATGTGCCAAGCCATTTTTAATGGATTTTCATTTACTTCTTTGCTTTGTGAAACATGGCAATACAAGCATGTCTCTCAACACTGTAGTTCACTACAAAATCAGTTAGATGCCACCATCACACTGATCTACAACAGTTAATAAACATGGGACAGGAAAAAATGTCCAAATTGTAATTTAATAAAATCATGTCTGTGCACAGGAAACAGAAATGTCACAAAAGATTATATTTTAAGGTAGACAAGTTAAGATGCGGCATGCAAGAAGGGTCAATTTTACTTTCTTACGTATAAATGATCTTGAAATAAATATTTCAAAACAGGATATTTTGCTGATGCTTTAATTAAAAAAAGAACGTTAATACGTTCAGAATTACTGAAACATCCTGAAGTACTTAGAATTACTTACTATATCGAGGATTATATATTTATTATTGATTATTCAATATGGGTCTTCTGGCTTTTATCATATCCTCAGTAAATGACAAGATGCAATATTCCTTAATCTCTCCCATGTTCAGGCTCAAATTCTGCCAACAATTCCCCACATCTAACTTTACTACCATGAATAGTCCTTGATTTTAACGGGATTACTCGAGCAGCAAAGTTAGGAAGCATGTGCAGAAGTGTTTGCAGAATTGTGGCCTCACCCATCTTTTCCCACCCATTCTCCTTGGCTATTTTTGAACTTCTTGGAAGGAATCAGAAGGGAGCCTCAGAGTTTGAGAAACAATGGACTATGGGGTTAAGAAAATTATAAAGAGTAAAAATTAAGGAAAGGCAAATATACAACAAGGCCTGGTCTACACCAAAAAGTTACATCAGCATAATTACGCCCATGAGGGGAGCTGACACCACTTACCGACACAGCTATGCCAACATAACCACCAGTATAAACTCAGCCATGTTGACAGAAGATGACTTCTATTGATTAATTATTCAGGAAGGTAATATCCTTACATAATAGAAATCCCCTTTTGTCAACCTCCCAGATGTCTCTTCATCTCTAAAATTAGGGTAGTACTGATAATTCACTTTTATAAAGCACTTTGAGTTCCTTGGATGAAGGGCACTGTATCTTTACTGAGGTATCCAGAGACCTTCCAGACACTGGGTGCTGTGAAAAAGAAATTGTTATGCACAATTAATATCTTCTGTGGTTTCAGCAATACCCCAGAGGTATAAAGAGTTCACCCTATAGCCGCCTATTGGTTTCCCAAGTATACAGTATTTTGCAACATCTTGTTTGACCTACAATGATGTTAATTATGAAAAAAAATTGTAGAATAAGACTCCCCTTTCCTCGCTCCCACTGTTCCAGCAGTGATTTCTAAAAGACACACTGTATGCCACAATTTGAATTAGCTATGGAACAGTGGCAAAAGAATCAAGATCAAAGATAACGCTTTTGGAGGACAATTTATTTTTCATGATTTTATATACAACATTGCAGAATCGTAATGCAGTCTTCAGGTTAGCAAATTGAATAACCGATATCTGAAAGTACCGTTCATACCGGAGCTGAAAAGAAAGCGTCTTTCTTCAGCTTTCCCACTATTAGGTAAGGAGATGGCTCAATCTAAATGACCATGTGAAGAAAAAAGTGACTAATACATATCAATATCCTCACCTGGATTTTTGCATTCCAATAAATAACAAACCATCAGTAAGCATGCACTATAGAGGACAGAGTACTGAAATGGTATTTTAGGGAAATTAGTACACGGAAAAGAAATCAACACAGCTAAAAAACAACATGAAAATAAATGGCTACTATGTTTAGTTGAAAATGTATACAAAACAAGAAAACTATTTATTCTGGTATCAATACTTGTGGTTAACTTCCAAGTCAATATAAGAAATAAATCCCAAAAAGTCAAATCAAATCAAACTCATATGCAAGCAGCTAAGAAAAACACCAAGAGAAACAAAAGATAACAGGTCAGCACAGGGAAGGTCTTATGTAACTTCTGTGGCTAAATGAAGGATGAGCTTCTGTCTTTCCCTATAGGCAAAAAAAGAAAAAAAAAAACTTTTTAGGACATTGTGATGCTATCTAATAGACAAAGATATGCCAGAAACTAATCAGAGCAGACCTAACTCAACATCTGGGAAAAGGCGTCAGACTAACAGGTTTCAAAAATCAACAGAAAACTTATTTGCTGTAAGCAGAATTCTCAAATGCAGTGGTTTTGAATCCATAGTTCTATGTCACATGACTCCCTCAGTGTGTGGCATCAAGGAGTAGATTCATTGATTTGTTAAGATTTGTTGCTCTGAGGCATGACCATAATGTGTTTGTGTCTTCAGGGATATAAACAGACTCCTTATGAAATTATCAGTTCTTTCCTGACCTGAGCCTTAACTTAAACAGTAGAATGAACCAATTCTCAAAAGGAATGGCAGCAGGCAAGTTCATATCCATAGATAATACCTCTTGTGGGAGCAAGCTACTTACCCATAACTAAGTTATTTTCGGTATAGCAGCCTATCTAGAGATATACTTTCATTCATTGACTTCCTTTACAATCTTTTTTTTTTAAAGCACTACAAGAAAAGAAAGAAAAAAGGTGCCTACCCCAGGCTTCAGGCAACATAGTTACAAAAATTTGTAGATTTGCAAGGATGCTTAGCCCTGCCCAGACAACTAAGGCCTGGATCCAGCAAAACTTGTAAACACATACTTAATTTTAAATCTATAATGGGATTACGTACATGCTTAAATCCTTTACTAGATCACAGTTTAAGGGCCTTTTTACTACCAACTCTATGCACCCTTGCCTTGCCTGGAAAGCACATAAACTAGGAAAAAATAAGGAGGATGAACAGTCTAATTTAAATGGAGGTCCAGAGCTACTTAAGGTATTTTGGGTGTGGACACAGTATCAGCCACTTTCTCCTTGTAAAACACTATAAGGAAGGTCAACAGTCAGAGCTTCTATTGAAAAGATTTTTCTAAGTAAACGATTTCCAAGAGAAATATTGTCAAGGAAAGTTGAATCAGGGATTTCCTGAGAGGTTGAAAAGGTGACTTCTTAAGGTCAGTGAGCATATCTACCAAGACAATGACAGCTCACAGACACGATAACATAGGTGAGGCAGCCATTTTGAAACATTCATCATTGTTGTACGTGTAATTCATAGGATTCTTGGGCAGAAGGAAATAAAATTGATTCAGTTGCCATGAGAATAAACCAGCGTCACAATAGGCATGAGGATCAATCCAGGGACAACCCTCATTATTCTATGCAGGCCTGTATCTTCTTGTCACAATCTGGCTCTAAGTTGGTATCTAAATTAACTTTGTAAGGAGTTTGGGGTTACAGTTTGGATGAATACATTATACAAAATACAATTGTATTGTATGGCATCGAGCCTCATGTAGTATCCATTGAAGTTAATGGCAGTCTTTCTTCTCATTTCAGTGCACTTTTGACCAGTCCCTTGATGAACAACATTTGATGGTGTCATACAGAAAAATTCATAACATCTAAACTAAGAAAAACTGGATACAATAGGCTTGAAAGCAATTCATTTTGCTTTGAGTGAATTTTAATTTTATCACAATACTAATCCCCATCTAATTTAATTTGTGATATTCTACAGTGTAATCATATTTTTACGAACAATAATGTACTGTAACATAACTGAGTCTAACTGAAGCAGCAAGATTGCACATTTGAAGAATGATTTAAGTACTCAGTGAGGTACTGTGGTGTTATCTGTACTTAGTGCTACCTCTTGGTAGAAATTTGTATGTAATTTTGTAATTTTAAATAATTGCAGGATTCTCTGACAATTATAATTGTTCTCTACTAAAAGAAAATAAACCAGGTTAGGTGTTCATTAGTCCTAATTTTAGACATTTAAGCAAATAAAATTATTCTTCAAACAATTTTCCTCTTCTTGCTATCTTACAAGTATCTTACAAATATCTTATTTTATTAGAGCTTTTCTAGATCAAACATACATATTTTCCTACATTTAAGAATATAATCAGCTCACCCACAAAATTAATAGATAAAAAGTAAGAGATGGTCAATGTATAACCTGTTACTTCACAGAATCATCAGACACTTTCCCATTCTAAGTCTGGGATAGTCTCTAGGCATTTAGACCAAAATTGGTTCTGAAAGTATGAAAAAAATAATTAAAAAATAAAATAAAATAAGAACTCACAAACCTGCTATCATAAGGTTAGTTATCCTTCAAATCCAATATACAGCTATAAGCAAAACTCTAAAAATCAGTCTGAAACTAACATCAACTCAGTGAACCCCTTAAAATCTTTCACGATCCAATACTGTGTAGCTATGAAAATTTTTCCTTTTAATTTTGAAGTGTCAAGCTGATATACTGTATTGCTGCTCTATTTGCATAAAAACTGGTCACAAAGAGGAAAAAAAGTAGTTCATTAATATGCCAAGAAGTGTTAATTTGAACATTGCTCAAAAGCAACTGTAAATTCTATTTTGCCAATGTGTAAATGGAATGCAGTGCAAATTAAGGCTGATTAACCCTTTTTTTCCTCCCGATATCACATAGCTTTTGGGTTCACCAAACGCCTTTTGTATATAGTTTTGAGGGCTATATTTCAGTTGTGAGATGTGCACATTTTAAAGGCTTTCATAGGCTGATCTAAGAAAACAGATTTTAATAGGTTTGAAGGGGACTTGAAGTTGTACAGTGTTTGCTATGAGAAATGTCATGTTTCTCATTTCTGCCATGGGTTCATACAGTATGTATAATATTTAAGCATACAGGAATTCTTACGCTTCAAAACGTTCATGTTCATTAATATTTCCACTGGGCCTGCTCTCTTTTTTATTTAAAATTTTCAAAGAATCATTCCCCAGCTCATCAGTACATCACAGAATCCAGAAGAACGGATACCAAGATCATTACCACATTCCACTGATATATTGCTACAAATATTATTTAACTATTCCTCACCTAGCCCTTGAGGTAGAAAACAGAATTATCTCCTTTTACAGAAAGGGAAATGGAAGGAAGGTCTAAGAATTCTGTGAAATACATAAATCTCTTTTCCAGCATGGATAGAGCCCATTTGCCCTGAGAGAGAACACTCGATTACTGTTGAAAAAAAGACATTTTTCCCTTTTACCTGAAGAGGCAAATGAAAAACACAACAAAAGTCAAATACAGCCTTTAAGGTAAGAAGCAGGAAGTTTGGAGGCAGCCCAGTTGTGAAAGAGCCATTTGGGAAGACAATTCCTTGGGGCTGCTTATGTTAAACAGAGGATTTTCAGACAGAAAAGTCAGACTAGCAGATGGATTTGGAAGGAAGAGAAGACTGAGCAAGCTCTGAGTAGTGCCAAACAGCAACGCTTTGTTCTCCAGGGAGCTCCTCATGGCTGAGTCCAATCTTTCTGCAAGCAGTCTGAAATCCTAGAGAGTTACAGCTTCTAATGAAGTTTTCTGCCATGCACCATCTTTGCCATAACACCTCCCTGATAATAAGTGAGGACCTCATAGTCCAAGATGAAACCTTTCTGGGCGCCTGGTCCACAAAGTTCAGGCCACTGTTGGTGCTTCAACATTAATCATCAAAATATGCAAAGCGCATACATAGGCCATTATATAGATGGATGAGGAGTTTGTACAAGAAACAACTTTTAAATTATTTTGAAATTGGACAGCCAGATTTCCAGAAATAATTCTGGGTTGGGAGTCAATACCATTGATTTATATGGTCAAGGCAAATTAGATTTTGGGGACTATCAGGTCAAATCCACAATTTCTTGGAATGATTTATGAATGGACCAAAACAAAAAAAAAAAAAAAACTAGACTGAGATGCGAGGAGGATTTACTCTGTCTAAGGATCAGAGCAGCTTGAATTCTGTTGACTATCTCACCCCTTACTGTTCAGAGGAAGAGAAGCTAGGCAAGTGAAACAGGTCACAGAATTAACAAATGCTGAATTGTCATCACACACCCAACAGTGACAACACATCCTGGGCTTCCTCCTACTGAGTCTGTTCTCTGAAATTACACCACCGGACTGAACTATCCCAATCAAGGATCCTGCCACTGCAGCTATAAAACTCTCATGGAGTGCTGCTATGTAATTCAACGGACGCTGCTTCTCGCTCAGAAAGTCTCTAAGCTTGTATGAATTTACATCACTGGTGCCAGATAGCAGCAGAGCAACAGTGGCACCATCCACTGGATTTTAAGTGGGAGAGTCCCAGAAAAGCAGAGATCTCAAAATTCCCCTGGTGACTACGGAAATGACTGTGTAGCTTCACTATAGAAAAGCCCAGCATCTACAACCCAGCACAAATGTCTCTAAAATCCCAAACACGCTCTCGAAAATATGCAGTATTTAGATAGATCAGACACCAGGCAAATGTTGGGGGTACTTTAAGGATTTTTCTGGCTTCTAATGTGATGTGAGCAGTGAGGACACCAGACCCCAAGCAAGCAATTTGCTGTGATCACTCACCTTCACTTTCTGTAATTCGACAGCCTAAAATCGAATTACAATCCCAACCCCAGCATAGACAGGCCCAGAGTCTGCCCTCCAGTGCAGGGATATGACACATTGCAATATGGAGGATCTCACCAAATGAGACACGCCATTTTCAGTCTCATGGAAATTTCATATTTATTCTCCCTCTTGTGCATTTTTTTTGTATTTATTCTTCATTGCTTTGCTTCATCAAAAATAAACGTCATCTAGATGAAGAGTATATGTTTTGCTCTCTGAACAGAAAACACAACACAGTCATGACCTTTACTTGGGGATTCATCACAAACGGTTCACACAGCTCTAATCATATTTCACTACCCTGGAAGTGACTGTAATGTCCAGAACACTGAATTATGTCATTAATTAAGGAATCAGGCAGGAGGTGGCTGATTATAAGGGAGAGAGAATCTGTACTTACACAAAAGTATTTTCATAATCAGTGATGATAGGAAGAGAAATAAAGAAAAATTACATGCTGATTTAATAAGAATGTGCCCTGATGCATTGTTTAAGATTTGTTTGTGTGTGGCTAGCACTGTTTAACTTCAGCGAAGAAAAGTATAGGGTTTAAAGTACCCTTCCTTTAACAAGCATGGGGAAAAACACAAAATTTCTGCTTTGGAAGCTGAACTTCCATAATTTTAATTTCTCTCAAAGCACATACTGTGAAAATGCAGGATAAGAACCTATTATCCATTTAAATTCTTCTTTCTTTAGAAATGTTGATTTTAGCTGAAATGCAATGTAACATGCAAGAGCAAGAAAAACATCCACTAGAGTATCAGAGATTAGTTCATTAATGGGTTCAAGCAACTGGCCATGCATCAGCATAACATTAGAGGCTAACTGATTTCCCACTGCAAGCCACTTATACAACTGAGCATTTGCAAATCATCTCGAGATGCATGTCAGAGTGAGAGATGACAGTGTTAAAGAAATACATTTTTCATTTATTCTATTAGTAATACCCATTATTGAATATGCTATAGTGCAGACAATAAAAAGGGCTTGTCTTTTTCATTTACTTGCCAAGTCAGAACATATATTATAAAGAACATGCCCACATTTTTAAAGGCAGTCTTTGTGAACAATGTTACTGTAAATACACATGGGCTGTTATACAAAACTAAGTGTGCTTATGGCTTTACCAAATGCCATATAGACATGCAGGGGAATTTCAAAGGAGGTATTTGGTCTCCCTGCAGCGGATTGGAGCCCCAATTTTATTAAATTCTTAAATAAGTGAGTAATTCCACTGAAGTCAGTGGAAATATTCATATACTTAATGTTAGGTACATGCTTAAAAAACCTTGCCATATTGGGGCTTTGACCTAAGAATTTTGGGCTCTCTGGATTCTGGCGAATTTTCAAAGGAAAGGTTCAGCCATTCTGGAGTTATGAAAATTTGATCCCCATCACTGAGCTGTCTGAGAATTCTGGCTTTAGCTGCATGCTCAGACTCTGGGATTTTCAGAAGTCAGTTGCCACATAAAGCCAGTCACTGCTGTCAAAGCCATAGCGCTAGTATTGAGCTCTGGGCATTACCCACTTAGGCTATGTCTACACTTGTTAATTTAAGTCAACTTAGCATGTCTACACTTAAATTTTAAGTTGACTTTGGGGGGACCCTCCAAAGTCGACCCAAAGCGTCCACGCTGGACGCCTAGGTTGACTTCTAGGGGCTAGGTGGACCTGGGACTGGTCCACAGTGGCAGGGAGGGCACCCCTTGCCAAGTGCCAGGGGAGTCAGCCTTTGCCCCATTCTACCTGGATACAATGGGGCAAAGGGGGACAGGGACACTGGCAGGGCATAGGGGCAGGGTGGGCAGGGCTCTGCCCTGCCCTGTGGGAGGGCATGCCAGGCTCTCCCTGTGCCAGCCACCCTGGCAGGGAGGGCAGTGGGGGAGTCCTGGAAAGCCCTAAGTCAACTTAGAGTCGACTTAGGGCTACTCCACATCTACACTGGCTTAAGTCGACTTAATAAAGTCGACTTAAACCTACTTTTAAGTCGACTTTTGGCTTAACAAAGTCGACTTAATTTTCCTTAAGTTGACTTAACGAAAGTGTAGTGTAGATGCAGAGTAAATTAAGTCGACTTTAGCAAGCTTAAGTTGACTTAATTTACAAGTGTAGATGCACCCTTTGAAAGATGACAAGTGTGGTGACCACTAGGCAACAGGATAGGAAAGCAGTCAGTGGAAATGGAATCATACTCAAGCTGGGTATGGACCTTCTCCCAGTTACAGAACGCCTGCTCAAGCTAGGGGCAGAATGCTGCAGAAATGCACACCAGAAGGGCTATTGTAGCACAGCGCCATCCCAAAATAGTACACGTTCTAATACATCAGGAAATGGTATTTGCCAGCTGCACTGCAGAAATCCAAAATCCACTTTTTGGGAACACAGTGACTAACAATATGTTACATTTTTCTCTGTAATGTACTGATGGGTCATGGGGAAGAAGGGGAAATGTTGCCTGTTTAATGAGCAGGTGTGAAAATAGCCTGGCTGGAGGCAAACAGACAGGAACCACGATAATCAGGGAGGGACTCCACTTGCAGAGAACTCCACTGAACAGTCCCTAGGGTTTCTATAAGTAACTGCCTTTACACGCTGTGCTATGAGTCACCGATGACCTGCACCCTGGATCTGCCGAAAAAGATATTGCCAATCCACATCATGACATGCTATCTGCAACCAAATCAGGGGAAAGAGGGCTCCACATGATGCACTGAAAGATCCGATGGTCACATACATTTCACAGCTATTTGCTCATCTCAGAAGCAAGGACTAGGTTAACCTCAGGCAGCAAGACACTGAACAATGGCTGTGCTACACCTTTGTAAATGATCATGGCAGGCAGCAGCTCTGGACACAGAACTCTAGGTTACATTTCAATTACTGCAGGTCATTCACTGAAGTCTAGCAACAGAAATGAGCAGGTAAGTTCTCTGTCATATAGAACCCATCACCTGTTTGTTAGAGAACATGAACAGGTACAGTGCACAGAGTGCAAGGACATTGCAGAAAGATAAGAAGTATGGTGCCCACCTATGTAATCAAAGTATTAGGACACTGATAGGTCTTGTGGGTGTGAAAGTCAAGAATATCATAGAAGATTAGGATTGGAAAGCACCTCAGGAGGTCATCTAGTCCAATCCCCTGCTCAGCGCACAACCAACCCTAACTAAACCATCCCAGTCAGGGTTTTGTCAAGACGCACCTTAAAAACCTCTAAGGATGGCGATTCTACCATCTTCCTAAGTAACCCATTCCAGTACTTTACCAACCTCCTAGTGAAAAAGTTTTCGTAATATCCAACCCAGATCTCCCCCTCCGCAACCTGACATCATTGCTCCTAGTTCCATCTATCTACAGCTCGATAGTTATAGCAGCAACTTTACTGATAGCTCTGCAGACTGGGGGTTGAGAAGCTTCTCCCACTCAGAAATCCCCTATTTATTGTCCCATCACTCACACTTTGTTCTGGGGCTCACAATTTTGTCTTCAGTTTGTTTTTATATCTTAACTCTCCAAGTTTGTGCTCTATAGTTTGGTTTTCTTTATATAACTTTTAATGAGTTATAGCTGTTTTTAATCATTAAGTATTTCCATAGCCTTGTTTTAATTTGAACTTGTTTTCTCTTTGCATTTCAAGATCATTTTTTCCTCAAGTAAAATTTCTCCTCCCACTTCTCAAAGCCAGAGTTTCATGTTGCTGAGGCTTTTTTATGAGGCTGAAAATGGACTATTTTAAATACGTTTTAAAATACATATTTTAAAGTGCATATTATATACTGACTTATTGATTGTGGATTTAGGTTTGTCCCACTTGCTCTATCTCACAATCATGGCAAATATAAACAACTGAGCAGCTGTGGAGGAATTGATTTAGATAGGCAGACAAGAAAGGACTGCAGAAGTAATGTGAACTTTGAATTCTTCTCTACGTCTTTTGCTGGCTGTCAATATAGGGCTTCTCTCTAGTGTACGGAAATGAAAAGTAACTTAAATTGTGATTAATGTGAATCAATTCATGTCCTGAAGAAATTAAATGGATAGCATAAATTTTGCTATATGTAACTAAAACAAAGTATTTGATCATATTTACAAATTTAAGAATATTTAGACTCATTGTTACTGGTTACAGATGACTGATAAATGACTACACAATATAATATATGGTCATTCTTTCAGCAGAGGAAGCATGCTATTTTTCCTACACCACAGCTAACTATGGTAGCTGTTCTCTGTGACTCATGATGTATTTCCAGATGTAGACGTAATTATTCATAAGGCTGCCTTTGCCAACCTTAAATTGACATATATTTCCATACATATATGTAGAATATGTGTGTGTCAGAGAGCATATGTGTGCTAGGGAAAAATATTTTTGATCCAAGAAATAACTTGTATCCTATGGAACGCTATTCCTGTTAACAAACCTGATATCAGAAGTCTGCAAATCTGCCAAAAGAAAGAAGTCACCATATTACTACGGTCTGTTTTTCAAGACAAATAAAGTATGCTATGGAATACACAGAACTACAGACAGAAGTGTTTCAATTCAACACAATATGAAAAAATTCAAAATAAAATGAAAAGTGTCTGAAAACAAACCAACAAAAATACACAGCAGTGTTGTTAATTATGATTATTTATGATCATTCAAAACTGGCATCATTATTACAGTTTTCCTTCCAAATTTCACTAAACACATCACTGCACAGCAGTTCAAGTCATTCCCATAGGTATTTAAGAGAGGTTTGTTGTCCTGAAAGGTCACTTCTATAAATCTAATCTGTTGATACACGATTACAAATGTGCATGTAATCGTAAGATATCTTCCAACTTTTTCAAAACCTTAAAGCCCTTATAATTTAGGATGGACACCTTCTGTGGAACATCCCCAATCTTTCTATTAACTGAGTAATCTAGTCTATGCACTATCTACTGTGAGCAATCTACTCTCCACCATTCTTAAAAAAAATCTCATGAGTGTAATCCATTCAGTCCATTGCTACCTGCTGCACTGAATATTTCATCAGAAATGACAAGACTTTTTCTTCTCCCTCCCCCCCCCCCCTTTTTTATATTTGCTCACTTGACAACTTGTCACTGAACATCACTGCCATACTGGCTGTCCTTGAAACCTGACCTCTGTAGCTGGTTGCACCCAGTGGTCATGCCATCCCTGTCTCACTCCAACCATTTCTGACAGGAGACATGCCGATCTCAACAGCAAGTCCTGGCACCTGGGACACACTGGGATTACACAGGTAAATCAAGGTATTCCATGTTGTCTCCCAGCTAACAACAAAGGGAAAAACATGACATCTCGAATAACAGACCCTTACGTTCGCATATTCAAAAGATTCATCATGCTTTTACAAGCAGATGGGCAAGATTGCTTCCCCATGCTATGACAGGGCAAATGATAGAATGTTACATTTAATTTTTTTTAAAAAATTAGAGCTTTTGTTTCGCTTTTAATTAATGCAAAATTAAAGAGCAGTTGCAGGTGAACAATCATTTGTTGAACAGTCTAATCAAAAACAGACTCAATTATATCCTTTATGAAAAGCATCACAAAGTTTACTTAGCTTTCATGTTACCCTCAATTCCTAATAGGAGGTATGATTTGATTCCACAACAGTGTGATGTACTTATGGTAAAGGTAGGTTTTATTTGTATAGAAAGCGAATGTTTCCTTTTAAAGTGACATGTTTTTACTTTTCTTGAAATGTGTAGAGAAGAACATGAAGTATTTTGACTGAAATAAATGCTTTCATGGAAAACAGTGAACCCTGGAGATTACTCTGATTCTTGAAGAACTTCATACTGTTTTAAGCAGGTGACAGTAATGTCATCGTTTGAGGTTTTTGCTTCCAGACTTGTAAAATAAGAAAAAAGTTTTACATTGGATAGAGAAACTTAAAGCAAAAAGCATCCTAGAAGTCTGTAGTTAATGTATATCAATGGTATACCCACTGTAATTGGCGTCCTGAACAAGGCTATCCTGTATAACACCACTTCACTAATATGAAACCTAAAATGAGATTAAATTTACCTTGAACATATCCCCCCAGCAACATTCCAACAAAGCAAAGGCCACAATCATCTTAACTTTTTTTTTATTGTGCAAAAAGTAGGCTAAGTTTCCGAGATATACCTTCCATGTGAATTCTGCTACAGTCATTTTGCACTACATTATCTGTAGAATTAAATATAGCAGACAAACAGTAGTGAAAAAGAAAGATGACATACATATTTTGATGAGGTTTTACAGATTTTCAATCTTTCTATAATGTTTTATTGTTACTGAATGGAACTGAAACTTACCAGATGCCTTTAGAACCATTTAGCATTAAAACAATTGACTCCAGAAAAAAATAAACATACCTTTATCTTTGGTAGCACTTCATACTTGAGGTATGGCTATTCAACTGTTTTTCAGTTTAGATGCTCACAGCCATTTCTTAGTAAACCAAATAATATCAATCAAATTCAAAAAAGTACACCGCACCAAAGTCTTACATTACACTTGATTGCACACACCATTTTTCACAAACCAAAATGTTTTCTATGATCATATTTTCATTAACCATTGAGGTTCTCCTTTTCAATTTTTAATAAGACATTTATCATACATCAGCTAGGTAGTGTTTCTTCCCCATTTGTCTCATAGTAAATTTATGATTAAATAATAGACTAATGCTAATTCAAGGGCCTGCTCAAATAAAGGAATTCAGCATCTACTCATTTGGGACTTGTATGCATTCAGGAGAGAACAGTCCTTCAGGCACATTAGCTCACTGAAGGTAAAAACATAGAAAAACTGAAGACTTGTTTTCATCCATTCCTTTCACTTGCGCATGCTGCAGTGAAATGAAAGATAATGGATCTTCTCAATTCTTACGGTTCATCTCTTTGGACTCGGAACATTCCATGAATATCACTTCTTTCAGGTGGATTATGTATTGTTTTTCTAAGATGCTAATTTTCCATTCATTAAGGTTGAAAAATATTGTTGTAAGCTTCCTTACAGCTACCTTACAGCAAACTTTAAATGGATCAAAATGTTCTTCTTAGTCAGCTATAGGAGCCATTTTTCATCTTTAAAGTTAATTCAGATCTGAGTCTGATTAGGAAAAATTCATCACATCAACAACAAGGGAGACCAGTCATGAGGACATTAAAGTAAATCCTACTTTGAACATCCAGAGTTGATGCACAAACATAGTCTGTTGGCTGCCTACACTCATGCTTATATTTTAGTTGATTAGACTTTTGCCTCCTGAGAGCTACCACCAGAGGTTCATATGGCAGCCATCTATAGCAGCCAATTTTTGAACTTTTCTGAAGAAAATCTCTACTTTATGGCAATACTACAGCATTGTCCCACATGATCTCTCTGAGAAGATAGACTGAGTAGCAGCAGGCTCTAGAAAATCAATGAAGACTATTTATAGAGTCAATTTAAAGTGTATATATACACATTATACAATAAGATAATTCTACTGAAAGAGGCATTTCTGTGTAGAACTGTCATTTCTGATACTGAACAGAGATGTCAAGGAAATGGACTCTAAAAGGAATCAAAGCAAGGGGTTTTTTTACTTGTCCACTTCACAGAGCCAACAGCTGAAGAAGTGTAACCAGACTTGTCAATAAGGGTATGTGCCAAAGGCAAAAAGGAAATAGGGTCTGCATTTTTTGGTTGTGCTCAAGAAACATGACTGATTCAGCAAGCATAATTGAACGTAAGAGCACAGAGGACCACCCATCTCTCATTAGAGAAAAAGCAGTCACCATACATAAAAGCAGATCAACACCATGAGTCACAATAATAATTCACAATCAAAATTTTAACAAAGAGCTCCTGGAAGAATGATCTCCTTTAGCTTGCAATAAACCTGTGTGTGTAATACTAGAGGGAAGGTGAAAGACTGAGGAGATGCATTCATTTGGTTTTCCTTTTGAACAAAACCACTTTCTCATAAGGAAGCAGGGGGATAATACCACTTGGCAAGCAAAGACGTATTAATATATTCTACAAAATTAGCACTTGAGAATATTTATGGTATAGCAGAGTGTTCAACTTCTTGGATAAGAAATGGAGCATGCTAGGTGAAAACCTTTTTAAATGGTCCACAGATATCTTTGCTCAAGAAATGTTTTTTGAAAATAGCTGACACTTGGAGAAATCTGCAGCAATGGAAAAAATGTTCTTCTGAAATATAATTATGATCCCATGAACCATGATGAGTCATTTCAAGCAATGATGTTTTTAAGAGTATCCAGAGAAGGTGTGAAATCTGTCAGAAGCAGAGAACTTACTACAATTTACCCCCTTAGCCCGGTGGCAGAATTTTAACACAGGCTTTCTATGAGATCCCGACAACACAACTGAATAATCAATATGACATAATTGAACAGTTATCATCAAGATCAAAGAGCTTGTAAATCCCTATCAGTATGGCATTAGCATGAATGAATTAAATGTTATCCTTTAGCACAACATATGCTAGGGTTATCACAATTCCATCCATAATAGCCCAACCTTTGACATATCTTCTAGATATCAGTATTCTCTTTGAGCACATGGAGATGAATGACAGGCTTCCTTACAGTGGATTATACTCCATAAGTATGTATGAGAGAAGAGTAGGAGGAGGGGCTTCTTACCCTATCAGGGAGCATTTCCAAAGCTCAGCATTCCAGTTCTAGTAAAGGTGGTTACTTCAGTTCCAGACTCCACTTTTGCATAGATGCATCCATTCTATACATGCTTTTAGACATGTACTTTATAAATCCTTACATCTGTGTATGCAGAAGTGGAATTTGTACTCTCAACATTCACTAAGAGAAATGGGTTTTGTGAGTGCAAATGGTAACACTTCCACATAGAACTGGTAGCATGAATGCGGGTAGTTGAGCCTGTAAAGTACATATACACACCTGCACTTAGCCTCAGCTTATGTGGAGGATCAAAAATCAGGCCCTAAAAGCCCTATAACTCAAATTACTAAAATTTTATTCTCAGTATTCACATCTCAAAAGATCAGCGATCGAACTCTCTTTTGTCTCAAAATACCAAAAGGACAAAACAGCTATTATAAACATCAACCAGAGCCTTTAAAACACTGCCAAAAATCAGTTCTGTGCCCAGCAAATCTGACCCAATGGAAATGGGACTATAGGTAAAAACAGCAGCACACTACCAGTCTGAACAGTCTGTCTTTAGCTGATTTAGCAATAACAAAGTCAGTTGCACCACTGACCCAGGTCATTAACCAACGAAGAAGTGCCATTTGTGAAAGCTACAATAAAACACAGTGTCATTATGCTTCAGATAGTTTCAGATCCTAGCTGTGATCCAGAAAGCAATAGCAAAGTCCTGCAACATTAAATTTAGAGCCGAGGGAAGTTTGTTTACACCTAGGAATACAAAGTCAAAGCACGGGAAGAATGATTAACAGAGAGCACTGTAGCAAATACATTTTGCAATAATTTGGTGCAGTGATAGCAACCTGAAAACAGGATTTTCAGTATCTACAGGACTTGGCTTGTAATGCACTCTGCTCTGAGTCTCTCTCTACATTGTTTCCAAAACAAATTTGTATTTTTCAATTTTAATTAATGCTCGACTCATTCAGTGTTGATCTCAGACCTTCCCACCCCTCTGCAATTGTCTGTGGTTTTTGCAGCAGATCATTAAAGTTCAAGGGCATTAGTAACCATACTGTACAGTAATCCAGCCATATGATCCACATGAATTCTGCTATTCTTAATATACTCAGAAAGCCCTCCCCTCCCCAAGAGAGAAGAGCTCAGTTAATAAAATACTAATAGCTTTATTATGCATGTTCTAAAGCTGAGCCACAGTGGCAAATGAGATCTAGAGTAAGGTCCAGGCACATGCCTAGGGCTCCAGTTTCTGAAATCATGTGATGTCAGAGCATCCAATTTCATTCAAAAGTATTTTTGTGTCTAGTCTCCTGGTTGTGAAGAGAAGCTTGAAAATGTGACCCAAGTGCTATCAATGCAGTGCTACATGCCTGAGTGCAGAAAGCCTGAAACAATTGCTCTGATAGCTGTGAGGTGTTCCATTCGTTTCAGCTTTGAAACCCACTGCTCTGAGGCCCCGCCAGCAGAAGTTGTGGCTGTGGGTCTGTCTGCACAGCAGGTAGTCATCCACAACTCGGACTCATGGGGCACAGGTTGCAGGGCTGTGTCATTGGGCTGTAGGACTTTGTGAGGTAAGAGTCTCCCAGAGCTCGGATTCCAGTCTGAATCTGGATGTCTACACAGCAGTGAAATAGCCCGGCAGTCCGAGTCAGCTGGCACAGGACAGCCACAGGTTTTTCTTTGCTGTGTAGCCATACCCTGTTGGTATGTCTTCACTGCAGAGCTAATGGAGGATCTCAAGTGGCTTTTATCCCTAACCTGGCTCCTGTTCACATATAGGAGCCTCTCCCGCAAATATGGTGCTGCTTTCAACCAGCCTAGCTGGCCCCTCGGCACCTGTAGGAAACCCCACGGTTCTGCTTACACTTGGGCAGGTAACCTACCCACTTCGCAGTCTGGATACACACTAAGGACCTGAGGCACTGCTCTTCCTCCAGTGCCTTCCCACAATTGCTACTGTGCCATACTTTCTTGCCACCTACTTACTCGCTTCTTCTGCGCCAGAAGTCACCTACCAGTTTATATACACCAGTTCAGCATTCAAACCCGACACAGCCGAGTGCCTACTGTACTAGCAACATTTTTACTGCACTTCCATAGGGATGCCATCCTTCAGTGTGTGACCTGATGGTTAGGTAAGAGCCATAATGTGTGGAGATCTACCAGTATTCTCCAGTTTTGTAAGGACATCTCCAAGAAGCTGGCAGATGAGGAAGGGGATTTACTGGACAGAATCTCAATGCAAGGAGAAAAATCAAATCCCTCAAGAACATGCAGTGGAAACCCAAAGTGAAAACTGGAACTTCCTGTCCAGCAACCTACTGATAATATGCCCATTCTATGGTGAGTTGAACTGGTTTTCAGCACTGCCCCATGCAGAGAGCTTCTTTTCCTCCAAGATGGGCTTTTGACTCTGACATCCTTACTTACAATGAATAATACCTCACTGGACGACTCTCAGAACAAAATGCTACTCATGGTGAATAAAATTGTCAGAATCTGCTCCTGAATGTTAAGACAGACATTTCGGGCCTGATCCAACATGCACTCAGTACACAAAGGGAGACAGTAAGAGAGAAAACCTATTTGCAAAAGAGTGGAAAACAGTAAGGAAGAGGGAATTTTGTACTTGTTGACTCCTAATTTCTATTATCAGTTTCTATTATCTGTTTCAAGCATATTGTTTTGAGAGAAATAGAAAGGATATTGCCTGCCACTAGATATTATAGTAGTGCTGTAAATACTGTTACAATTAAGGTTGCATCCTACTAGCATTGTAAACATTTATTTTAGCTTATCTGTAATCCCATAGAAAAAAGTTTATTCTATACATATAGGAAACAAGGTATCAAACTCAGAAGCAAAACCTAAATCCTTTTTTCCATACGATTTTTTTTTTTCAAATCCTTGCACTGTTTTAACTGCCAGAAATCCAACAGTAACAGAAATTCAGTACAGAGGCTGAGACAAGTATTTGAGCTCTGTAACACAAATAATTTTTAAAATAGAAGATCAATACAGCATTACATTTTCCAATAAAGAAATTAAAATAGGATGACCTATTTTAACTAAATACATATGACCTTTTAAATAACAACTTACTACATCCATCAGCTAAAATTTATAACAATCCCAAATACAGTCTTTATTACGTTTGAATTGTTTTGCATCACATGATGGAGTGCTGTATATTTAGACATTAACACTGTGCCTGTATGTTTACATCTACCATTCACATCAAGTGTAAAATTAACTAGAACATACATTTGCACTGAAAGACTTTATCTATTTCATTTTATGCTGATCATTAACTAAGAATATTTCCCTCTAGAGATTTATCACATTAATTAGCTCAGAAATTACTTATAGCAATTAAGTATATTGTTCTTGAACTCTTTAGAGATTATTGAAATACTTTTGTTGCTACTATGGGGAAACATAAATAATGAGGACAACCTTTATCCACAAGAAAAACCTATTTGCTTATAGAGCCTCTTTTTAAACTCTTCTCAGTCCTTCCTTCCTCCTGCCCTGATGGACTTGAAATGGACTAGTTCATCTGCCAGAAGTCTAACATGACTAGAGAAACTTTTCAGAAACTTTAACAGAATCTGAACTCTGACATACAGCTACCATGCTATGACAGTGATCGTTGAGCAGTTTTTCTTTATGTATGCAGCAGGCCCAAATGCTGAAAATGGCAAGCACAATGTACTTCTGTAATCCAGATCCCCACATCACCGCTGCTGCAGGTATAGAGGATTTCTACAAAGGCTTTCAGAGTTATTATGAAGGGACTGAAAAGTGCACCATCTCACAGGATAAACCACACAAAGAGAGAAACACATATTTACATGGCTTAGAAACTAAAGGAGGAGGAAGGCCTGCTTGAACCAGGAAGCCTTTTAGAAAGTGTAAAATCTGACAGTACTGAATATCAAAGTACTACTACTTTTTTTTATACAGCGAACAGCATGGCTTAAATTTCTCAGGCTTGACATCCCATCGGGTTGATGCGTCATGTCCCTTTTTGTCAGCCTGTCACGTCACACAGTGTAATGTGGCATTTCAGTGTAACGGGCTGAGACACGTCATGCCAATGACATGTCAAGCTTGTGAATTTCAAAAAGACACAGTTCAATGAAAAACATGAGTTTCTAACTGCCCTGGAGATTTTCAACCTTAAGAAATATATATATAAAAAAAGACTTTCTTCTCCAGTGATTTTGCCATTGGATAGCACATGTTTTTTGGTGTTATCCATGTGTAGAAACAGGGCGCAGATATTTGCATAAATGGACATCTTTATTAACCAAATCTTAAACTGCTACTTCAATTGGATAATTAGGAAAGCTCCACAGTGCCCCACTGTTCAGTGAGCAGATATTTTTGTCTATATTTAATAGACTTAAAGCAGTGATGGGACTTGTAGCCTTTTTCAATGACAGAGGAGTGTAAATACTCAAATTCCACAACTAGGATTGTAATGATTCATCCCATATCCCTTTTTGTGCTATTATGTAAACCAGCACTTATAATAGCATGTGTGATTATTTGGGGAGGGACTGATTAGCTAGTGATAGTGAAACTAACTTGCATAGCTGACGATAGATGGAAACTACCCCTGTACATTACATGCACATATATTTTAGATTTATTTGCAAAATACAAAGAGTACCTGTTACCAACTGTAGGCATCTTTGATAAATCATTATCATTATCACAATCTATCAACACAGATCTAGCAGCATAATGTTGCCCACACCATACAATTAACCAACTGAAAAATATAAACAATTATAAATAATAGAATACCAAATGCCAACCTTTATCCCACAGAGCCTTTCCCAAAAGCTTGAGGGAAAAGGATGGTTTTGCAGCATATTCTGAAAGTTAAAACATTATTTTGGACCAAAGATGGAGGGAAAAGTGAGTCCCAAGGTCAAAAATGCCAAATGTCTCCCACTGAAACCAATGAGGCTAAAAAAGCAAGTGTTTTTGCTGTTTTCAGATGCAATCTCTCTCAGACAGAAAAATGTTAAACCACTTAGGGCCCGCTAAATCAAAAACATCACCTTAAATTCCACCCAGAAACAAGCAGCAGCCAATGAAGATCCCAGACTACTGGTGATTGATGGAATATGTTACCAATGGGACATATCACTTATATATATATCAAATAGGCTGCTGCATTGTAAACCTTGTCCTCAAGGATGTTAAAACCACATGACTAACTATGAAAGAGAACTGATAGACAAAGCATATCAGCATGGTCATGATCGTTCACCTATGCAACCAGTGCAGTCTCTCTGCTGCATCCAGGCCTTTAACTGGATTGAGAAAGTCAAGAAAAATTGAGGCCCATAGAAACTGTGAGAGTTCTCTTACCACAACCTGTCCAGTAAGTCTTTAAATAGATTTGCCAAGCAAATAAAGTGATAGTTCATGAGACTGTCCAATATGATCCATCCTTCCACAATAGTCCGTCACCAGGTAGAAAGGCATGAATCAAAAAGGATGCTGGGCTTTTGGCTCAAGTACAGAACTAGGACTTCAGACATCTGGGTTCAATTTTCACCTCTGCCATATATTTCCTGTGTCACTTTAGGCAAGTCACCAAAACTCTGGTCCAATTTCTCCATCAGAAAAAAGGGAACTGTAATATTTCCATAACTCACAAGCATGTTTCAAGGACAAATGTAGGGTATTCCAAGAACAAATTAATAATTATGAAGTATGTAGATACAATATTGACAAGGAGCCATCAAGAATGGTGTTCAGCAGCCAAAAGCGCTCAGTGTGGTAAACTGTTAGCAGTGCCAAGTCTCTGTTTACACATCTATTGTTTATGGTGCTAAATCTCTCTTTAAACAGTGATATATGCTCAAAGATATTAGACCTCTATTACATCTGTCATAAAGGTCAGAGGGGACAGATCATCACTTACACCTGTTGAAGGTCAGAGGTGACAGATCTCTAACTATCACTTTCTCTTTAGCTTACTCTCTTCTTATTTCTTAATACCAGAAGAGACTTCAAGAGTGGTAAAGGTTTTCACTCATCTACTTACAGCAAGAAGACTCCTTTTAGTGATATAAATAATTGTATTAAATTCTGCTTTTTGGTTACTGATTGACATCATGGGATCCATACTTAGGTAAAATCCATTTTATTCCAGGAGTACAGATTTGATTTACAGCAATTACTTACCAACATTTCTCTAAAAATACTTTTGTTCCCCCACTTTCATAGCTTCATAATCTTTCAGAGATCAGCATAAATACCTGAGAAGAGGAGGAAGACATGAACACTTAAAACTGTAGAGTGATGGTATAACACAAGACACTGAAGTGTTCTGACAGTCTAATTAAAACATAGTAACCAAATAGATTAGCTATTTTTAAAATAATAACCCAAATGTCTCATTATAAAATAATTTTCTTATTGCAAGTGTTATTTTTCCATTAACAATTTGAACAGTAAAACTTTTAGAAACTTGTAATTTTACTGAATCAAAAAATTTTACTAACCGTAGTAACAGAGAACACTGTGGTATTGAAAAAGACATGGTAACAGCTAACTTCTGCTCTCAGTAATACCCATGCAAGCTCAATAACTTCATTTGACATTGCATAGGTTTAAATGAGAGCAGAATTTGGCACAAAATCCTAAATTGTGTGCTAGATAAGCTGAAGTAGGGTTACCTTCTCATTAGGAAGGGTAACCCCACCCTGGGGAATTTTGATCTTACTGAAATTGGATTTTTCATTATAATAATAAAACACAATGATCTTGGAAATACTACCCCAAAATATACCACACAGTAAAAATAATAAAGTTGCACTGTACTAGATACTGTGTAAAAATATGTATTCCCATAAAGCTATAAACTACATTAAAAACAAACTCTGCATTTAAGTCTAGGGATTTGCAAATACCTGAAAAAAAAAAAAGAAAATAAGAGATGATTTACCTACACACATTAATGTCTGCTGTTAGACAAGTATATTTACTTTTAATCTACTAGTCAGTGAACTATATTCTCAAGTTTCTCTTGTATATTCACCTCTCTAGACCTGACATCCTCCTAGATATGCAGGCAGCTCATAACCTAGAGTGTGTAAGACAGCTAGACATGGATCACACAGCCCTTGTAAAGCACCTCCTTTGTATCAATGTGCATTCCAGGTAGTAAGGGCCATAAACTGCCCTACCCATAGAAATACTATTGCCACCTAATAGATAACATTTGAACATGAAAATCACATGTAGCCATTTCTACACTGCAGCTACCTCCTCAGACTAGGGGAATACCCTGAGTCCCAGTGTCATGATGTGCCATGAAGTGACTGTCATATTTTACATCTACTGCCCCAGACAAATCAAAGCATCCTTCTAACAATCCATTGTTAAGCAAATTGATAGGCCTACACTGTAAAATTACTTTCTCAAACTTGGGTGCAGGTGGATTAGGAGCTTTGTTGTAAGTCTATATCTACTATTAATGGTCAGGAAATAAACCTATTAACATCTTTCCATGAAAGAAAGTATAAGAAAAAGATTTTTTTTTAAAAACCCTAGCTCTGCTGAAGAAAGAGAAAGACGGTCTTAAGACGCAGTGAAACTTTCTGGAGGGCTGGAGCCATGATCCAGCATGTAAAAAGGCAGTCTAAAGGAAAGATGATCTTGACTTTGATGTTTCAGAATCCTGAATCCTTGTAGGAATACAAGAGAGGAACCTGAAATTACCTCTGCCCCAGAAAGTCCCAAGGAGTAAAGGTTTTATTTCTCTTTCTTTCCCCGAACTTTCCTTTCTAATGGGAGGTACAGACACACTGTTCTAGCATTAGCCAGCTCTCACAACCTATATCAGATCTGTCATCCTCTGTTTCTCCACCCTTATCTAAATTTATCTCATTTATCTAAAAATCCTGACTACTTCTCTGTTCCAGGAACTGTAGAGAAAATAATACAAAATGGACTTTTATAGAATAAAGGCAGGGGTACCTATACACACAGCATATATCTCAGCAAAAGAGAGGATCGAGAAAAAACTTCATCCTATTTCTTTTGGCCTGGCTAACTCCTTTTTCATTTATTGCATATAATCCTGTATATATCAGAAATGGGTCTGTGCTACAAAATCTGCAATAGATTCAATTTTTCTGAAGTTAGATCAGCAGAATTTGTTCAGTTGATTATAGATTCAAGATTCAGCTATGAAATTTGACTTCAAATTCAAGCTTCTTCAAAATTTCAGGGTACGTCTTTACTGATGGTGGCAAATTAGCTGCCGTCAGATCGATCCTTTCAGATCAATTGAGTGGTCAGTGAATACCTGCTCAATTAATCCAGAAGTTGAAGCATTAAAACTACCCCCTCAAGTGGCACATCGCTGTCTCAACAGGAATGCATTTCCCATCAATGCAGTGAAGACTTGCGTAGAAGAGGTGTTATGCAGCTGATGGGAGTTACACAAGCTACTCTGCATAGCTTGCGTAACTCCCGTTGACTGCTGTCAAACTTCAAGGTAAGTGTAAACCAAGCGTCAGGATGTCTGGATTCTGATTTGGTTCAGGCCCATCTCTAGAGCGTGTGTGTGTATGTGTGCACATGCACACACACAAGATTTGCTTTTGAAACCTGGCCTAGATTCTGGTACCAGTTAGACTCAGAAATTCGCAGTAAATCCACTGATTTCAGTGGAGTCATTCTGGATTTATACCTTTGTAATTAGAAAATAGACTCTGTCTCAGTACCATCACCATTTTTTAAAATACTCAGTCATTGTTAAAGTATATAACAGTCCTCATACCCACCCCCAGCTTCCTCAGTGTGGCAGAACAGCAAAGATACCTCTTGGAGCCAGCTGTCACATGGAGGTGATATCCCCTTATCTATCTACCTCCCCTTCCCATAGTGCCTTGTGCTCTGAGTGGGGCTCCTGGGCTTGAGACAAATTTGCTCCACCTCCTTGCAGCTTGATTGTCTAATTCAAAGAGCACAGTGGGTTCCAATGGCTGGAGCCTCCCCAGTTAGGAGTTTTTAGCAGCCTTCAAAATCCTCTTGAGGACATAAGACGCCCACAGTCAGCACCAACCTCAATCACCTATCTTTGCTGCTTCCCATGGATGTTTGGTTAGTTGCTGCAATTTGTTTTGTTGCTGCTGGACTTCCTGTTCTGCTATTGGTCCTCATGGTACATTTTTCAAGTCTAGGAAGAACTCAACCCTTATCTTCAAAGTGTCATTGCAAATGATGTTGATGGAGTTGCAGATGGGAGTGAAACAGATGCTGCTTTATACTGCAGAAGGAAAGGAAGGTCTTCAGTGTCTGCAGCGGAAAGTGGTGTCTTGTCTCAACACTCACCCCTTGCATGAGGAAACTGTAAATCAAAGATCAGGCTCAGCCTTCATTGAAATTTGCAAGAAAATCACACCAGGACTCGTCCAGTTATATAACTGCCAGGTATATTGACCAGACAGCAAGTGTGAAAAATCAGGATGGCACCTATATAAGAATAAGTGCCCATATAAGAAAACGCCCCAAATATTGGGTCTGTTCTTATAAAATCAGGATATCTGGTCACTCTAACTGCAGAGGAGAAGAGGGGCTGCTTTTCAGTCCCCATCACAGATCTGTCCATGTTATGGGAGACAAAGCAGCCTTTTTTTTCCACCAAATTCTTGGGTGTGGGTCTTGTTTCCTATGGGGTCCAAGCAAATGGAGCCATTTTAGTGAGAAATGAGCACGAATAAAAATTTGAAATAAAAACTCCCATTAATAATTTTATCCTGACAATTGAGACTGACTTAATCTCCTGCACTTTTCCCCTCACCCCCAGAAAAAAAAACCGCTCTATTTGTGTAAAAAAAACAAGCTCCAGGGTTTAGACCTTGGGTGCAGTTTTAAGCCTGGAATCAATTTTTTGAATTATAAACCCCATGAATATAGGGCTTTAAAATGCAACCAGTGACAGGCCCTTATCTATAGTGGGGCTAGTGGGCACCACTAGAATACAGGAATAAAACTAAATTACATCACTTGTCATCATTAAGAAAAATTTTCATCTCAGCTCCTCATTTGAAAAGCACTATAGTTAATGAATGATTACTGAGCCATGACACCCAAATGACTAAAATATAGGAATTATACTGAGGTCAACTCAAGTATTTTTTAAACCATGAAATTAAGGGACCTATTCACTTTGGTATAGGAGGCCTCTCCTGGCCATTACGTTCCCTTGCAACCCTGCCTTTGAGTATATGGGGATAGCAGGTATTTCTGTATTGGAGATGAAGGCCCCATGCACCCATTTAGAACCAAAAACAGGATTCTTTCCTATGTTCATATGTTTCCTCTGAGCATCTCTGTGCTTTCCTTAAACTTTTCTTCACGCAACTAATTTCCATATAAAGAATATTTGAGAGTGAGAGAATGTACAGAGATCCTTGTTCTTCAGAAAAGGGTATTAAATTATTCAATGGTAAGTCTAGTAACTGAAATTTAGTAATCCACTCAGCTACTTTTATCTGTGCCATTTCTAACAGGAAAGAGAATTTAATGGAGACCCCAGACTTGATCCTGCAGTCTGACTCCGGAGAAGCCCTACTGCGGTCCAGCGTTGAGCCAAGATGGTCAACTTATCTCTTTCTACATTGTTAGAAAATGTTAATGTTAAAATGTAAAGAAGTAATTAAAAAAAATTAAATGGCTTATCCACACAGTTCCTTCTCTATCTGAAATTTAGAAAGCTGTCTTTTCTATTTCCTTTATTTTTACTACAAAACAGTCAGATGAAAAGGGCAGGCAGAAGCAGTGTGACTGCTCTGATAAAGGAAATAGAGGATAGGCACAAGCAACGGAAAGAAGGCAGTAGCCTTGGGGAAGCTAGTCTGTCCCTCCGCCTGCAGCTACATTACTATTTTCAGTGTCCTAGCTCAATCACAGCTAGCATGCATATGCCTAATTGAGTTGCAAATCATACCTTCAGCTTCATGCCTTCATGTAGACATACCCAAAGATTCTCCAGCTTTGAGTCTGAACACTGCTGATACAAAGGCAAGCCCTACCCTTTAAAACATGTCACAACAAGCAAGAGAGAAAGTGGGCTCTAACGACTGGAACAGACAACAAAGTCTGGATTCCAGGCCTTATTTTTAGCCCTTCCTCTGATTTGTTGTGTTGACTTCCGCTACATCTCTGTGCCTCAGTTTACTCATATGAAATGAATACTGTACCCTACCCAACAGTAATGTTGTGAGCCTTAATTAAGATTAGTAAAGTCCCAAAGTGCTGAATAAGTGCAATATATTGTAGTTATAAAACTTTTTAACTCAGTTTCCCCTGTCCATTAACATTAAAAAATGTTTGTCCTAAGGCAAGTCAATGAGTTTGAACTAGCAAAACACACACACCTTTCATTGAAACTTCCAAAACCCACATATTTAGCAGTTTTACCTCATGTGTGAAATATCACCAATTCTGTATGGTAGTAGTTTTATTTTAAAGTACGTGAGATGTACATCTGAATTCTTTCATACTAAAATACATGCAACATTCATGAAGGGGGGAAAACAACAGGACTTTTGGTAAGTTATGGCCAACGAGGGAATGATGATAGAACACCATACAACAGTGGGTTTCAAACTTTCTTTCTCGGGACCCAGTTGAAAAATTCACTTATGCCCGCGACACAACAATTACATCTTTGAGCAATGCATTCCAGTTTGGCGGTGATGGCAGCAGCAGGGGGTGATGCAACCCAGTAACTGAGGGTCTGTGACCCAGTACTGGGTCCCAACCTGTGGTTTGAAAACCACTGCCATATAACATACACCAGCCATATCAATTTTCTAATCTAAAATTCTAAACAGCCATGCCTTTCCCAATACATAATAATACATAATTTCCCAGGGTTGCATTCAAAGTATCTCAGCCTCCGAATAGTGCGAAAATTTTTTCCTAGATTTTAGAGATGAAAGTGTAAGTAAAAGTGAAGGTTGCCAAATTGAAACTGACGAATGTAGGCCACGTGTTAATTGTCACCTTGCTATTTTGCTTGCGCTCGTCGTGTGGTTGGTGATAGCCAGAGATGTTGATGGATTTTGACCCGTTTTAAAATATTTGGCATTCTCAAAAAAAACAAAAAACAAATGGCAGAGAAGTAAGGTCTGCAGTCCACAGAGAAAGAAAAGGAGAGAGAAGGGTTTCTGACAGCTCAAGCAGAGGAGGCAAATTAGAAAGGAAAGCCGGTACCACTACCATATGTGCTCATAGCTAGTCAGGACAGCTGGCAAGAAACATTGCACTTCCCTTCTTTATGTCCAGAACTGTGATACATTTCTTTATATGGCTATCAATAATACTGAATGATTAATGCTAATGATTTATGTTAATTTCATTATAAGCTTTATTTGTTGCCCAGTGCTGAATTAAGACTGTCAAATCATCCGTTTCTACGCTGCTAAAGATTTTTAAAATGCAAGGCTAAAACATAACATCTGAACATTAATATGTTAATATGCCTCTCTTTCTCACACACGCACACGCACACACACACACCATGAAGACAAGAAAAAAATGGCTCTTTGAAGACAGGGCAATTGTGGTTTAAGGATCTTAGCTCCACTTGCTCCCAAAATTCAAAAATTAAAAAAGAGAAAACATTGTCATTTTGAATTCTTCTATTACCAGTCTGAAAACCAAAATAAGACTCTTCATGTACTGCCATCAGCTTGAATAACCACATTCCCTAAACACCTGAGTAAGTACCACAAAACCCACCTCACCATGGGTGGTCAAACTCCCTGCTCAGAGGCACAAGTGTTTTCCCCAAGTAAAGTAGACATCTCTAATTCACCTGCATCAACAGTATGGCTTCAAAAATGTGTTCTGAAGCATGAATGTGTCCAGGTGTGACTTTCATGGTATTTTTCCCTGTAATTTCCATTTTCAATCCTGCTTTTCAGCTCTGTAGGTGAACCACTTAGCAAACAATGATTTTAGCCTTATGTCATGGCACATAGCAATTGTAATGGGATCAAACCCTGACCTGTTACTTATTAACTTATAAGTTCCTCTAATGTTGGGCCTTGTATATAGGATGAAATAAATGCTATAACTATTGACTATGAGCTCAGTTTTTATAACATGTTATCTTCAAGTACCGTCTGCTACAAGTAGATTTATTTTGCTTTCTTTAATTGGGACAAACGGGAGTATTTAGACTATGGTTTAAATGGCTAACATACTCTTTTGTCTAAGTAGAAATAAAGCTTGGGAATTGGATTCCTACAAAGACAGGGAGTTGTAGCTTTTGGGGCATGACAATAAGTGTACATTTTTTATATTTTTTATTTTTTTTGCACCGATGTAGCATTTTTACCTCACAGCTAGAGACTCAAATCCTTACTATAGAGCATAGTACTTACTAGCGCGAGAACCCCTCTCAAAGCCATTGGGGCTATTCACCATAGTGTTTATCAGATCAGGTCTACTTTTTGAATCTGGGCCTTGTTCCTATATATGGCTACAGTTTTAGGTGCTTACCCAAAGTTTCCCTAAATCACTTGAGTCTCTGACCCTGATCTGAAATTATCACATGACCATGTTCCTTCATTAAGTTTCCCAGAACTCAAAATATAGCCAAATGCTCTGGAGGAGAATGAAAGTGGTGGGACATCTCTCACAGAATTCTCTTTTGTTTTTCTCTCACCTTTTCTGCATTCACTGGAATTTCTCATCTTTGGCCCCTGCTGTGCGTTGGTCCTTTGAATAGCTGTTTGGCAGATGACAACAAAAAAAAAAAAAATTCTGAAATTTAAACCCTGACACCAGCTAGGGTGTTGGGATAGCTTCAAAATAAAAACAAATTATATATATTGCAGCTATAGTTATAAGATAGGACATGATTAGAAGCATAAGAAAAATGCATACCAAATTTTACCACCTTGTTTCTTTCTCTCGGATTCCATTACTTGCCGCTTTAAATCTACAACATTTAGGTTTTGTACCAAAAAGGAAATATTCTATTTGCTGCTCCTGCTTTTTATGATGGAACTGCAGTCCTTCCAGTTTGGTCTAGGCTATACAGTTAACAACTGTCAAAACATATGGACCACCCCATTTATCAAATAATCTACTCTTTGAATAGATAGGCACTATCAGCAATCTGGTATTGATCTTTACAGGCTACAGCTATTGTTCATCTGAACATCCAGAATGGCAGAAGGAATTAATGAAAGAAACAATACAATGCATACGAATCACACAGCACACAACTTTTTAAAAGTTTTGCAAAGTTTATGTAGTTATCAAAAGTATATTACTATGGACACAAGGGATTCAGGATTATTAACAGGATGGAAGGGTAAGGCTAGTGGTAACGTAGTTGTGATGAAAAACGTCACCTACGCCAAACAAGTTCTGCAGACTTCCGCTGTGTTTACTTCTAGTTCCTGGTTGCAAATAGCTTACACTAATCCAGCATGATAAATCCCTTGCAATGTGTTATACTGGCATTCACTAGAATTGAGACTGAGGTGGCACTTTCATTAAAAGCTCCATTCTGGGGCATGTTTAATGTCTTGGACATTTCAAATTGCATCTGGCTGAATCTTGGCATACAGCTTGTCAGTCCAGATGCACACTTTTTGTTTATTTGTTTTTTACAGAAAATTGCATAAATTGATAGAGACATTCCTAAGTTCCATAGGGACTAAAAATAATAGATGTTAGTGGTTTGGGACACTTTTTAAAATTCAAACCAACAAACATATACACAATCACCTGTTAAATTTTCAATCAAGCACCTTTCAGGCTTTCTCCCATGCTCCCTGGGTGGAGCTCCCTGCAGAGATCATGGAACTTAGTGTTCCTTCAAGAGCTCCAAAGTTAAGATGTCTATGAAAAAACCAATAGTAGTTGGGTTGCTGAAGTATCATGACCGTTGCTTGTCCTACTGAGAAGTTCTGTCTCACTTTGTGCTCCGCCATCTATTTTTCATATCTGCAAGGAGTGTCTTGTCTTATTCTTCATAAGCACTTTCGGGCAGGAACCCTTATTGTTACGTGCTTGTACAGTACCTAGGGCAATGCTGCCCTCCTCTATGCTTGGGGTACCTTGGCATGATGTGATACAAATAAACAATTAATAGTAATGAATATATAAATGTATACATAGTTTAATTTAAAAATAAACATAGTAATAGCAAAAGTAATGCCTTACGGATTAATTCTCTCTGTGTTTCATTATTATTGCTATTGAATATTTGTTTTAGGGTGCCAACTAGAGTCTGTACCTACAAGACCCCATCATGCTAGGCACTGTAAGAAAAGAGAGTCTCTGCTCCTAACGGCATACAGACAAATAAGCAAGACAGGAATAGGAAGCAATGTTACCCCCATTACACAGATTGGGAATTCAGGCACAAAGATATTCAGTGAATTGCCCAAAATCACACAGGAAGTCTGTGGGCGGGATTCTCTTCTGCTCCAGAGCTCCACTGAGCACAGAGAGAGGAGGACTCAAAAAGCCAGTTATGGCTCTAGTCAATAGCCAAGCCAGAATGAGAACTCTGGAGCACCTGACTCCCAATCCCAAACTAGACTTCATTGGTTCCCCCTTAGAGAGAACATATGAAGTATTCACCTGTTTTCATGTCTCAGACCATTAAAATCACACCGTGCAAAATCCTGAAGCCCCATTAAGCAAAACTCCAACTAAAGTCAATTGAAGTCAGTGATACTGAGGAAGGACCAACAGAGAGATGGGTAAGAATACCAGAATTTGATCGATGGTTTCTAAATGAAGAAGTTCCATGAGTCTGACCATCTGCTAATACTGATGACTCCCTAAGCAATACATGCTCCAGAAGACCATGGATGCGTCCTCCAAAACCAGCCTATCTCCTGCTGCTGAAGCAAAAGCATCATCAGAGATCATGGTCTACAAGTTATTTCTCTAAAAGTGATGGATGAGAAATACTCTATTGTAACACAAGCTTGTTATTATTTTTACCATGTGAAGTCCACACGGATGTAAAAAAGACTATCCCATCAATGACTTACACAAAGCATCAAATGGCAATAATGATGTACAGTAATATTCGCTGGCATTGCATAGAAATATCAAACAAAATAATCTAGCTACATGTTACCTTTTCAAAGTTTGAGAAATTTGATGGGAAAAACTGCATAGAAGCTCAGAGGAAAGCAGAAGGCAGCATAACAAAAACACTTTTGATTTAAGATCACTGTCTTGTGAGTGGTTGGGAGAGTCAATTCACTCCATATCACTTTTAGAATGGATGATCTTTGCTACCTAAGGTGCCACTAAAATAAATAAGATACTTGCTGTATTAATTTTAGTGAGACGTCACATACTAAGGTGTTCACTCTATGGGTATTCATTACCATGAATCTTCTAAAATCACCTCACTTCCACTCACTCAGACAGGTCTGGGCAGCAGTTGGATGCACAGTGCTATGTTCCCACAAACTGGAGAATGATATGGAGCCAAAGGAATACTATAAAATACAAATTTCCAGAGGGGTAGCTGTGTTAGTCTGTGTACACCAAAAAACGAGAGTCCTGTGGCACCTTATAGACTTAACAGATTTTCTTCGGCATGAGCTTCCGTGGACTATAACCCACTTCGTCAGATGCAGTGGGTTATAGCCCACGAAAGCTTACGCTGAAGAAAATCTGTTAGTCTATAAGGTGCCACAGGACTCTCGTTGTTTTTATAAAATGCAACAATAGCACTGCGCTATTCAATAGTATAAAATGCAAACAATGGCACACTGCTATTCAACAGCAAGTGTTTCTGGGAAGTTTCCCAGTCATTTTCCAGGGGAGATTCATGTGACTTTCAAGTTTTGTCTAAGTTTTTGAAAGATCTTACTAATTTTCAGCGATTAACATAAATTTAAGGCTGTGTCAGCATTTCTCTTATGAACCCGATTTCTCAAGGGTGTAGCAAATGATTATAAAAAAATTGTTCTGAGTTAAACCTCAATACTTAGGGGTAAATTTTCAAAGTGCAGTGTGGCACTTTAGCCGCCTATGTCAGAACAAAGTCAACAAGGAGTTGCATAGCTGAAGCCCCAGTCAAAGCTTTGAAATTTGACTTCAAAGTCTCACCTCAGGAACAAATTCTATCAGACACGCACACGCACACACAAATTAATTTGACCTCTTTAAATTTCAAGAGAGCCTACTTATTACTACACAGCACTGTAACTACTTTTCATAAAGATCTTGACTATGGAGCTTAGAAGCTTCTCAACAGACGATTACTGCTTTAGTGGGTGGAATATTAAATATAGGAGAACAGATTTACTCTTGGACTAACTGGAAATAGACAGGGTAAAAAAAAACAAAACCATGACTGCTTCCTGTCCCACATGAAAAAAAGATCTGTATTTGTTTATGCTTCAACATGACTATACCAACGGAAATTATTCTTATTAAATGCAATGTTATTAAGTCGAGAGAGATGGATCTTTTCCTATTGCCAAGAACCAGGTAAATGACTCAAAATAAGTAAAATGGCCAATGTTTTACATGGAAACGCTTGAAGGGGAATATATTGAATATAAAGATAACTAGTGTGTGGCACTGAAGAAAAATAATTTTTCATTGATATAAGGCAGCAGGGCTGGAAAAAACACAAATATAGTGGAAGATCCATTAACTGGATGACAAGAAACAGTGTTCACAACTACTCACTAAACGGGTTTTGATTCTTTAGTACCAACATGCAGAATGATCCTTACATTATGTTGCCAAGGAAAACCTAAAATGTATTTATTTCATAATGAAACTTCTCCCATTATCATAATGCAGCCATCACAATTGTTGCAAACACAATGTGATCTTGAACACCTAAATACAAATGTTAAATTGGACATTTTTTACAAGGAGGGCATTATAAACTTCTCTAGAGATTTGTCTTGCTTGGCAAACTCCTAGCAGAGGCCATCTATAAACTGAAAAATGTGACTTCTAGGGACAGAGGATGGTCTTAATTAGAATGGGGCCATCTTTGAAAGTAAGTCCAAAGAACAAGAACTATTGCACGGCCGTTAAAGTTAACATTGCATTGTGGCATGATAACTTGATTGTAACTTGTGGTAATTTGGTGAGACTAGAAGCCTCATCATTCATTCTTGGCAAGTGACCTTTTGCATTCTTTAATGTTTAAATATAGCGTAACTCTATCATGCCCCTGAAGCACCACATTGCCCCCTGAGCCTGAATTCAGCAGTCAACTTGGGAGACCAGTCTTTCATCAGAGAATGCAAACACAGATGACCAAATTAAAGTTTGACAGTGTGGTGGTCCCTGTCTAAATCAGGAGGAGTCTTTCACTAGCACAGAGTATCCAAAGCTTATTTAACCACTGTTTTGGCCGCCAAATGGAGGACCAAATTAGCTAGAGGCAAAGGGATTGTATCTCCTGTACTATATGCACATATCAGGACTAACTCCATTATAATTAATAAAGTTATACTAGTCTACAATTGATGCAACTAGGACAAGAATCAAACAGAGGAATAAGCTTGTGATGTTCTGTTAAATTATTAATAGATTGGTTATATGACTATAATACTGCCTAATAGAGTTTGGGCTCCTGACTACTTCTATTCAATGGGCTCAGTTTGACTTATAGAGAGTTAATATATTTTTATAACCATTTTATTTATAAATATCCTGAATTCCATGAGGTTTTTTTTACACAACTAAATATTTACTTTTCAGTTTTAATTTGATCAGATATCTTTGCTTTGTACATCATTTGATATCAACAGAACTCCTCGACAATTAAAGCAAAAATATTTGTAATAGGTTAAATTATGGCTTCAAATTATCAGTGTTCTAATTATTCATCAAATGGTGGTATTTTACCCTGTGAGCTAGCCTTTAGCATATATTTGTATGCACAAATGCCATAATGACCAATATGCGGTAAAAAAAAAAATCCCACTTTAAATTTCACATGAACGATATTTGCACAAAATTTTCATAACCAATACTACACTGTTTCTTAGTGTAATTTATATGAATAATTAAACGTGAAAAGGGTGTGCCATTGTAAATTAGATCATCACATGCAATTAATAAATATGTTTAAATTAACTCATCAAAAGTCCAACTTCTTGACTCTGCTTGGGGGAAAATTAGGTACCAACAGCTTCAATAAAGGTATTTAAGAAAGGAAAGATCATCTATGTACCATAGGATTGTATTTTGTTATGAATTAGATATTATTTTGGATTGTTTTTCTAGCCTATTTTATTTATCATTATCATGATCATCAATCTCAAGGGAGAATAGTTTGACATCCACCCACTTTGTAGCCTCCTCTGCAACACTGCTGCCTGATTAAATAAATAGGGCTATTGATTGTGATTGCGTAGTTTAGACCTGTTCATTTCTGATGGTATAAATTTCTGTCACAATTTGCCATTCACTTCCTGATATTCAACCCTATACTCTGGATCATCTTTCAATCGCGATGTAATGCTAACAGGCGCAGAGACTCCCTGATAGATCCCATAGTTACAGGGTCTTGCACCATATTATGATGGGAATGGCACCAAATTAGCCATTACCACAAATGTGCCAATAAACAGACTGCATAAAAATTACATATATTCCATCTGTGTCCATAAGCATGGTGCCATACTGGCACAATGCAAATATCATTGCCCAAAGCCAGCACTCAGTGTCACAAGCTATGTTTCAAATACATTTACTGAAATTAGTTTGAATTGCTATTGCAATACCTGAAGCACTACACTTATTTGTTTAGAGTAAAATGACACTGCATGGCACCTGTGTCAAAGAACTGAATCCTGTATAAGGTAGCATCAGTTAGCTAATTTCGGTGAAGAGTATGACTAAATGTCTAGATACACCACATCTACCACTTCCCCTGTATCCACAAGGCTTGCTACCCCATCACAGAAAGCTATCTAATTGGTCTGACACAATTTGTTCTTGACAAATCCATGTTGACTATCACTTAACATCTTAATCTCTTCTAGATGTTTGCTAATTGATTCCTTAATTATTTGCTCCATTATTTTTCCTGGCACAGAGGTTAAACTGACTGGTCTATAATTTCTTATTTCCCTTTTTATAGATAGGCTCAATATTTTCTCTTTTCTGGTCCTTTGGGACCTCTCCAGTCTTCCATGATTTTTCAAAGATAATAGCCAATGGCTCAGATATCTCCTGAGTCAGTTCCTTGAGTATTCTAGGGTGCATATCATAGGCCCTGGTGACTTGAAGACATCTAACTTGTCTAAGTAATTTTTTACTTGTTCTTTCCCTATTTTAGCTTCTGATCTTATCACATTTTTACTGCCCTCCCCTACATCTGGCATCCAGTCACCACCAACCTTCTCGGTGAAGACCTAAACAAAGAAATCATTTAGTTCCTCTACCATTTCCACATTTTCTGTTATTGTTTTCCCTCTTCGTTAAGTAATGGCCCTACGCTGTCCTTGGTCTTCCTCTTATTTCTAATGTATTTAAAATGGTTTTTTGTTACCCTTTATACTTTAGCTAGTTTGATCTCAGTTCGTGCCTTGGCCTTACACAATTGTGTTATTTGTTTATAGTAATTCTTTGTAATTTGACCTAGTTTCCATTTTTTGTAGAACTCTCTTTATTTTTAGATTATTGAAAATCTCTTGGTTAAGCCAGGGTAGTATCTTGCTATACTTCCTATTCTTCCTACGCAATGAAATAGCTTGCTCTTGTGCCCTTAATAATGTCTCTTTGAAAAACTGCCAACTGTCTTCCGTTGTTTTTCCTCTTAGACATGCTTCCCAGGGGATCCCTCCTACCAACTCCCTGAGTCTGCTAAAGTCTGTCTTCTTGAAATCCATCGTCTTTATGTTGATGTTCTCTCTCCTACCATTCCTTAGAATCATGAACTCTGCCATGATCATGATCATTTTTACCTAATCATGATCATTTTTACCTAAGATACCTTCTACTTTCAAATTCTCAACCAATTCCTCTCCATTAGTCAAAATCAAGTCAAGAATGGCCTCTCCCCAAGTAGCTTTCTCCACCTTTTGAAATAAAAAATTGTCTCCAATACATTTCAAGCATTTGTTGGATAATCTGTGCCTTGCAGTGTTATTTTCCCAACAGATGTCTGGGTAGTTGAAGTCCCCCATCACCACTAAGTCCTGTGCTTTGGATAATTTTGTTAATTGTTGAAAAAAGCCTCACCCACCTCTTCTTCCTGGTTAGGAGCCTGTAATAGACCCCTACCATGACATTACCCTTGGTTTTTACTCCTTTTACTTTTACCTGGAGATTTTCAACGTGGCCGTCTCCTATTTCCATCTCCACCTCAGCCCAAGTATAGATGTACTCAGGTTACATCTGCTCAGGTTAACAGTGTTCCACAGCAACACAGATGGCAGCTCAGAACTAGCCCTCTGTGTATGTACCCTCCGGGTCGGAAAGGAATGACCTTGAGGAAGCTGACTTGAGTGGCTATCTTTGCTGCCATGGACACACTGCTATTTTTAGACACTTGTTTGAGCAGAACTAGTATGAGTTCATCTACACAAGCTGGGAATCACATCTCCCAGAGCTAATGTAGACATACCCTTAAAAAAGTTGGGATACCGTGGAATGCAGTCATCCCAATCACCAATCCAAAGCAGAAAATGGAGGAGGACAGGCTGCTATCCCCAGAACAAGAAAGAGTGAAAGGGGAAGAGACTCACAAGATCACAGGAAGACATCATGGCAAAGAGAGGGAGCATCATAAAGTCTGCTGAAGACTCAATGGAAGACTGCAGGAATTAAGGGGAAGGGGGCTTAATGTCTTTATTCCCTTCCTCCTGAGAACAAGGAGGAGAGGACAAGGATCTTTACACAGCCCCTCCACACAACAGTGGCAGGAGAGCAGACCAGGTGGCAGCCAGGTGCTGAAAGTCTCATATTAGTTTTCAATGGTTTTAGTTTCACAAAAGGCAGCCCGGCTTTATGAAGCACAGAGTATCTGAGAAGCATGACTGGAAAGCCTGATCTCAAATGTGATGAACAATGCCCAGTGTGTAGTATCCACAGTTTCCACTATGGAGTGAAGTTTAAAACCAACACTTTCTCACCATTTCTCTTATCGCTGAACATCATATTCTGAACAGTCAACCTGTTTTTATTTTGTTCTTTTTCGAGGAAGGAGATGTTAATTTCATTATCACCTTGCCAACACTTTGTCATGATTTTAATGATTCTTAGCAACCTGCTATTGAGCCACTTCTAAATCTGAGAAAATTGAGAACAAATAACATGCAAAACTCTAATAAAATAGGATCTGCTACTGGGAGTAAGAAAGGGTGTGGAACTCAACCAAATTTGCCAACTTAAAACAAATAATATCACCATTAAATCTTTCCAAAGATTGTTTCCTCACAGAAAAGCCAGGCAGTTGACTGTGAAAACCAATATTCCATCTTTATATGGGACATGCTGCACCTCACGTATACCCTTACGGTATGATCTGTGTATCACTTATGCTCACCCTAACAGTGTAACTGTGTATTGTCTGATACAAAGTATCTCATGTAAGGTGTTTTTGGAAGGCTCATGACACACTGAACATTAATATTATGATAGCATGTTTCTTGCAAGATCATACATATGTACAGATAGGAAACTCTGACATGTCATATCCCCAAACATGTGATGCAGACAAATACAAAATTGTGTTTCGACACCCAGTAGAGGCATGCATACAGAACAATGGACTGGCCTAAGCACCTGTGAGAAATTTGGCTCAAGAGGAAAAAAATCACCATTGCCGGACAGGGACAATCACCTGACCCCAGAGAGTGTTGAGGAAACTTCTTAAAAGAAAGAGGCACCCTTGTCTAGGGGCTCTTCCCTGAAATCTTGCTCCCCATGCAACATTAAGGACATGCACATACCCACAAGGAGGGGGGGTCGGGCTGCAAGACATGTCACAGCCAACCTATGTGGTAAGCTGAATACTGACAAACAGCAATTTTAGCTTAGAATAAGAGTTATCTTTTATTTGATTTAATCATCTTTGGATTTATATTAGTCTGACTTATAATCACTTAAAATCTTACTGTAGTCAGGAAAGTTATTTGTTTTTTCTAAAGCAGTGAATGTGGATTGAGTGTATGCAGACTCCTCACTTGGGCTGCGTCTACACTGGTAAATTAAGTCGACTTAAGCTTGCTTAAGTCCACTTAATTTACCCTGCGTCTACACTATAGTTTCCTTAAATCGACTTAAGCAGCTTGCTTAAGTCGACTTAAGGAAAATAAAGTCGACTTAAGGAAAATAAAGTCCACTTTATAAAACCTGCTTTTGAGTAGACCTAAGGCTTAAGTCGACTCCCTAGATTCGACTTAAGCCAGTGTAGCCATGGGGTAGCCCTAAATCGACTTAGGGCTACCCCAGGGCTAAACCAATGCCCCCCCTGCTGGGGGGGACACAGGGGTAGCCTGGCATGCCCCCTACCTAGCAGGGCAGAGCCCTGCCCACCCTTCCCCTATGCCCTGCCAGGGTCCCTGACCCCCTTTGCCCCATTGTACCTAGGTACAATGGGGCAAAGGCTGAGCCCCCTGGCATTGGGCAAGGGGTGCCCCCCCTGCTCCCCGTGGACCTGCCCTAGGTCCCCCTAGCCCCACAAAGTCAACCTAGAGCATCCAGTGTGGACGCTCTAGGTCGACTTTTTAAGTTCCCCTTTAAGTCAACTTTATTTTTAAGTGGGGACACACTAAGTTGACTTAAAATTACAAGTGGAGACATAGCCTTGGAGTGACAGAGCTGACGCATATTTATTCCTTTAATAAATTAATGGACAAGTGCAAATGAGCTTGCAGAGGGCAATGGGCACTTCTACACTGCCAAAAGGAAACCCACTAACCACAGCACTGAGTCTTAGCACCCAAGTTTGTAGACTTGGGGTCATGCTATGGCACTAAAAAGAGAGGTGTAGACTTTTCCGCTCAGGCTCTGGAACCTCTGGTGGAGGGGAGGGTTCCAGAGCACAAGCTCTAGCCCTAGCAAGAACAGCTACCCATCAATTTTTAGCACCATAGCATAAACCTAAGTCTGCAGACCCAGGCTCTGAAACTCTCTGCTGCAGCAGCCCTTCCCCCCATTTTTTTGCAGTGTAGGCATACTAACTCTCTTTACCTCAGCTTTAATCCTCACTTGTCCCTTTACCTCTTTTCCTCTGCCCTGTCCCCCTCACTTCCCTTCCCTTACTTTCCCTCCCATTTACATTAGCCCCTACTAATTAAACTCTCTCCCTCAAACAATTACCGTGGAACTAATTGATGTTTGCTGCTAGCACACTGTTCACTCTTGCTTATGTGTTCTATTACTTCCCTCAACTCGTGTCTGTCTTGTCTATTTAGACTGTAAACTCTTCAGGGCAGAGATATCTATTACTGTGTTTATGCAATATCTAGGCACAATCAACTCTTGGTTGGCCCTTAGGCTCTACCCTAATAAACACGGTTAATAACAAAAACTTGCTCAAACGACCCTGAGAAACACTGAGACCTTTATTGGGAACTGCAGGTGCTTGGCACCACTCAGGATCAGATATATTACATGTTATCCCTTTCCTTGCACCTTTCGTGTCACTTGTTTTCTTAGATCATACACTGGGAATCCAATCACATTTTTGTGTATAGTACATTGCTCAATGGTGCCCTGAATCTAGTTACTGTGATATATACATTAAACATAAAATTAAGAACCAACAAAGTTCCTCTGTATTTGACTGATCACTACATTTTATCTTAAATTTGTTCTACTGTAGCTAAGTCCAAAGTGTAACAGCTACTCTGAATCTGTTTCAGCTTACAGCGTATGACAGTGTTTCCTAAGCCTCATAAGAGTTCTTCTAATCAAACCCCTAGAGGCACGTTAGCAACTAGGTGATTACAGGCATCGCTGTTGTAATTTACAAAATTATAAATGCTTTAATTTTTCTTAGTCATCCGTTTCAATTGTATAAAGTTGCCCAACTGTAATGGAAGTTGCACACAGAAATATTGTTGAAGATTTAATTTGCATGCAAAGCTGCCCACTCTCCACCCATTATTATGAAGTGCTAATGTAGTCACACAGTGCTGCATACATGAATTTACATGATCTTTGGAATGGCACAGCAGCTGTGCCCACATCAATGCACAACTACTTGTTGCCTTTGCAAAAAAAAAAAAAAAAAATACATTTGTGCACTTGATACAAGTTATGCAAGTATGGGTCTGCTTGCACATGTAGTTGCATGTAAAAACTCGGGATTTTACTATGCACACATTTTGTCGTCCTCTAACAAAGAAACTGGCCCAGAATAACTAGATAAACCAGTCAACTCTACTATATTTTATTTTATTAATAGAAGCCAATTTTAACTAGCATATGTGCAAAAAAATCAGAAAAAGTAAACTTGTTTTTAAAAACATTACAATTTTAATTCAGACAGATGGATTCAATTGCATTTTTTTTAAATTACTTTCATCGTAAAATCTTTCAGACAAGTAGGTCCTAGGGCTTCTCAACTTCCCTAATGTCAGGGATCGATCTTCTCTTAATCTTCTTGCATTCGCATAAACACTCACAGAAAGGCCGCTAGTGTACTGTACAAAGCTTATTACTTTAGGCTGCATCTGCAAGTACCTGTCATTATCACCTACCATGTTTCCTGTCTGATTTACTGTATTTAAGAAGTTGTAGCTGTAGGTAAGTAATTAAAGAGCTGTAGGTAGAGTACCACTCTGGTATGACTAATAATCACCACACAATCCTTTTGCTACAATGGAAAAGGGCAAGTCTTTTTCCTCTTCACTTTTGGGGTTTTGCAAAATAGACAACTTACACTGAACCATTTTGCTGTTTCTCTGTTTCAGTTCTTACACTTACAGCATGCTGGATTTTGACCAGCTTCACTAATATGTTTAATGTAATACTTATAAAAACTTACAGTCTATTACACATACCAGGGAGAATCCTGGGGGAAAAAGGAAGCAAATATTTACACATTTTTTAAAGAAAATTCTCCATTTCCGAGGCACCTTTTGTGTTTCTTTTCTGTAAGTAGTCTGTAACACAAATGCCCACAGAAACTGAATTCTAAATTTGTATACACTAATACCTATGAAAAGAAAATCTTCAGTTGACGGTACATGAGCATTCACAACAACAATTTAATTTATGATCCCTCTTCCCCCCTCCCTCCTCCAATTCAGCAAAGCTTGTAAACACATGAATGGGACTTTCCCACACACTTAAAGTGAGGCACCTCAAGCATTTGCCAAATTGGGGCCCTAATAATTAATGCTCCCAAACTGCAATGAGTTCCATCCAGATTCAATGCAGAATTTGGGCTTATGTTCTCCAGAGTCAATGCTATTTGTTCCATTTTATAGGGCAGAAAAGCTTGCACTCCACAATGGATAAGAATTGGCATGATATAATAAAGAAAAGTAAATAGAAGTACTCCATAAAGACAGAACATAAAATAATATCATAGAATTATGAATTTACCTGAAGGGAGAATGCGTAAAGAAAATCAGAACTGTTTTCTTTGTGAATAATTATTTTACAAACTTTATCAGCTTTTGTAAATTAGCTATAGAAAATAAAAGGAACATGAGCATTTTATAGTCCAGTCATTGGTAACAAAAGTTCACCAGAGCTTGAATGGAACTGGAGGAAGCTTATGTCTGCATTGGAATTGTCTGGTTCACATTTCCACTTAATGGTAAATGGTTATCAGTGGACTTCAAAAATGTGAGAGATTCCTTCTACCTAAGATGAATAATAAGTCCCCAAAACTACAGCTGCTTATCTAAACTATCTGAACTTCTCAGATCTGCAAAGGTGAGACAGAAATGTAATGAGATCAGGCTCCCATTTATTTCTCGTTACCCTTTAGTTGATTATTACTCTTAATATATATGATTTGTATTATAGTAGTGCCAAGGGGCAGCGGCTGAAATCAGGGCCTCACTGTGGTTGGCACTGTACATACAGATAGTGAGAATCAGCCTTGACCCCAAAGATCTTAGACGTAAAAAGGATGGAAGAAATTAGAAAACTAGTCTGTAGTCAACAAGCTGAAATTCAATACAGACATACCAAGAAAAAAATCAAATGCACAGCTACAAAATGAGGCATAACCAGCTAAGCAGCGGTATTGCTGAGAAGAATCAGAGCAGAATACGAGTCAGCAGCATTATGAAGTTGCAAAAAAGGCTAATATCATTCTGGGGTCCAGCAACAGGAAATTTGTATGCAAGACACTGGAGATAATTGTTCTGCTCTACTTAGTACCAGTGAGGCCTCCACGGGAGTATTGTGTCAAGTTCCAGACACTACGCTTTAAGAAAGATTTGGACACATTGGAGAGAGTGCAGAGGAGCAAAACAAAAATAATAAAAAGTTTAGAAAACCTGACCCATAAGGGAAGGTTAAAAGAACTGAATATGTTTGGTCTTGAGAAAAGATGACTGAGAGGGGACCTAATAATCTTCACACACATTAAGGACTGTTATAAAGAGGATGGTGATCACTTGTTCCCCATTTCCACTAAAATTAGGTTAAAAAAAAAAGTAATTGGCTTAGCCTTGAGCAAGGGATTTGGGTTAGATATTAGTAAAAACTATCTAAATATATGAGTAGTCAAGTACTGGATGAGATTACCAAGGTTGTGGGGGTTCTGGATTCCCTGTCACTGAAGATTTTTAAGAACAGGTTAGACCAGTGGTGTCCAAAGTTTGCCAGTTGTGGCCTGTCCCCTTACCAGGGAGGAATTTCTCTATGCCCTATTACAGCACAGTAGGCTCAGCAGAGGAGTAAAGGAGCTTGAGCTGAAGTTGGAGCTGGGGACAGAACTCGGGCACAGAATAAGGGCAGAGTTGCATGGACTGGGCTGGAGCTGCACCCACGGTGAAGCCAGGGGTAGAGGCCACGGGGCGGGAGCCGAGTGGACTTGGTGGTGCTTCCTCCAAACTCCTTGTAGGGCTGGCCTGGACCCCATTGTCCCTCCCACTGCAAAACTTTCCTCCACGCCTCTATAGGGAGGAGTACACCACAGTTAGTCAAACACCTGTTAGGGATGTCTCGGTTTACTTGGTCTTGCCTCAGTCCAGGGGGCTGGACTAGATGACCCCTTCCAACCTTACTTTTTGCTATTCCATGAATTATCATTATCCATATTTTACAGATGCAGAACTGAAGCACAGAGATTAATGGTAAAATAGGAGCCTAATTCCTATTTGCAAAAGGGACTTAGGAATTTTGAAAGTCAATAGAATTTAAAAGCACAACTTCCTATGTCACTTTTGAACGTAAGGCTTGGGCATTTTTTAATATTTTATCCTTGGTGACTTGCCCAAGGTCACACAGGAAGTCTGTGGCAGAGTTTTCAACCCTTGAGCCTCAGAACTATGCATCAGCCACAAGGCCATCTTTCCTCCATCCTGGTTTAATCAGCAGTAATATGCTAACACATCAGCTCTCACTGTATTCCAGTACTGCCAATTACACTTAGAATGACAAGATGCAGAAGTGCAAAATCATTTATAATACATTAAAATATCACATAGATTTTTCTAGCTGCAGAAAAACACAACAATTCAAGTTTTGGTCAAAGCTATAAGTGGGTCTTAGCAGTTAAAGATTTAATGTAAGCTTTCCCCAAATGACAGAGTGAATATTTATTAGTTTCATTGACCCTTTTAATATTCAATAATACACAAAAGAGCAGAACAAGGTAGCTGTAGAACTACATTCAAGGATTACAGGAATACAATTAAGTTTGACAATTACATTTGCTGTCATACTTTATATTAAGATTCCATTTATAGTTTACAAAGGATTAATAAATTAACTAATGTCTTAATAAATGGTATAGATGGTTAGAGAGACCAATATGTTGCTTATAACTGTGGCTTATGGCTTTATAAATTTTCAACTTATTACTTTATAAACTTTCTACTATTGTGCTTCTAATCATCGATAACACATCTTACACTCATGCATTAACAGGCTTATAACTTCCATAAATTATGTAATAACTTTTCAAAATAGCTTATAAATAGAATCTTAATATAAATAGGACCACTTTCACATACTATCTATTGCGACAAATGGTGGAATGGCATTTTCGACCTTTTAATTACATAAAAAGGAATATGCCTTTTCAAGAGCCATCCGCTTGGAATTATCAAGATGTTGCAAAAACACTAGTGTTTTGGGAGGCTTTTTATTTTGTTGTTTCCTGAAATAATCCAGAGGTGCAAATCTGTGAAACCACATTCCAGAGTTTAGATTGGACTGCGAAAGTATGATATTACCATTACGTATATCTTAATCGTTGACCCTGGAGAAGTTCTGAATGTTATATGAAACCTGCTGCGGGGCTATGACTTTTATAAGTTAATTTTGAATTTTTGTTCAGAGGGTTAAAATAAACTAAAACCTTTCTAGACTATTTAAATTGCAATTCTTAGTGGTAGGTCATTTCAGCATAGGAAGACCTCTACTTTGTTCTCTGACACTTTTGTACCAGAAATTTGTTAGTCTTTTGTACCAGTGTAAGTCTTAAAATCCATTTTCAATTAGCTTGAAGGAAAAAAGCAGTAGCCGTAGCCCCCATAAAATTGATGCAAGGTAAAATATTAATATTTTACAATTCCATAGCTTACTGCTAATAGGAGTTGCAAAACTAAGGTACATATGCCACAAACTACTCACTGCATTAAAACATACTTTGGGGAAGAGATCTAAAAGAAGTTAAAACATCTAAATCCAATTTTTAAAAAAGCGAATGAGCACACTATCATATTGTGCATACTAAACAGGTTTGTTTCCAAAGTTCCTTCAGCTTCACTCAACAACGTTCCTCCTCAATAAAAAGTTCAGGAGACTTTAAAAACCTCAGTTAATATAGGCTATTTCAAAAGAAAGCCAGACTTACCAGTCCTTTCACATAAGACCTGCAACAGCAGCTGCAATGGTCTTTATAAAGTTGGAGATGGAGAAACGGAATGTGGCATTGATCAAAAGTTCTTTTAACGCAATGGTCAATGAAGCTATCTCAACCTATTCTTTTTTAAAGCATGCTTATACAAAACCAAAACACACAAAAAAGAAAAGTGACTGTAGATGACAAGAAACCTAGTATTCAGTTCATCCACAGACCGTTAGCAATCTACACCATATATATTTTCACAGATCACTGGTTACCATGATAATTTGACATGGATAAGAGAGATAACATGCCACAAAAGGCAAATTTGAATTACTACCGCACTGACATACTGGTGAAATTGGTTCTGACACAGTGTATCACAGTGCAACACGTATTAAGGGCATTTAATCAGTGAAGTCACTCTGTGCCACCTTTCTCTCTAGCTCTGCATTCAGATACAGGCCCTAATCCTGCTCCCACTGAAGCCAAATGGGATGCAGCAAACCTTAATAGACTTTCAGCACCATATCCTTCATCTCCGGACATCTTTTTAAAAAATTGCCCATGTAGGTCATAGGGATATATAGTAATGAGACCAGGCAGATTTGCTCCAGTTCCTCTTAAACATGACAAAAATACATTGTTAAATGTGATGAACCTGGAATAGTTGATGAATGACCTGGGAAAGGACGAGAGATTGTCAGATACTGCTCTGGTTTTCATGTTTAAGGTTATTTTTCAAGGAGTAACCAGAGCTGGTCCAACTACATGCCTTGTGAAACCACAATGAATTTGGCCTGTTAAGTCTACCTGTCTATACACAGATAGTATAAAGGGAAAGCGTGTTCTCAGCGTTTTCTGTAAGAGCCAAGCAGGTTATTACAGAAAGGTTTCACGGAGCCTGCTGTAATGGAGAACTAACGTGAGAATCTTGAAATTAGTTTCAGGTACATCTGCGATTTCCAAGTCTCTGTGCTTTATATGTACATTTTAGAATTATAATTTTACCACTGAGCACCATTGCTGAAATGCAGTTAACGAAAAAAATAGCAATAAATTGTTCTCGGTACTTAACTGGAATCTTTAATTTACTGCTGCTACAATTTATTATTTTCATAGGCCTGAAATAAACTGTAATTAGTTTGTTCATAACTTGTCACTCAGCAGCAAAAATGGAAATTGAGAGAAAAATAATACTCAACTTTCTAAGTGTCTACTTAAGATGTATACAAAATCCAACCCAAATTTCACTTCAGGAAGTTACATTTTAAGGCTTGTCTTATTTAAACACAGAACACTAAATCCTCATAAAAGCACTCCACTCTGAACAAAATATACATCCCCTGCATACATTCCAAACATATCCTCCTCTTGGGATTTGCTCTTCTAGATAACTCATGGGGTTTTCAGTGTTGAACCTCCTTGGTGCTAACCCAAGTTCCCTGTGCCTTATCTCCTGCCTGGTCTTAACAAGATGCACCTATTATTATAACAGTAGTAAATGCCCTGCATCTTCAAAGTGGGTTCTTGGAGGATGATTCAAAGGAACTCTGTGTTCCCGAGCAAGGTCTTGGAGTCTGCCACCCCCCGGCATTTCCCTTCTGTAAGTTTTATCTGTTATTTTATCTTTTTCCCCTTTATTCTACTTTATCTATTTTCCACAATAGTGACGAGCACACTACAACAGCATTATATAAGCTTATTACAGTGCCATGGTTTGCTTTACAGAGTGAGCATAAATGAGGAAACACGAAGTTAAAACTCTGACAGCCAGTGCTGGATGTATCAGCTTAGCCTATAAATAAGCACTGATCACCTCCATTTTATCGAACTCATTTTCCAGGCAAGCAAAGACCACAAGATTCTCCTGCAAATTTTCCTTTTACACTCCCTAGCAGTGCTGCTAGTGTCAGCTACGACAGATTTATAGCCTATTCATTCATGGGAACAAAAACCCTGCCAGGGCTGCTCATGGAACACGCAGTAGCAGTTAGTTCAAAAGATAACAGCTGCAATACCTCACTTCCTTATTCAGCACTCTATAGCAAACACTACTTTGGAGATAATAAATGCTTCTTGTTTGTATTTCTTGAGTAATCTGAGAATAGTGTCCACATTATAGCCGTGCATACTGGTGCTGCTAAGGTGAGGAATTACTCAGTATTTTCACTGTATTTAGCCTTCTTCCTCTAACCTGCTTTCCTGTTTTTAGGATTCTATAACTCGGATGTAAATAAAGTTACTGCTGACTTATTTAAATACTGTTATTTCTGTAAGAAATTCTATCTTGATATATTTCAATAGTTACTTTGATTATTGTTTAAAATTTAGAAAGTTTTTTGAACAGTGAGCTCATGGTTCCACTACCCTTTCTCACTAGCTCCTTTATCTTTTGCCAGGTTTAATCAAAAAATTTTAATCTCCATTCAAAGATTTTGACTGCATATAGTCAACATGGATTAGGTCATACAATTATCAGATCTCTTTTGGTATTATTAAAAGAAAAGTTGAGATATAGAACAGTTATATGAGTTATATCGATATTGATGGATTCAGAGGGTGTTTTTGCTTTTTCAACAACAGTGTAATAGACTACACTCTCTTCCTAACCCGCTCCCCCGCACTCCCATTAGCTGGGTTGCAGGCGCTGATGTGTGTGGTTTGAAGAACAGGACTGAAACAGGGTGTTCTTTTGGGCAGTAGTATTACCAGTCGCTAACTCCAAGCAAGCGCTGCTGTATGAGGATCCTGGCTGAATTACAAAATTGTTGGATTTTCAGTTTGGTCTTGCCTCATTCCTTCGGGAATCCCAGATCCTACAGTATTATTAGACACAATGTATAACCCCATCCTTATCTATCGTCAAACTAAACTTTGGGTAATGACCAAAAGGATGAGATTATGGGTAAAAGTGGAGGAAATGGGGGTTGACTTGGTGACTTTCCAAGATAGGGTAAGGAGCTCAGCTATTTGAGAGAGCCTCGGCATAGACCTGCTGCTCCTCCAGATCAAGAGGAGTCAACAGAAGTGGTTTGGGCAATTGATAAGGATGGCCCTTGATAGGCTTCCTTTGGAACTATACCAAGCAAGTCCTACTGGTAAGAGGACCCAAGGCCAACCCAAGACATACTGGAAGGATTATATCTTCTAGCTAACATGGAAGCATCGGGGAATCCTCTAGGAGAAGCTCCCTGTTATGGAAGACAGGAAGGTTCTGTCCTCCCTATTCTCCATTCTGCCACCGTGACCCTCACCAGGAAAAATGGCATAAAGGAAAAGTGTATAATATATATATATATATATATATATATATATATATATATATATCCTAATCTTTTTCTTAAATATGCTTCTTCCAACAGCAACTCTCTCTCTCCAATGGCCCAATCCTATTCTCATGGAAGTCCATGAGAATTTTGCAACTGACTTCAACAGAACTGGCTAAAGATCCTGTATGTATATATTTATTTCATATTCTGATGACCCTCATGGAAAAAATAAACAAACACACTATAATCAAGTCCCTTTCTATTTATTCATCAGCTTCCCCACTTTTTATTTTCCATCAAGGCTGTACATATTCAACTCTTATAGCTTCTTCACAGAAAGAAACCATTTGAGCTCCAGAAAAGCCTTACGATCTCATCTGCACTCTTTTGAGAACCTCAGTACACTTTATGAAACGCAGTGCCCAGTAAGGGACAAACAGTTTCAAGTGTGATTTCATGACCATTCAGAAAATGGAATCGTTCCCTCTTTTTGTTTAGGAATGAAAATTTACCACCTCTCCCCTTCCAAACCATCTCCAAACTAATGGGATTGGTGAACTTATTAGCTGTTTCTGGCACTTAGCCACAATACAGTCTCCTGGTTTCAAGCATTATTCCTGTATTGCTCTTTGCTAGTCACACACAGAACACTAATCAAGATATATTTTGCCTTAATAATTATTCCTTGTACAACTATCTTACACGTATTAAATTATGGTCAAACTCTGTGATACCGTAATGGTTACAGGAGGGTTTGATGTAAACAAGGATATGGACAGGCAAGACAGGGACATGATATAAATAATCTGCAGTAGGAGGAGTACTTTGAGGCTGCACTGACTCAGGCAAAAACCCTCTTTGAGAAGGATGCAGCAGCCATGAGCGTAAATGAACACTAGCCATGGAGCAACTCTACTTCATGTAACTGGGTTACCTGAATCCCCATACTACCTAAATCCTTCGCAAGTCTGGAAAGAGCCTCCACATAGCTACTATTGCTATGTTTCATTTTGGAATTTCTTTCCCCTGTAGCTTAAATACATTTATGAATTGATACAATATCATTATTGTTAGAAATTAATAAAACGTAGTACTTGGCAACAGTGTATAGTGTTTTAAAAACCAATCAACAGAAATGGCTTCAAACTTCAGATTTGAAAACCTCCTAACTCTGAATCTACAGTCAGGCTTTTCCATGGCTCTCTATCTTGATAATGCAGAAGAAACATGAATATGACAAATCCCAAATTCTTGAATCTGAATTTGTGGCTAGTTAAACTTTACTAGCTCAGTAAAATTAAGTCCCTACTCAGACACACCTGTGTACTTCTGCAAGGACCATCTCTTCCATCTTTTGCTCCCATAGTTCCCTACAGTTACTAATGACCTGCGAGCAGCAGAATGAGACTGGTGAAATAATTTCATGACTGACTTCAACTGAGTTAGATTGAGTAATACCAACTGAGTATCTGGTCCAGTATTGTCAGCTTTATTCTACAGCTTCTAATGAGATATTTCAGAAAACATTTTATTAAAAGCAGATAGGTTACATCAGAAAAATATATAAATTTTCCTCTTGAAAAAAATATCAAACCAGATTTTCTGGAAATTTAGTTTTAGTGAATCCACCCTCTCTTTTACCAAAAGTGCTCCATTGTTCCCACCATAGTAATTGCAGCAGCTTACCTGGTAGAGAGATCAAACCAGGGTTGTCCCTGAGGGGAGGGCGGGGCCCAAGGCCAATCACCATGTGGGGGCCCTACCCCTCCTGGTGCTAGGCGGGCAGGGCCGCCCTGGGCCATGCTCCTGCACCACCCCTGGGCCAGCTTATCCGCCCCCAGGGGTGGGGTGGGCAGGCCCAGAGGACGGGCTCTATGCTCCCACCCCTGGACTGGCTAGTCCCCCCTTGGGGTGGGCCAGCGCATCACTCTGTTCTGGGGGGAGGGCTAGAAATGTTGCCAAAACGCAGAGCCCCCCAACAACGAAGGCAGTGGGCATGGGGCCCACCCAACTCCAGAGCCCAGGACGGTAGCCCAGATCACACCACCCCCGCCCCCAAGGACGGCCTTGGGTCAAACTAACTGGTTTGAAGTTCCCAGCCTGAATTCTGCTGACTATCAAATTGGGAAGTACATGAGCCTTTTTCCAGTCTCTTAGTATGGTATTTGGCTTCAGTTATAGTCCAAACAGGAGAGAAAGCACTGAAAACAGTTCATTGTTGAGTTCATACAATATCTGTGAGTGAACCCCCAAAGGACTCATTTACATCCATTCTATCAAACTTGATGCAGACCATCCAACCAGGGATGTTGCAGTAGACCCACTCCTACAGCAACGGTCATCTCTTTTACTTCTTGGGTCTGTGACATATTTTTCTGAAGAAAATATGCTTTGAAGGAAGTTTTAACACCTCTGCCATTCTCATATCATTCCCTAAATAAGCACCAGCATGATGGATTGCAATTGGTCCACAGAAGACATTATGGCTTTAGTAGGTAAATTATACCCATTTTCCAAACTGCCCAGACATATATTGGCACAATTGTCTAATATGTTGTTTCAGTTCCCATAAAATTTTACATTTCTCTGTGGTCATCCCGCAATTTAAATGAAAACACACACACACACACACACACACACACACACACACACACACACACACACACACACGGCAACTAGGGCTACACTGTATGTAGCCCTGCTCAAGAATATAAGGTGGGAAGAGCCTTCACTCTCTCCCCAAGCTCCCTGCATAGGAGTCCAAACTCGGTTCTTGCATCGACACCATGTTCGGCATGGGGAACTCTAGCACCAACAGCTGCCACACCCTTTCACAGACTTCCTTGGGAGCTCCCCTCCTGTGCAGATCCAGCTCCACACCAGAATTCCTAGAAGCTGGACCTGTACAAGAGGGGAATGCACATCGCAGCCTGATCAACTGTGGTGCAGCAGCCACAGAAGTGCGCTCCAGCTCGGTACCCTCATCTTATGGGTGGTCATTAAAGTAATTTTGCAGCCTTCCAAGTTAAGATTAAAACTCTGCCGGTTGAACCTACCTAGTGTAGCACACGCAGGTGTGAATTTTTCTCTTATTAGTCTTAATGGGCATTATCAAGAGAACTTATCCAAGAATATGTAAAACATCTATCTATACAGAGCTCCCTTCAATAGCAAGCAACAGCAGAAAGAGGCCTAGACTTTCAGCCTTAACTCTGAATTTCCTTGTTTTTGTCACTTCAAGCTGATGAAATGCATATAAAATGACATCAGACATCAGTTACTGTAACTACATTCTTTGCTAATCAATCAGGTTTTATTGTGTGGCCTCTGGCTCAGCTCATAACACCAGAAAGCAGCTAAAGCAGCAGTTTAAAATTTTGCCAGTTTAATAATCCTTGCTAATTGAAAGTAGCACACTAAAAAAAACCCTAACAGTACCATGGTTTATAGTACCTGAGCTGTTCCTAGTGAAAAAGAAACTATTAACCATTTTTCTTTCTTAAGGGGTGCGGGGGAGAGATGGACCTGAAACGATTCACCCCTATAGCTCTATAACCCGGCAGTAGGAACCTGCAATTTTTTTATATTTTAACTGCACAACATTTATAGACAAGCTATATTGCTGTGGAGAAACCCTATTTTATCTGCTGAAAATTAACCACCCCCTGCTGCAAAAACTGATTTTTCCTTAAGAGAATTACATTCATTTTTATAATTGTTCTTCCCTTTCAAATCACCTAATATGACAAATGCTTGGAGACATTATAGTTCATCTACTACGGCTTCAATGTGTTAACGGGGAAATTGCATGATTTAAGTAAATCATGTCACCTCCACCCAAGCAATCATATTTGTTGAAGACTTCTGCTGACCTCACTTCTAGAGTAGAAACAAAAACACATTTACATGTTCAGCTTGAGATATCTGGTTCAAATGATTTACAAATAGGTCATAACGAAAACTAATTTCAGCATACTCCAGAGGTACTATTTAAATTCACTTTTGACAGTTTTTATATATACATATTTTAATTGTAATTTAAATTGCAAAAAGCAAATTTTAGCACAAAAACGAGAATTGTTCTCTACAGTTTACCGCATTTTCAAAATGTTGATCTTTTTCTATACTCTCATTGGTTTTGCTGTATACAGACTAACACGGCTACCCCGCTGATTAATCTACCTTGTTTCACTTTGAATGGTGGACTCTCTATGTATTGTAAATAAAATTTTGCTTTATCCCAGGATTTCCTGCCTTCATAAGAAACAGACAGCTTTGAAAAACAGGCTTAGAACTTGTACAATATTACAGTACAGAATTAATACACAGGTATCTTTTACTCTCATAATTGTCAGCCTCATAAGTCCAACCCCAGTGCTGCAGATCAGATTTTATCCTTTCAGCTGAAGTATAGATATCCATCATTCTTACTTCATACTCAGCAATGGATTTTCCAGAATGCCAGTTATTGTTCTAACCCATCTTTCTCCATTTGACACGAGTAGGCAGGTTGTGGAGAGGAGTCTGATAGAAAAAGTCCTATCGAATTTAACAAAAAGATAGCTTTTCTAAAGGACCACTGTATAAAATATAATGAAGAGATTTAATGGATTCTAGGGTCAGAAGGCACCACTAGATCATCTAGTCTGACCTGTATAACACTAGTCATAGAATTTCAGTTACCCTGATATACAAATTACTTCCTTGCCATATAATTCTATGTGGTAGTTCAGAAAACGTATGGCAAAGCTATCAGGAGTATAGCAGCTATTTGTAGTAATTTCTATAGAACCCTATTAATGTTTCTAAATATAGGCTTTATTAAATTCTACAGGATTGTTCTATTAAAAGCTTGAAGTACATGTAGATTAAATAAAAACTGAATATTCTAGTACGATTTGTAATTCCATTAACTTGTGGTTTTGATTTGGATTACCTTGGATTCACATGCTCTGGCTTTCACTGCAAGTTTCTGCTTTGAAGAATACTCAGATGAAACTACCATGTTTCTACCACAAACTATCCAGGATTCCTGGCACACATGGCTCTTGTTTACCAAAATGTTTGAAAACATTTTTTGAGCACCAGTCCAAGTTTTTTAACCCCCTAATAAGGCCAATTAGAATGATTTTATAAACTGTAAAATATCTATAAATGCTTTATAAATGCATCACAGTTAATTCTCATTTTACTGTTTTACAGAGTAATTCGTGTACATGATGATTTGCAGACAATGATAGATCCCTGCTCTAAGAAGTTTACACAGCAAAATCACATGTTCATCTTCAGCAGACTACAGAGTAGAAGAATGACATACAATCTCCTACTTGTCCATTTTAAATCCAACAACCTTCCAAACAGACCTAGAAAGATGCTTGGTTTATTTGATTCATTTCAGGCCAGTGCCATAAAAGCCTGTAGACTCATACATACTTTTGCTGGGCACACTATCCTTCTACTAAGAATATTATTGGTGAAGAGCACAGAGTAGTTGAGCAGAAAACCAGAGTGATGCAACTTTGCTCTGGAAAAAAAATCTTTTATGTAAATTGCTAGCCATTACTACTCCCATTGCTCTATTTACTAAGGAGAAGGTCTTGTCACGCTGCTCCAGGAACACACACCTCTTCACACTAGTGGTCATCTGCAGCAAGCACAGGAAAACACAGGAAGTGCCAAATGGGAACAGATCAGCTGGTGCCAACGCCCACTACTTCAGAGGAAGGAGCAAGCAGCCCTGCAGTAAGCAGCTATTGAATAACCAAAAGAAAGCTTCTTCCTGACCTCCAAATAGCTAGAGGTTGGCTTAGCACCCAATACAAAAGTGACTCTTCCGCCCTCAGTTTTTAATATTTATTGTAACAACTCTATATTATCTTTTATCCATACAAATTAGCAAGATTTTTTTTTTTAATCCTGCTAAATCCTTGGCCTCAAATGTGTCTCCTGGCAAAGAGTTCACTCAGGCTAATTATGCATTGAGTGAGAAAATATTTCTTTTTGATGCTTTTGAAAGCACTCCCTTGGAAATTCCTTAAGTATCCCCATGATTTTGTGGTAAGAGTGGGTAAAAAGCAGTGCCCAGTTGAATAAGTAACCAAAATGAGGCGTACATTCAAGATTTTTCCAAAATAATTTTAAATGTCAGTAAAGCTTGCTTAGAGCCACTGCCATTTGGAAAACAGGTTCTATGTGATTTTCAGGGAAGCCTATAAAATCACATACTGTGCACATCACTTCTGAAATGACCACACTGTCAAGTAACTCACATTCTTTACTTATGTGCTTTTTCCATAGATGACTGATTTTCCAATATGTTCATGGGTATTGTAGAATTCAGCTGTATACTTGGGAAGGTAAATAACATAGCCATTACCTTCATCTCTCTGAAGGGTGAAGCTTAGCAGGACCAAGAAAAGAGAAATCATCTAAATAATGAAACATGTTTGTACACATGGATTCCATAAGCACTATCCATTGGAAATAAATGTTTCAAATACTGAACAAGAAATTGAAGGGCTTTATCAGAATAACATTGGTGTGCAAACTCTTGAGCTTGAGAGTTTACTGCTAGTGAACCTGGAGAATTTTAATCTAAAAGCTAATTTTATATTCCATACCACCATCAACACTGCCATTGCACTACACTAACCAATGACCAGCTCCCCTAAGGTTATGGAGCATGGCAACGATGGGAGTATAACATCATTACCTGACGTGCTCTCCAAATTTTTCAATGGTGGCTTCATTTTTATTTCCCTGAAGTCTTAGATAGTTAAAGCAAAGCAAAAAACAAGATTCTTAAATTCTATAAAAACATGGGGATGGGAAAGGAGAAGAAGTGACAATGGACCTGTCACACAAATAACCTAACCACTATGAAAAATAAACAGAGTCCTGTGGCACTTTTAAAAACTAACAGATTTATTTATCACATGAGCTTTCGCGGGAGAAAATCCCACTTCGTCAGACGCTTTGAAGATGGGGAATTTACAGAATGGGAGGAAATTAAATGCAGGCAAGTGTATAACATAGGATCAGGTCAGGCTGTAACAGCAAATCAAAACAGATGCTAGGATTCAAACACTGGGGAACAGCACATAGAGGAAGATGAGGTCAAATCACCTGTTGTAATGAGAGAAAAATCCATAGTCCCTGTTTAACCCCAAGGCAACTGAGTCAAATTTGCATATATATTCAAGTTCTGCAGTTTCTCTTTGAAGCTGTGATTTGTTATTCATTTGTTTCAGCATAGCTGTTAGTAAGTCGTCAATGGAGTGAGCAGAGAGATTGAAGTGTTCCCCTAACACGGCTACCCCTCAAACTAACCACTATGATAACCTATTCTATCACAAACCCTTGCAAACTGAAGCAACTTGCAAAGATTTTCAGGCTTCCTTGCATAAGGCAGTCTACAATTTTCTGTTTCTAAAAGATTCTTCAAACAACTTAATTTAATATTTGCTTTATTTGCATAAATATCAAGGCATTTTACAGACTCTCCAAGTTAACTAAGGGATATTGCACAAGATTATTGCTTACTCCCTGTTCGGTTTTCTTCCTCTCAATTCCTGTCAACCTTTGTTTTCATATCCTACCGCAATTAATAAGTATGTAAAGTCCCTTACTGTCTGTATCGGGCTGTAAAAGAAAAAGGATATATTTTTAGTATTTGTGTTCACTTATGTAATGGATAGTGAAATTCAATCCTGCAAGCTCTCTTAAAACAATGTTAAAATGAGTTTTTTGATCACAGGGAAAGTTGAAAGGAGAGCTGTAGTTCCAGACTGGACCACCAGGGGAGCTGTTGGCAGCAGTTTCTGTCTCTAGTGATTGCACAAAAAGATATACAAATGTGGATGCTGATTGGATTCTTATGATTCTGCAACCAAATGTTAAAGTTGGTCTGGGCACATAAATGCCAAATAACTAATCTGTAGGCTAAATGAATAAGTGAAACTAAGATCAGCGATGGAGAATTAGGCAATTTTAAAATCAAGATTGGATGTTTTTCTAAAAGATCCGCTCTAGGAATTACACTGGGGAAATTTACCCATGTTCTACAGATCAGATTAGATTATCAAATTCTCCCTTCCTGCCTTAGATTCTATGGATCTACAGCAAATGACCTAATTTCCCCCTGCAAATAACTGCAGCCCAAAGTCCTACCCAAAATTTGTATAAATTGTGGATGCAAAAATTGGAGGTCACTCTTTAAAATCTTATTCTTTTGAATGCATGAACCAGTAGCCTGAAAAACATGTTTGACCTACCTGATATATTATAATATATTAATTCCCTCTTTCCATTACAGCACTAATTTCCAGAAGATTTTCTCACCAAGAAACAATATGTGGTTCCCTTTCTTAGTCTTTTGAATATGTTTATGCAGAAGCATGACAGAATTCTTGTTTAACCTGACTTTCTGTGGAATTGAATGTAGCCTTCATTGGAATCAGATTTAGCAACCTTCTTGATAATGACTGCACATATTCTAGATCTTGCTTGTAATTGATATATGCCATACATAAGTAATAAGATGTACTGCTGTAGAGACCTAATGAATATTCTACATAAAGAGGGTTAATGACTACAGTGCAGCAAGTTGAGGTTAAACAAACTGTAGGTATGTAACTTTATGGGATGTTAATTAGAAAGCAGTTGAACATAACTAGGGAGTACAGAGGATGCATAAAGGGGTTAAATGTGGAGGGAGGAAGAGCGTGAGCTCCAATATGACAGATAAAAATGCTGAAGTTTACTAATTTATGATGCATTCTTTGTTACAGCCTATGTAATAATACTGGTTCAATAAAACCTAGTATTGAAGAGTGAAAGATATTTAATATACAATTCATTGAAACTCTGACAACTAGAGGAGGTTAATAGAGATGCAGTTCTCCTTGTTATTTTAGTCTTTTTAGAACAGAAGAATCTTGGTTTCATTTAACTTCATGTTTTTGGAAATCTCTTCTCCAAAAGATTCTATGGCCACTTTCCCCATTTACTTTCCCTTTTATAACACTCTTTGCTTTTCTACCCCATGTTTCAGACACAGAGATGTCTTTGTCTTTCCCTTCATGATATTTTCTTGTAAAGATGTTGTGAAACTCTTCTGCGCTTTACAGAATGGTGTTACTGACAATTATAATTAGTGTCCAATCATGATCAGTGAAGGAAAAATGTGCTACAGCCCCCCATGGGTTGTTGCCTCTTCAATTACTTATACTATTGTTCTTGAGAGCTTGTTAAAATTATATTTAATGACTGCTGTTTAGATTCTTATGATTAAACCTCATACATGAAGCTTATTCCTCCATTTAGTTTGCCATCTCCCTTCCATCATTTTTCATGCACCTATTTATAACAAAGTTTTGCCTACTGAAGTACAAATTCACTTCCTTAACACTAGTAAACACTTGTCAGTCCTTGTATTGGTTTGTAGCTATTCTACAGCTAAAGAATATATTTTATATTTCCCTTGCTTCATTTTCCTATTCAATGTTTTGTGTATTGGCTGATCAATTTTCTTCTGATTAATGGTAATGTTAAGCAGAATCTTACACTTCAGTGATATGTGATTATTTCTGTGCTGAATGTACTGAGAAGCATATATATTCTCACTTTTATTAGTCAGAATGAAGGGATGCTCACAACTCATCATGGAAGCCTTTTTCTAATCACTGTGTATATATTTTTAAGAGAAGTGTGCATAGTTTTAATTCTATTAATGAATTCTCCTATCTACAGTCATTCCAAGTACTTTACAGTACCCTTACATTGCATTGGTTTATAATCAATAGGCATTAATGGGGAGTTCAAAAATACTCTCAGTCTCATACTTTCACATTACTGCCAGCTGTACTGCAGTGGGAATGGGTCCCAAGCTCAGATAGGTGTAGCACAGCTGGGTTGTGGTAACCATGATACTGCCCTGGTTTAGCGAGTTGCATCGAGCCCCAGGAGATCATGAAGGGTGAAAATTTGGGCCATTTGTTAGTACAGACTACCCCTCAGTGTGCTGAACAGGTCACTGGGGGTGGTACACAGGAGGAGTCAGAGCCATAAATTTCCTCCACTTCATCTCCATTGTTACATCCTGCATCCTGGCTGGAAAGCTCTTGGGAGTGCAGGCATCATTACTATCAGAGGCTTCTTGCTAAGCCGCCATCATACACAGCCAAATAACTTAGCCCCACTAAAAACTTTCACGCTGGGCACGTCCACTTATAAATAACATTCCTAGGATGCTATTTCTGTAGGGTGTTGTTTACTGTTCAAGGTGTTTACTGTTATAAACTCATTCCTGGAAATGCCATTTTTGAACCACTGGGGGTGGGGACCAACCAATCTAGTCATGGTCTTCTGTACCATTACACATCGCAGATTTGGCACTTCTCTCTTGATTTTGGCATCTCTCCTCCTCTGCAAATGCCGAGGTAGTATTTTAGCAAAGTTATATTATTTTTACATTATAGCAATCTGAGAGATCAAAAACAAATTTTCCGTAAAGTAAGACATTGATTTTTATCATGAAAGGTATTTTCCTTCTGATTTATCTTCCTCCTTTATCTTTTCCAATAGAGATTCAGTTCAGAATGGAGCACACTTTTCTCTGGAAGGAAAGATGACCACTTATCTAATTTCAGCTCTTTGCAAGTTTTCCTTCTCTAATTTGATAACACCATGCTGAGAATGTGAGCACTGCATTTCAGCAGGGTAATTCCCAAGATAGCATGTCCAAACCTAGTCACCCATAACAGTCCTCATTCCCCCCAGTTCTAATTGCAGGCACAGAATGAGGATCAAGCAATATCCTTTTTATAGACATGAAAAGCTAATGTGAAACAAACAAACAAAACTAGAAAAAGGTGTTCTTTCTGGATTACTGCCACAATATGCACACACAGCTTGTGGTATCATGGGTGGATTTATCATTTAAAACACTGTCCAGGAGGATGCATAACTACCTCAGACCAACCATGTTTGCTACTTGGTAACTTATTTTTAAATTCATGTAATACATTTATAAACTGGAGAAATTGTCAAAATGGCTACAAATGTACAATACCAAAGTGCTTTTAAAACACACTATCCTGCATAATTTCTTTGGCATTGCTCTGCTTTACACAGTGTTACTGCCTATAAATCTATTAGCATCAAAACACTGTACTGTAACTTGCTAGCCTGCTATTCTGGTCTCCTTCTGATTAATCACTAAACTCCCTGGTAGGGCAAAGAAATAACATTTAAATATAATAAATAGGCATAGGGATGATATGGAACTATTTCTGTTCCTGGACTGGGTGATTATAACTCCAAAAGTCAGATTTCTAGGTGAACACTCACATTTCCTCCAGTTCAACATTTGCTTTTCACTAATGTTCACTAATAATCACTGCAAATTCACTGTTTCCATGACTGCTCTGCAGTCAGTATTTGAGGAAAGTAAACATAGCAGGGGTACACAGTGAGTTCAAGCTAATACAGTTTTTCATTACAGTGAATATTTTAACCCAACTCTGTGTTAAACACACAGAGCATTAATTTATTTTTCATCATAATTGTGAATACCCTGTGTGACTTCCTGGCCCCACTAAAGTGAATAGCAAAACTCTCTTGTGACCAATCATTCTATGGCCTAATCATTCCCCCCAATATGACAAGCCTAGAGGACACCTTCCATGCAAGGTCGTAGGGGTGTCAGTCACCTCCACAGACAGCCTGCTATGGGTTCTAGCATAACAGCAGCCTACTTATCCACAGACCCTCCACTCAATGATTGGGCAATGGCAATGAAGAAAAGTCATTTGGAGCAGCAGGGCTGACAAGCTAGAGAGGGGGAGGAGATAGAAAGGCAGAGAGACACTGTGTAAGCCCTGTGCCTCCAAAGGACTCAAAGACTTTTTTTTCCAAGCAGGCTTTCATGAAAGAGGGAGTAACGTAGCCTGTTGTGATTTGTTTAGGAACAATTGATTAGTCTAAGAAGGAAAGCCAGCACCTTCTCCCTATTTATTCCTTTAATTCAAACATTTGGAGAATGCCGTTTTGGAAACCCCTACATTGCGTATGGACTTTATTATTAAAATATCCCAATGTAGTCTAAGCACTAGGAAACAAAAACACATGAAAACATTTGTTTCATTTGTAATGTTATTCACATAATCACAATCCACTGATTCAAAGTGAAACCTTCAAAAATTAGTTCAGTTTTCATTTTATTGCCTTCATAGGCTCTGCATTAGCTATTTCTGTCAAAAGTATCCAAGCTAACATATTTACAATGCCACACTACCATGAGTGGTTCACAACCATGAGTGCCGGCCTGTCAAAAAGCAGGGCAGACACCCTAAACTGGTTATGTGTTCTACAATTAGATTTCACCAATCCAGTAACAAGTGTGAACTCGTGGATCACTTCAGAGTTTATGATGGATTCACAGAGTCCCTGCACGCTGGTCTATCTCATCACCCTGGCAAGCTGGACTTAGTGATAAATGGTCACTTACCCCAAAATTACAAAATATTCAAATGGCTCCCAATCTCAAGAGAGCAGTCACTTAACCCAGGTCAGTTTGTACCTCAGATCTCAGACCAAAGACAACGCTAGTAGCCAATTCTATAGTAAACTAACTAAGGATTTGTTAGCTGGAAAAAGAAATGTGAGTTATTAATGGGTTAAAGAAAGCAACATATAAGCACAAATGAGTCTCAGTCTGTGATTTCAAAAGGTGATAGAGATAAAATAATGTGTCCACTGAATGTCCCTTAGGGTTAACCCAGATTGACACTAGGGATCTCAGCATTTTGTTTCTTAGCTCCAACCCTTTTAAGAGTCCAAACAGCAAAGCAAGATAATTGTTTCTTCTTGGGAGCATCTTTATACACTCTTTCTCCAAAGTTTAAAGAGAGGGGAGGAAAGCTCCTGCACATAACTTCTTCATGGGTGGATGGGGCAATCAAAAAAGACTTGTCCTACAATGGCTCATGTAATCTTGATAGTACCTCTTGATTGTGTGAGGAGAAGCATTTTTCCTGCCTGCGTTCACAAGTCAGAGCAGGCATTTTTCAATTATAAAGCAAAATTTACCTATGACCTTAAAACACAAAATACAGACTTTAAAAATTAAGATTAATGCATGCAGCAATTTACAATCATTTTACAGGAGCTAAACACAATCTTACAAATCTAGCACCTGCCTTGAACAATACTAATATACAGGTGAGCTGATCTGGTTTCCAGCAATGAATTTATCAGTGCTCAGCTGATACCTACAGACTTGGGAAGAGCTGGCACCTGATTTGCCAGTGTCACCTACAACCCCAAAATCATTTAATGAAAAAAAAAATACTTTAGAAAATGTTAGATGAAGGTAACAATTTCATTTTATGCTTCTTTCCCCCCCTTTTGTAAGCACATACCTCGAAGCAGTTGTTTTATTAATGAATGATGTTTCATTTTCTTCAGTGCTGTATTTCAAAACCTCATAGATATTTACCAATATATACATACAGCCAGAAATGGACTTTCAGGAATAAAAGACTTACAGGTATAGATCGTTTTTCCTCCAAGTATCTAGACAGCCACAACGTGAGCTAGTGCTTTGATCGCAAGGAACTGCACTCACATAAGGAACCTTTCAAATATCTGACTGCATGCTGACATCCACATGGGATTTCTTATACTATGCAATTAAGCATGGATTTCAAATTTGGTTTTTGGGGTTTTTTTTCCTTTTTTGACCACATAAGGGACCTGTGCACATTTTAACATGGACAGAACATCTGATGCAATATTCAGCAACTAATCTATTAGAGCCAGAGTTCGACCGCCTTTGTACAAGTGATGATACCGTGACTCTTATTGCTTGCCCAAAATGCAGCCAGAATGCAGCTGCTTGATGCACTCTCCCCCGTGGCATTGGAGACATTCTGTCTGCCGTTGCCCTCTACAAGAAGAACACAACCAGCCACCATTACTCAGGTGCTACATCTTCACAGGCCCAAAAGCAGCTTTAGCTTTGATACTCAAAACATAACCCTGAGTGCACCGTGTTTCTGAACCATATGGTGTCACAACACAGAGGGGAAATGCCTAAACTCTTTCTACTCTTCCTGATGTTCCTGAGGCTGCCGCGATTAATGCCCTAAAAGCTACAGCATTCACAGGCTCTGCTTTTGATGCCACTGTATGCTCTTGGGATTTAGGGTAAGGGGCATGCTTTGAATCTTCACATGCCAGAATGAGGAAAATCAATTTCAATGCCCAAAGGAAGAAATTACTGCTGGAGAAGGTCACTAGCCACTACAAGTTGTTCTATTATCATGTAGTCTTGAAAGGAATTCTACAAAAATTAGATAAGTGTGGAATATGATCTGGTAAGTTATAAATACCTTGGGATAATGTGAAAGGCACATAGGGGAGCTAAACTTTAAATGAAGAATAGAATTTGCTCAGATATGTTTATCCTGGTTAAAGTTTTAGAGCAAGAGAACATGACCCAAGAAACTGCTTATCATTTGACCCAATATCCTATGAACACAAAAGAAAAAGTATTTCTCAGTGGTATGTTACACAGTGAAAGCTGAGTATCCACATAATCAGAAACCAAGTAGGCAGACACACAGATTTCTTGCCAGGTAAAATAGCTTAAGAATAACCTGCTTCAGACTGGCAAATACAGCTGAATATTAAAGGCAGAGTCGTATACTTTAAGATGGATTCTAGAATACAATGACATTGTATTCTAAGGAAAATAATTACACACACACACACACACCACATACAAAACTGTAGCCAAGGAAACTTCCAAAATTTAAAGAAAGGCTCATTACATTCAGGATATAAAATACTAGTGAAAAGACAAAACTACTACAGCTTGTTTTAAAAACCAGTGCTAACTTAACTTCACTAACAGTACATTCAGATGTCCTACCTGTGTTAGGACTGAAAAGCTCTCTAACCATGAGGTACTTAAATAAGTGTTTACCGGAGACACGCCAGAACTGCATTCAGAAAGCACAGACAATACGCTTGGCCGATTCTTAGAAGTGTTCCAACACATAAGATGTCAGGAAGGAGCTTTACCACATTAAAACAGACGTGGTTCTTAACTTCAGTGGTCCATCCATCAGAAAAAAAATCCATTTGTCCTAACAGATAAAGTAAAAATTGAACTTAATAATATGGAAAATGTGGTAATTACTGAAAAAGTAGAATAGCCAATACATTTTTTTATATTTGAACTCCCGCATAAGATATGTCCAGGCTGTAGTCTAAATTGCTAAATAAGCCTATCAAATACTAACATTATCTGCTGCAAACTTGAAGAAATGGCAGCTTAGTTCTCAGATACAAAAATATTTTAGATGTAGGATGTGGATTATGGCAAGTAAATTTAGTAAGTTGTTGACTTTTAATTCTCTATGTAGATATTATACAGGTATATGAATGGTATTCGCTCCATTATAGGGCTATTTCAAAAAGTCTTTGCACAGATTATGGGGGGGCAACTCCTTAAGTGAAACTATAATAGTTAATTGTTTAACTTCAGCTGTGAACCCTAAAGAACCCCATGTAAGACTTGGGCAAGATTTGCAAAGAATAAGAAAAGGATAATTAAACTTGACTGTTTACTATTACTATTAACTGATTGCTACACTAAATTTATGGAGACTAAAAACAAAACAAACCAACAAAAACCCAGGCAGTAGAATGGCAATTACCCATATCAAATCACAATATGAAAAGCAGAGAATAGTACGCGTTCTGATCACTGACAACAAAGCTCACTTCCCAAATTTGGAATTTCAGGAATTCATCAAGACTGAGAAGTTTGACATCACTCTCTCACTAAAACACCCATATGATAATGATGAGAAAGCTATTTAGACATGGAAAAACCTCCCAGATATTTCTCTTAGTCTTTTGTGTGAATGGGAAGGTGCAGGGCATGAATCCCATTTTGATGGTCTCCCTAAAAGCCAAAGTTAGGGGACCAAGTAGCTGACACTCAGAAAAGCTCAAGAGAGAGTGAAGCCAGTCAACCATGCTCAAAGATGTCAAGAGGAGAGGGGGGAAGTAAAAGGACATCAGGTGCTCCCTCCCACATCCGAGACTGTAGGTGCAGGAAACAGATGCGGGTGGAAGGTGACATGGAAAGGGAAGAAACAAGAATGGTGATGCAGTTGTCTGAAGAGACCAGAGAAACACAAAGGAAGCAGGGTGGAAATAAGGGACCAGCAAAGTACGGTGCAATGGGCCTAACTAATCAGCAAAATTCCAATTTGATTGAAATCTCTCTCAAATTTCGCTAAATTTTTTTTTTTGCCTTACTTACTTGTGATAGTGCCCACCGTGTGACAGACACTTTCCAAACATTCACGAAAGACCATCCCTGCTCCAAAAATCTCACAATCTAAGGACACACAAGTTGGCAGAGAACACTGTAATCCTGCAGCTGTTGCTCTGTAGTTATAAAGAATCATACCTTCGAGAGGAATTGATCTTAAAAACAACCTTACCTCCCAACTCACAGTATATTCTTCTATTGCAGAGAGAGGGAGTGAAAGGAAAACCCAAGTGATTTTTGCAGACAAGGTACTGTTTTGTTGCAGTGCATAAAATTGAAATAGCCCATGGAGGTTACTTTACAAACTCTGGTTACAGTCAGTTCTAGCAGAGGAACTCGTCATTATACTTACAAGCAATATGGAAAAAAAAAAAAAAAAAAAAAAAAAAAACACTTCCAGCCTGTGAAAGGTCAGCTAGCTGGTCCCTCACCTGGTTTCTTACCACACAGGCCTTTGCAGCTCCCAAGCACTGGCTCTCAGGCATCAGGAAAGTCAGCTGTCAAGCCTTCTGCTGGTCTCCAGCCCCAGCTTTCCTCAGCCTCCCAGGCCTCGCTCATTGGCTCAGCAAGCCAGTCCCTCTGCTACTTTCTTATTCTATTTATTATTCCCAGATGACTTAATCAAGTCAAAGTAGGATGCACCTGTGATGGAACAGGGGCACTGGAACCACTTCACTTAAAAGGAGCCAGCCATCCTGTGACAGGGTCTCTGAGGGATGGTCATAGCTTCAAACATGCACAACGAAAGTGTAAACATTTACTTGCCTTTTTTGCCAACAAATGTTCTTTTTGTTTGAAATTCAAGTAGAAGATGGCAAAGGTTAAAATACTGACATGTGCACAGTTGAATGTACCCACTAAATTAAAGGCTTTGGGGATAGAAAAAAGGCCATTGCTAAATAAAATATTTTGCAAACAACTCTTAGACTGGTCACCACAAAGAACTCCTCTTATATTTGACATTACCATACAGATATCTGAGATATCTTTGTTATTTCACTGTCCAGGAACAGTGGTAAATGTTGGTTTTTAATGGTAAACAATGCATTTTATAAAATAAAACATAACATGCTATGCTTAATTCAAGACTGTGACCCAAAAGTTGGTGAAACCATAACCTGTCCTATTTAATTTCTTACGAAGTCTTACGGCATGTTTATGGTATTCCTTCTCTTAGAAAATATACTATTTTTTTTCCAAGCTACAACTGTGAAATGATGAACATGAGCCACACCAGAACAGAATTCACATTCCATGCAGCCAATGCTTCTCTGCAGCACTGTACTTTTTTCTTTTTTTCCCCCCATAAATCACACTAAATCAGTGTCCCTGGTCATGCCCTGTAGTCCAGCAAGTGTCATAGCCCAGTGGGAAAACATAAGGTCTGACACTAATGGAAGGTTTTGCCACTGGCTGTTCATATCCAGATTATGATTTTTGTATTCCTCAATTTCACATAAAAAAACCCCAAAGAGTAAACTCTCTTTCTGTTCAGCAACCCTTCAGCAAGTGCTGTAATGGTCACTGCTTGGGGAGCTCAAGATAAAAAAGGCATGGCACAAAGGTATGCTATGTTTTCATACCTATTCCAACATCATAAGGTTTGTGTGAGTATGTACTGAGCTTAATTAAGCTCAATGAGGAAAATTATGCCTTTTAAAGTGCTATTCGGGAACTTCCAAAACATGACTTATTTGCAGTTAGATAGCTTCTTTGATTTTTAACATTCAGTCACCTAAAATAAAACCATTGGCTATGTCTACACTTACTAAAATTAGTTTGAATTAGTTAGTTCGAATTAGCTTAATTCGAACTAGAAAAAATTAGTTCAACCTAAGCAAGTGCAATTCATGGCACTTGCTTAGTTCAAATTAGCGATCTCCATTGATTTCAATGGACCAGTTAGTTCGAACTAAGAAATTAGTTCGAATTAACATGGCCACATTGGTTAATTCGAACTAGTTAGTTCGAATTAACTCTTACTTCTAATGCCCTATTCGAAGTTATTAGTTTGAATTAAGGAAGCCCTTAATTTGAACTAATTAAAGCTTAGTGTAGCCATGGCTTTAGTTAGTTCGAATTAAGCCTCCTTAATTATAACTAATTTGCCAGTGTAGACATAGCCACTCTGATTTTAACTTTGCTCCATTGCACCTAAAATATACAACAGTAGTAAAATTTGATCTGAATTTAAAGTTAAAAAGTCACCCCTAACTTTTGCAAGTACCGTATTTCATTTGCACAGTTATTTTACTCTGAAAGAATAATAGATACCTGAAATTTACAAAACCAAAAACAATCAGTAAACAATACTGAGTCAAATAATTATTTTCCTGATTTTTCCATAAAAATTGGCTTTGCTAAAAATTCTCTATATATTTTAAGTATAAGCACTGTGTAACAACAGTAGTCATTTAATAATAAATTGCTTCCTGATGAAAGACTTGTTTTCTTATTTAGAATGAGGAAATGGTAACCTTTTAAAAAATTAATTAAAAAAAAATTTTGAACACAAGAAGAATGAGGAGGATATGGGCAAACTGGTTTGACCAATATTTGGAACAAACAGAACCTTCACCTCAAATCTGTACTGAATCTCATTCAAAGAAAGAATTTTAGGTTAAAAACCGAAACCCATTATCACTCATTATGTGTGTGAATTCACACCCAGAAAACTGGAAACTGCTTAATTTGCTCTCCTGTCAGTCAAAGTGAAGCAGGCTTTGCTACTTCCTGGAACTGACCATGCTTGGGCCAACAGAACACACACATCTCAGAAATTCACTGAAGACCAGGACCATCTGTGTGGAAACCATGCCACCCTTTCCTAACATTACTGTCTCCGTGGCAGCATGCTTCAGAGTCACCAGCCACCGACCCTCAGGAAACCTCCCATCAGGGATATTTCAGAGAACCAAGGTAAAGAGAAACCCCCAAGCCATGACCCTCAGTTTGAGACCATTCCCTAAGTTAATGCTTACCCAACTGATGCACAGAATTCCCAGAAGATTACAGCAAGACACTGCCACAGGGCAGCCATCTCCCAACTGCTCTCCTTTGAAACCCCACCCTAACTCTTACATCCTGAGCCTCAGAGTAACAGTAGTTCTCAAACTTTTTACCATCTAGTCCACTTTTATCAAAGCCACTAAGTTGAGAACCTACATACAATTCATATGTATCAACTGCTGATGGAATACTAGAATACCAAAGCATATGGCATCATCATAACTTTTTCTCTGGGCATGTCTCTCTGAAACAGCAGAGCTGTTTTCTGTGCACATGGCTCATCCAGATGCGGAAAGACTGATGCAAACTGACACAGAAGTTTGGCCTGTGAAGGATTCAAGCAGCAGGGGCTCTCAGGTAGACAGAACAGAACTACAAGAACACAAGGGAAGTAGAGGCTCTACTTCCATCATTCCAGCCAGTGAGTATCCCATGGGTCCTCATTCCCCTCACCTGTCCTTCTCATGTCCCAGCTGGCAAGGCCCCAAAGCAGCCTGCTAATGTTTCGCCTTTTCCATGTATCTGTGCATTCATTCCATATTCGCTGGCTGAGCATCTGCAGAAAGGCATATTGAGAGGAGAAGAGTGAATCTGCTGCCAGCAACACTGATAATTCAGCAGTCTTGGCTGGCCAGGAAGATTCAGGGAAGGGAAATCCCTATTCAGGCCCTGCAGCAATGCTGAAGCTGGAAGAAGCACACTGGAAACCTAAAAGCAAATCCCATGTAGCCACTGGTATTTTCAGGAGTGCAAACAACAAAAATAGACCAGTGTATCAGCCCCCACCCAGAGCATCAGGCCCCAACCTCTTCTCAAGCCCATCCATGAGAAAAGCCAGGCTGCATAGTTTGAGAAAGAATGCCTATGAAGAGAACACCTATGAAGGGAATCCTGTAATTACAATACTTGCCAACACACACATGTGCACAAAGTACCTGGACAAGATCTAGAAGGTATTTAGTCCCTTTGCCCATGGAGGAAGAGGGGATAATTTGGTCTGATATTTTAAAATACATTTCCATACCTGCTTGATTAATAAAAACCCTAGAATTATAGAAATAGAATTTTTAAATCCAATTCATTTTTCATCATTAGTGGATTTCGTTTGCATTCTTGCATTTCTCTAATCTTGAACAGTGAAAATAGTCTAGCAACTTCTGCTTTTATTCCTAATCCATTTCTAGTCAGTTTGACTGTCTGATTCATATGCCAGGAAATGCAAGAAATATTAAAGTATAAATTGAGGGTTTCATGAGAACACTAAAAAAAAAAAAATCATGAAAACCTTAATTGCTCAAAACTTGATAGTAATTTCCTAAAGTATAAAGAAATTTGGCTCCCCTTTTCTATGTGCTCTGGCACTTCTCTGGCCAAGCCTGACTAGAAGCAGAAAGTACTATACCAAGAGTTTCATGAGAGAGTCCACTATCAGTAGAGAAAGAGGCCCCGCCTGGAAAACTCTGATCAGAATATTGATTATTTCTCACCCTCAAAATGTAGGAAGATTCAGATTCAGGGTTTTGCCTTGAACTGTTAAAAGGATATGGGCCAACTTCAAAATTTGCATCTGGTTTCCAGTTAGGATTCCAAGCTACCTTGTAAAATTTCCATATGTAGGATTTTTGTTTAGCCCGCCTGCAGTTTCCGTGAGTTTTTTCAGTATAGTACTGCAGAAGAAAGTGGCTCCAGCAGACTAAGCATTTGGGGGTACTTATCTGAACTGAATCAACCTTTTGATTTGTTGAGGTTCACCCATCATTGCTTAAAATCTCATGTTAGGGCTCCGCAAAAGTGAACTTCCAATATTTGAAAAAGAACATTTTTGGTCATATGCAAACAGATATTTGCACTCATAAAATAGCACGTGGGCGTGCCATCACCCTCAAATGTTGGATTCTGCATATGTGAACAGATGGCAACAAATATTATAAGTATCATAAAAAGCCCTTAGTATTTAGTCCAAACTTCTCATTGCTTTTTAATGTTGTTTTACCTGTGGTGCCTTTAGCCCCTGCACTACCCTATATTAACTTCCACACTCAGTAGCTCTCAGCTCACCTCACACACAACACAGCAAAATCCCACTGACCTCATTCTCAGTAGTACTTTTTATTTCAATGGGTTTTGAAGCGGTTTCTTTTTTCCTTGACATAGCAACGTTTTGCATTTACTGTGAACCTAATGGGCTACAGCCAGAGAGACCATGAAGAGCAAGCCAGCTAGATGACGTACAGAAAGACCCCCAACTTGTCAGTGTTGACAGGATCATTCACCAGAATTTGCCATTCTGGTGATCATGTGGCCAAAGTTCTGATGATGTCATTTTCTCCATTAATCCTATGCTTGTTTTGATATCATTTACACTCTGACAGTGTGCGACCCCTTTGGTCCAAGTAACAAGCTGTAAAGGAAGTCTGACTGCAAATAGATAAACCAGTCATCCAAAGCTTTTGTCATGTAATTCCCTGTTAATACAGTCAAACCCAGTTCAAGCCACTTTAGAGCCATAAAACCTCTAGAGACGGATGGAACTACTCCCTACAAAGACTTAGCTAACAATGGCACAGCTATGCAGGCCTAGCTCTATAGCTATCCCTGGGAGAAACAAACAGCGTACACTTCCTTCTGTGGTTTTTGCTTTTACCTGTTTCTCTGAAAAACAAAAAAGCAAACACTTTTATCTCAAAAACATCTTTGCTACCGTCAAGTATAATCAACTAATATTTGACTATTATATTATTGATGCAAAGAAAGAAACATCCACCATAAAAAGTTTGGATCTCACGCATGTGTCACACAAGCACAATGGCTATGTCTACACTTGCAAATTAGTTCGAATTAAGGAAGCTTAATTCGAACTAACTTAAGCCATGGCTTAAGGGCTTCCTTAATTCAAACTAATAAATTTGAATATGCTATTCCAACTAAGGGTTAATTCGAACTAGTTAGTTCGAATTAACCAATGTGGCCATCTTAGTTCGAACTAACTGGCCCATTGAACTCAATGCAATTCACTAATTCAAACTAAGCAAGTGCCATTCATAGCACTTGCTTAGTTCAAACTAAATTTTGCTAGTTCGAATTAAGTTAATTCAAATGAACTAAAATTAGTTCGAATTAGTTAGTTCAAATTAACTAATTCGAACTAACTTTAGTAAGTGTAGACATAGCCAATTAGACATAGTTATTTTAAAACTGGTCCTGTGCTCCATTTTTCTTTTAACTTTTAGTTAATAATTTTAGCATTTCAGGACCATATTTATTGGACAAAAAATTGTCTGTGGTGAGTTTGTTTTTCTGTGAAGTGTTAAGTGAACAGCAGTCGCCCCAACCTTGCACTGGAAATCCATGTAATTTTTAATGAAAGACATAAAAGTGACTCTAAATCTTACTTATTTGCTCAAAAGGTCTCAGATAAATATATAATTTAAAAATGCATACTATTTAGTGATAAGAGAAAAATAGTCATTCCAGTCTCTCATACAATAAATATCAGTGACACACACATGCTAAAGGTTATGAAAAACCCCCACATTTCCTACACAATTTGACTCAGTTGTTAGCTTTGATGTTATTGTAGCTGTCACAGTTTCAGTGTGACTGCATCCGTATTTCCCCTCCAAGGTCCACTCCAGGAATGACCAGTCGGGTCTCAGATTTCCAGATGTCACCTGTCTTTGGTCAGGAATCCTTGTCCCACTCTTTTCTGACCAAGCCGCACATCCTCTTGCCATCCACTGTGATATCCACAGCGAGACAGTCAGCCTACAGGCCATGGAGTATCGTCAAAGCTATGGCTTCAACCCTTTTCTGTCAGCCAGCACAGTAAGAGTGATGGGAGTAAGAGATGCTACAGCTTGTAAAGTGCTGGCTCCACATATTCCCACCTAAGACAGAAAAAGCAAGTTCTAGCTCTAGAAAAACTTGGCCACAAAGGATGCTCTGAGACATCGGTCTTCCTGGTGCTCTACATGGAGCAGTGCAGCTACATGCCAGGCTCAGGGCTGTAACTAAAGACACAAGCTAGTATTAAGGATTTGATCCTTAAGGATCCACTACTCAGTACTCAAAAGGTGTTTTGAATTTGCCTTCAAATGGCACACGATTGAGGAGGTCACATTTCAGATCAGTTACACAATCAGGAACAGAAGCTAGGAATCTTAATTCTCAGTTCTCTGCTCTAACTACCAGATAACACTCTAAGACAACATGTACATGGCAAATCTCAGTATAGAGAAAATACTTTATTTTGAACACCTGAACATAAAACCTGAGACTAACTGAAAACTGTGTATTGGCTGAAACTGTGTGAACTACATCACTACAGTAATTTGTAACGAGAGCCTTTAAATCAGAACTACATGTTCTTCCTTTCATTTTCCATTCACTTTCCTCCCCCTTAGTTAGAACACAGCTGAATTTTTCAATATATTCATGTAAAAAGATATTGCATCGCATGGATTTTACCCGAGTTCTGTCTATACACATTTTAAATAAATTAAGATAAAATAAATCCATTTTATTGTATTACTTTGTGCCATCTCTATGAAATAATGCCCATCTCAGTATTTTGAAAGGAATGTTGACATGACTGAAATGTTGCATAAAGTGTAATCTTTGAGGATTGCACTGATAGAAAAAATAAATCCAAGCCTTTAAGTCCCATACTGATTGGGACTTGATTGAAATGCCTCTGAAACATATATCCCAGTATAGCTATGCTGTAAAGTTCATACAACTGATCACCAGTACAGCATTAACCAAAGTAGTGACTAGTAGCTTTTTCCCCTAAACATCTGGTCATTTTTTACAAACATAAAACATGTCCATTAATTAATAAATTACATGTGATCCTTTACTTTTTGAAAAGAGAATTGGAAACTTACAGCAGCAAAGGAAACACCAAGTTAAAAGGGATGAAACCTAAGGCAGCCTTGGAAACAAAACAAAAATAAAAAACCACAGGACCAAATTACAAAATCCATAATTGAGAAAACTCCTTTTGAGAAGATTTCCTCAATTAAGGACCACAGAATTTATAAACAAGGCTATTGTCGTGTTGTACTGGCATATTTCTCCCATCTTTTGTGGGCCGCTTCTCTTCTCACTGCAGTCAATAGTAAAACTCCCAATGATGTCAAATAGGAAGAGTATCCACACAACCAGCAAATGTACTGTGACAAGGTCTCATATCTAGGACACCTGTCATCATAAGACCTTAGGGAAGAGGAAGAAGCAACATTTTAGTCAAGAGGGAGTTGGTTTCATGGGTCATCTTATTGTCCAACTCCAACATAGCTATTTTCTCATCATATAAATATGCTAAAATACCTGGTTAGGTCATTAGATCAATTCTATGGATATTATGCTAAGAAATTTCTTCTGTTCTATGCAGCTGTCTAGGGTTTATCAATAGCATCATCAATGAGGTGTTTAAGCACTGTTTAGGAAGTCTATAATGGTTGCATTGCTGTGATGCTTTTGTTTACAATTAAAACAAAGATAAGTTCGGAAACAGAAGTGTCCCTCTCAGCTAATATGAGGTGAGCTTATATAGATGAGAATGTGCCTCGTAAAATCTGTAACAAATGAGCAGTCAAAACAGATCAGGCCCATATGGTCAGTTTAAGAAAAGTTAAGGCTTCAATACCTAAAAATTAAAAAGTTAGCTGACACAACCTGCCAAATATTTTTCAAAACTTCCTGTTACAGCACAGCAGAGTTTTCTGCAAGTTCACCAAAATCCTGTTGCTGTATTTGAGGTGAGGAAGATGAAGCACCTACCTGATATAGAAAATTATATTCCTAATGTTCTCACTTGACATGCTGTAGCAGTGTGAACTTCTGGGAGATGATGATGAAGCTTGTAGTACTAGGTTTCAAACTGGTGGCATAATGATAGCTCCAGAAACCAGCAAAGCAAAGAGAGGTGAAAATAACACTTAGTGAAAGGGACAAGAGTAGCTTAAAGTATTGATTTCCCAGTAGTCAAACCAGGAAATTCCCTTGGCTTGTTCTGGCAGACTAGTACTGGTTCTGCCTTAGTTCTGCTTGTCTCTACATGAACAAAAATATCTTCTGTGTCTTCAGAATCAATGAGCTCTCCCTAAAGAACATCAGTCATTGGAGAGGTGGAAGCAAGTCATTTTTATGAGAGTTGTGACAATCAACGTCATTTAGATTTTGTTTGATTTAAGAACATAAATTGGAGAATGAGTAGACCAGGCATGACAGTTATATTAATCACATACTGATTTCAGAGGAGATATTTACTACACTTATTTGCTTACTAGGAGCATAAGAGAGCTTGTAATACGGAAAGGTTAGATTCAACAAAGTGTCAGAACATCTATTTCTGTTAGGTCACAGTATCCAAGCAAGAACACAATTACAGCTCCTGAATCAACATTTATTGTGTCACCAGAAAGGAGCTTAAAATAGGACAGGTAAAGATGACAACCTTCACTCAAATGGCTGAAGACTCCCACAATCAAGCACATCATCAATATGTTGGCCACAGCCACAAGCATACATAGGCATAAGCACACTACAGAAAATAGCTGCCTCTCAAACAAACAACTCATTTTCTGGACCATTCATAGAATGGGTTGAAACTTTCAAATTTTGATTTTCTATAAAATGATTAATTGAAAAATCAAATTTTGAACAAAAAAATTGTCATAAAGTACACCATTCTAATCAGTTCTACAGGTGAACAAGTTCTTCCATTTTCAAAATCCTCTGATAACACAAGGTTCTATCTAGAATATAATATCCAGCGTCCAAACCAAGGTGAGAAGTGGTTTCCACCACTGCTTTTGTGAGAGATCATGTTTGGCCTGTGACAAGTAACTGCCATGAAGCTTTTATGCCATAGTGGGCTTAGTCCTGCTCCTGTTTAAGTCACTATGAACTCCTACTGACTGACTTCAAAGGGAGCAGGATTAATCTAGTCATTTTCACATTCCTAGTTATCACCCATTATATCACTGGGCGTGACTCCTCTCACTCCTTGGTGTTCTCACCCTTAAAAACCATAGACAATTGTCTCTCCTACAATCATCATTTAGTTAACATAAAGCAGGGGTCGGCAACTTTTGCCAGCCCCGCCCACTGCACCCTCAGCAGGTGCCAGGGCCGGGGCCAAAAGGGGGGAGACCCAGGGACTCTGTGTTGGGGGGGTGGCTGAGGTCCCTGGGGGCAGCGGCGCAGGTTGCGGAGGATGCAGGGGGATGAGCTGGCCCCCGAGACAGCCCCCGGGCCAGGCCATGCTCTACCAGCCCCCAAACCAGCCCCCAGGCTGTGCTGCGCCACGTCCTGCCAGCCCCCAAGCCAGGCTCCGCTGCAACGGCCCCCAAGTCAGCCCCCAGGCTGCACCGCGCCCCACCAGCCCCCAAGCCAGCCACCAGGCTGGGCCGTGCCACGCCTGCCTCTGGGCCGGACGCTGGGTCGCGTCATGCCCGCCCCCAAGCCAGCCCCTGGGCCGGGCCATGCTGATGGTGCCGTAAGCCGTTTCAGATGTCTGTGCATGTACCTGTGCCGGCTGGATTGTCGGTGCTGGTGCTGGTGATTCGTGCTCCTGCTCCTTCGGCACCATTGATTTCTTTGGTGCCGTAGCATTGGAGGAGCATTTACCTGCCAAACTCAACTCCTATGAGGGACGCTTTGGGTCCTTCTCTTTTCTGGCAGGGCTTTTACCCGAGGAACCGAAAGCCTCATGGGTATTGCCTTTACGGGATCTCTTGTTAGGCGAGCTTCCCCTGTTAAAAGTTGTAGATTTGGCTGGTGAGGATGTTCTCTTCCCGTGGTCCTGAGTCACTTTTTGGTGTTCAGGACCTGGGTCGGAGGATTGTCTCAGGGACTTCTCCATTAGGAGGAGTTTGAGCCTCAGGTCCGTGTCTTTCCGTGCCCTAGTACTGAGGTTGGTGCAGTGGTTGCATTTCTGAGGGATGCGTGTCTCCCCCAAGCATCGGACACATTGAGAACGCCTGTCTGAGGCAGGGATAGCATTGTTACAGGTCGAGCACCTCTTAAAACCCAGAGAGCCCGGCCTTTAACTGAAGAGTCTAATAAATTAGAAGGAGAAGGGACAAAAACAATGGAAACCTGACTCCTAACTAACTAACGAACTCAGTTGCGGAGTGAGAGGGCGAGGAAACAAAAAGCCGCACTTTTTTTTTTTTTAAGAGATTAAAGAAAGAGAAGATAAAAAAAATCAAAGAAGCTGAATAAACAATTTTCTGTCTAATTTCTATCTATTTTTAGGTCTGAGGACAAAAGGCGGCTAACTGCCCTAACACTCCATCCACCGCTGAGAGCGGTTGAAAAGGAACCGATAGGTGGGGGTTGCGCAACTGCCGAAGCCATGCTGGGGCCGTCCCGAGGCACCTTCTGCACACACGCGACCGCAAGGACTGCGACAAAGAACTCTGATCCATGGTGTGGGAACACACCTGCACCTGATGTGGAGCACCACAGAGACATCACTCGAAGAAGAACAGAAGCATTCACTGGGAAATAACTGCACTGAGTAAATTTTAAAGCAATACTTCCAATTTACAATTTGTTAGAAAAATTTAATGGTCTTTGTTTACTGTGAGATAATGAATTTCTTAAGAGAAAGTTTTTTTGATTAATAATGCATGATCAGACATATACTACTACAGTAGGCAGAAATAACAGAATCATGTCTTGTCAAATATGTGTGACTAATTCAGCACTACAGGTATTGATTTGACAAATCACTTTCCAGTTCTTTACCTGTGCATAGCCATTTATATATAATGGACATCTTTATTATCCAAATTATATTCCTTTGTTTAAGCCTCCAATCTGAAAGCACATCAACATATTTATAACTAACAATTCTTTGTATCTCTATATTTGCATTATGTTCTAAGTTTGCTCCTTTTCTTCTCTAGCCTATTAACATCAATTAGACTTGTAAAAATGTGTGAGCCTGACAGGCGAACTTTGACAAAATGCTTGGGCTGATCTTCCAAACAAAGATATAATGCTATAGCATTTGTTTTTGATAAATGATTGAATTTAATAAACATTTTTTTGCATATTTTTAATCATGCTAATGAATATAATTACTTTTATTTATGTCATCAAACTACTATTACATTTTGATATATACATCACTTAAATATGTATCATTAGTATTTTGCATACACTGGCAAGTTGAAGAAGTGGTTGGACTTAGGGACAGTCTATTACCCTACAGTCTACAGCTAATCAAGCAATATTACTCTGAGTAACATAATGGAATGTAGTGGCTAGTGCATATACATTAGACAGTAGCAAATGGTCTGGTAGTATTTTGCATACAGTCAATGAACAGAGAAGATATTTTCTTATCCCAATCCTACTGGTTTTTTTTAATTAAAACAAAACAATGGGCCAGATCTAAAATACCCTTCCTCATGTTGATAGCACCTCAATGCCTGAAAGATCCCACTGTCTTCTTCAGTGGGAGCAGGAGTGAATCTATTCAGTTCACCGTTTAATTTCATTCCACCATTCCCCGGTATCACTATGAACAATCCTCTCTTCCTTCTTCAGTGGAAACCACTCATGGACTAAGGTAATGTTTATTTTGCAGAAGAGTTTCCAGATCTGGCCTTTTGTTTGTAATTTACAGTGCCATACTCTGTGTACATACTTGTGAATAATGAGTATGTAACTGCTCTGCACATGAAACTCTGAATGAAGGCAATGGGAGTTCCACATGTAGGGTGGCTTTTAACAGGGCCCATGATAGGTCCTCCCTTCACGGGTGAGGGAATCTGACAGTGCCCAATTATCTGCCCTGGGGGTCACAACAAAGGCCCCACTTTCTTACTATTTGCTCTAAGTAACTTGGAAATGAAATGAGGGCAGGAGTGTTTGGGGGTTGCTGTGGCATCCATTCCTGGAGGGATGCAGTGGGGAGTGCCAGATGCCCAATTTAGGGGGTGTTGAGGGTGCGCTGAAATCGGGAACCTGGCATGGGCTTTGGATGGCACATGACAACCCTCTCCGTCTTGCCTTCATGTGGTGGAGAAGCTGGGAGGGGACAACCTTGGACTTGGGTGAAAGCTGGGGGGAGGAGGGAGAGTTCTGAAGCTGGGTAAGGTGGGGGAAATAGTGGCGGGGGTTTCGGAAGCTGGGCGAGGCTGAGGATGGGGGGCGGGTTGGGGCCTGTGTCCCAAATGCAGCGCTACTGGTCCACCATACCCTCCACAAGGTTGGAGTGCAGGTCTTCAGCCTAGGCGTTCCCTCCACAGCTTCAGGAGTCACTGTTTAGGGCAATCCAGCTCCTTCCCCACTTGCTGACCACAGTTTCCTTCCTTTTAAAGGCCTCCTCCCTTTCATATATGATTAACAGGGCCAGAAGGGTGTGGCTAGCCCTGCCAGCAGGGCCTCTTTGGTCTCTTCCTTGCTCCTATATTCTATTCTATTCTTGCTCCTATATACTATACTATTCTGGAGTTCTATATACTCCACTCCGTGGCTAGAGAGGTAACTCAAATGGCTATAGAGGTAACTCACTCGTACTGCTACAGAAACTTTGAGTAGGAAGTAATAGTTTATGTAGAAAATGTTTAAAAGTTACTTTAAAGAAAAAAATCAATTATTGTCTTTCAGGTTTTTTTTAAATTTCCTGTACTGATACCCCAACACTGTAATGTACCATGTGTCGGTCTGAGTAATTATGTTGAAGAAAACAAAAGCCAACCCCCCCGCTTCAATCATTGGTGATGTTATAGTTCCAGATTTAAATACCAGATATAAAAGCTGGTAATACTACTTACGGTAAGGTCTTACACTGGTGCACTCACCAGACTTTAAACAAAATTGCATGAGAGTAGTGTCATTTTATGATAAAACCGGACGGAAGAATATTCCCCGCTGTACAGCTGCAATTATTTTAAATAAATAAGAGATAAGATACTTTAAATATTCAGTGGACAGTTTTAACTATGTGCCAGTCACAATGTAAGTATATTTCTTTCCCAATACCTTTATTTTATAGCACTGTGATTTCAGTCTCCAAGCTGAAGTTTATCTTTTGATCAATTGCCTGTCAATGAAATTGAAAGATATAAGTAAAAGTAAAAAAGGAAAGTGGCAATGCCTTAGACATCTAAATACAACAACTAATGTATTTTTCTAGTTCTCTGAAGCAGATAGGTTTGGCATACAGGCAGACTGTCTTCTTGACATCAAAACTCTCATTGTAGCCAACTGGGGTTTTAGGTGTGTAAGGAGTGAAGGATTATATATGGCACATTCAGCCATTCTTTTATGGTATTAGTAAAGAAGGATTCCAAGCCTTGTTTGACCAAAGATACAATTTACAACAAATACTGCTGATGAATTAGATTTTATGCTCACCACAATCTGGACTACAGCTTCTCTTTCAAATTTCACTCTTATTTACCAAGATCTTTATATGCAGCTTAATGTTGTCACTTAGTGAAAGTCTGACACTAATGGTGCACATCTCCTTCCTTACAGCATATGGTTATATAAAATAACTATCCCAACACTATTTTAAAATAACCTAAATGTGCCCTGAAATTCTAGAATTAAAGGTAAAAGAGTCAAACGAAGAACCTGAACATTCAGAGAGAGTGGAGTTTACCACTTTATTAAAATTGTGATCGTTCACAGAAAGACTCAACCAGGTCACATATTAATAATTATCACTGACAATCTTTAACATCAGACTAAACCCACAAGTGAAGCAATATTACATCTCTCTCTCTCATTTATCTTTACTGCTTATGGCCCCTCTGTGGTCAGCATGCTGTGAGCTTCGTGGACATTTAATTATGAACACATCATAAATGTGGCTGACAAGGCAGAAGCTGGGTTCAGATGCTCCTGGGATGAAGGAAACATTGTTGAAACTACTTAGGCTTGCAGTACTTTCATTCAAATAGGGTTCTGAGTTGCCATATACACCTCTGAATGTAGCACTACCTTTCTTCTCGTTTCAATTTTTTGTTTTATCCCGTATCATGGTACATCTAGGAGAAAATACTGGAACACATTGTTTGCGACGCTCTACAAATTTACCATTCATTAGTCAAATAAATAATGGTGTGATAACAGTGGTGTAAGGACCAAATTCCAGATTTTGCTGCCAGAGTCACTCATGCTGGTTGCTGAAGAAGGGGGTGGAAATGTAACCCCCAAGTGGTAATGTTCAGGCTTTCTGCCTGTGCACGGTAAGATAATAGATGCCTCAGGGACGTCAGAGGCTCAGGGGGGAATGTGCTTAGCAGCAGTTATAGTGTAGCTTGAATGTCCACTGTGTGCTACTCCCCTCACTTGCTACTTGCCCCTAAGAAACAACAGGCAGTATAGACTCACCACGCCCCAACTTGGGGGAGGGGAGGTTCACAGCCCCATCTTTAGCATGCAGCGCTACTAGGAATCCACAAGCCTATATCTGGACTGCTTCTTCCACAGTTGCATTAGTAACAGAAAAGATTCCCGGCAAATATACAGGGACATATTTAAATGAGGAACACTCTGCCACAGCAAATATTATCATGGACATAGCTTTTCTCTTGAAGACACTGTATAACAATCAAGATCGAGGAGTGCGTGCTTGATCTAAATAAACAAAGACAATCATGAAAATCTATTAGACACAAGTGCTGCACTGGCATAAAACCAGTGCAAGAACAGAATTGGGTCCATGCCCTTTCAGAAAAAAAAATTAAATGTGTACTATTCTAACCTGAGTTAGGGTAATATTCTCATACAACTGCTTTGCTTCTCCCCCACATCCCCAACTAAAATCAGTGTGGGTTTTTTGCCACAAGAAAAAATGCCTGTTATTGTTTTATAAGGGAAGAAATTATCTATTGGACGAAGGTTCCTGAATATTAATGTTGTTATAAAACGCTTTGAATCTCTCTTACTATTCAGCCTTTCTTTCAAGAACAAACTTTTGAGAAAGGAGCCCGTGTACTCCTCAAAAATATAAAAAATGACATTTAAAGATGCCCGATCTAAGGTGATTTTGGTAGAGGATATTCAGTGTTACAAATTAATATTTTAACAGATAGTAAACAATGTAAGCTACACTACTGTTTCAACACTTAAGAAAGAATAAATGTGCATGCAAAGAACTAACCAGTGTCATGTTTCAAAGCAACTGTCCTCTGTAGTGCTGAGGTACATATTTCTATACCTCCCCAACAGACTAGAAATAGAAAAGACAAAGCATATAATAAAGCCAAGCACAATGAAAGAGGACCGAAGAAAGAGCTGAAAAGTAGCTATCATGTTGGCAGATAAATTCTACACACAATTATTCATTCCTAGCCTCTTGACATGTAGATTAATGAGTTTGATAACCCAGGCTTCTAAGAAGTAGATTCAACTCTGTTTCACTAGCTTTCTTTTCCTTCCCTAACTACAAACACCACTTCGGTCTACTGAGAAAAAAAAAAAAAACAAATCTATACATTTGCACCGGTCATCAACATTTTTGCAATTGAAGTCCTATGTCAAAAATATAGTATCTACTGTGGGACAGGCCTCTTTGCTGGCCCTGTCAAGTATTCACAGGGGATCATGTGATCACTGGAAGGAGGAGTTTTGCTTCAGAAATCCTTGCTTCCACAGCAAGCTCAAAGTCACATAGTAGCCAAGAGAAAAAACATCAACCATTCCACTCGTTATAATGACCCTGTACTCACTGCAATGTGTTGTGTACATAAAATTTTCTATTTCTTCCCTGAGGCCAAATGACCTTTCGTCGACACTTTGGTTAATGCTCACTGATCAAAGTGTATTTTAAAGCAAGTGCTGTATCAGATTTCAGCCATGATGACTTTACAAGGGGTTGTGTCTGCCTCAAACAACTACACAGAGATGCACTCTCTTAGCAAGAATGAAATAAAGACTAATGGTTTACAGATTTATTCTTTGTTAAGGCAAGCTTTGCACAGTAGAAATGTTTCATTCTTGATTGGTGAGCAGCTTTAAGTACTTATTTCATTCCAAATGTTATGAGTTCAAATTCTCCTGAGTAACAACAGCCATATGCAGCTGCCTAGGATTTATCAGTGTTTCCCTCACCTCCTGATAACTGTAGTGGAACATATAGCATTTGGCTGGTAAGGAAGGAAAAGAAGAGAAACAATTTTGTTTGCCTAGGTAGAAATTACCAGTGACCATCTTAGAGAATGGAATTTTTGGTTGGTGAAATTTACTTCAGTGCAATCATGTATGTTTTTCATTCACACTGAATTCTGAAAAGGCTGGAAGAGTATAGTGGGTGGTCATAGGAATGGCGTGTTTTAAGTAAACATTAGCAGAGGAAAATGTTTCACACACCTAAAGACTGTAAATATTCCATAAAAACTAGCTGTGTATAGGAAATACAAACACGCTATGTCGTTCAGGTGTAGTACAGTCCGTCTTGTAAACAGCAATATTTTTCAGCTTGTAACAAGCTTTCCATTGCAAATAATTTTACTAATTATTGTTTTAATTTTTTATGCTATCCCATGGTTTTTTACTAAACTTAGTGAACATGTATTTTTTAATCCATTATTCTGGAACAATCATTGTAAAACACTTTTGATCGAGAGCTGAAAAGAACCATGTGAGTGCTGAATATTGCTACTGAATCTTAGTTATTACTGGATCTCAGTTAACTTACATTAAAGAAATCTCAAATAGCTTCAATTTCTGAATCCTGTTTTATGGCATGGTTTCTGTAAATATCTGCTAGAAACCTGTTTTTCTTTACATTTAAAAATCATTCTTTTTTTTTTTTTAAATGTATGAGATAACTGCATTATTGCAAGACCTGATACCCACATTTACTGTGGGTGGATGCCTGATCACAGTCTCCCTTTTATTGAAAACTTTTTTGATCCTTTGATCCCACTCAATTACACCCCTCAAACTGTAAATCTTCTATAAGGAAGACTACCTAAAGATGCAAGTTACTGTTCTGAACAGTCCCCTTGGAAGGAAAGTTTTGTGGTATTGGTAACGGAAGAAAAAAACTCAGGTGTAAATAATGCAACAGGATATTGAAGCTTAATGGTTTTGAGTTCCTAGTTAAGTAAATAGCCACTCAACCCAAAAGAAGTTTGCCTGAGTAAAAATTGAATATGGACCTCAAGACCTGCCCAGGATCCTTAGTATTAAAATAAAAATTTCCAGAGGTTTGGGGATTTTATATAAAAGGTAATTGTATATATAATTTAACCCTGGTTGACTCACGGTGGTTTTCTGCTGTAGCGCCAAGCCTGGGATACTTCCAACCTGCCAACAAGCATACAGGTCACTCCCTAAGTGTAGACTGCCCTGGTTTAGCAGCTCTAACCCCAGCAGCCTGTCTACAGCCCTACAGTTCCACTCTGGCTTTTATCAGCTTCGATTACTACTTGTAAAGTGACCCACACCACACTCCCAGTCCTGAATTATCCCAAAATCAAGCATTCTGTAATGCTCAGCTCTCTCCTGGACAATTCATGGAAATAATATGGTTTGTTTATTTCTCTAAAGACACAAAAGCACGTCATAGATTATTAACTCAACTGGAGTAAATACTCCCTTCCAATTAAATACAACACTGAGTTGGTTTACAGTAAAAATAAAACAAAATTAGTAACAATAGAATAGAGGCATGATGGCATGCTAAGTAAAAGGCATAAAGTCAAAGGGTTGCAAGCAAATAAAAGTGAAAACATGCCTCTAAAAGTCTTAAACTTAATCTGGCAAGATACAGTCTTTGCTCAAGATGGTTTCTCATCTATATTGTTTTCAGAGACTTCAACCTACCATTTAGCTGAAGGCACAATCTTTCTCAGCTTGGAAGAGCTCTGTTCCCTTGAGTTTCTCTAGTGGTAGATGCCAAAGGAGGCTTCTGTCCATAGGCTGTCTTAGCAGGGGGGGCAGTGCGGGCAACTGTCCCGTGCTACGCTGCGCTAGGTGCCCCTAGTCCCCCCATCACCATCACTTTAACTTTCCCTCCTGCTGCAACACGTTCTAAATGTGTGCCAGCCAGGGCGGGAGCCAGAGCAGCAGAGCCACAGGCAGCAGCTGGTAGGTAGTTTGGGAGGAGGAAGAGGGGATAGAGAGGGACCTTGGGGGCCAGGCAGCCGGGTGGGGGTTCAGCAAGGGGGGGACCGGGGAGCCAGGTGGGGGTTCACCAGTGAGGGGGGCTGGAGAGCCAGGAGGAATGCATAGGGAGCCAGGCGGGTGTTCAGCGGGGGGGGTGGAGAGCCAGGCAGGGGAGTGGAGTGGGAAGCCAGGCGGCAGTTCAGTGGAGGCTGGAGTGGGGAGCTGGGCGGGGGTTCAGCAGGGAGACTGGGGAGCCTGGCAGTGGCAGTTCAGGGGGGGCCCTTGGGGGCAGAGAGCCTGGCAGCAGGTGTGGTGGCAGTCGGGGGGGGTGGCAAGGGTCTGGGGGGGGGGACGGGAAGCCCAGTGGAGTCCAGCAGGGGACCAGGACCCCTTGGAAGAGATGGGGGGCTGGCGGGGCCCTGGTGAGGGGAGGCAAAAATCAAGGCTGGGGCCACCCATGTGGTGTCCTTGACTTTTGCCTGGGGCCTGGAATCGTTAAGACCGCCCCTGCTTCTTCCTTGCTGATATCTTTATGAGGCAGGATGACCTCATGCTCTTTTTCCCTTCCTGTGGACTTTCCAACCACCTGTATGAAAATGGGACTTCCATTGTTTCGATTCTACCATGGCTTAATTTTTATAGGTAGCAGGTAAATAGTTGCCGTCTCTCCTGTCTGAGAGGGAAACTGTTTCTCCCTGTATGGTCCCAAACTTTAGAACATTATTCATATAATTTCCTTATAAAATGTTAATATATATATAGTGTTCAGTCCCCCTATCTTTATAGACCGGTAAAATTATGAAATGGATTCTTATGAGGGTTACCCCTTAAACTAAAGTTTATTCAAGCTGTAAGGAAGGCAACGTGTAATATGGTAATGAACGAAGCTCCAGGCTTCTCCCCCCTGCCCACCCCCAATTGGTGTTTGCTTAAATGCAAATTGTTCTGTTTCCTGCCATGTCCTCCCTAAGTTGTCTTGGTGGTCCTGTTTACTGCTCATAAAAGGTTGGAAATTTTTATAATGGGTGTGCTGAGAGCCTTCGAACCAAACTGTAAACCCCATACATAATGGAATCCACTTACGCCAGGGATGCATCAGTAACCCCAGCACCTATAGCTCTGACTCCTATGTGCTCATATGTTAATATGGACTTTCATTGTCTTTACCTAAAGAGCAGACCATCAGAGAATCAAAGACACATTCCTTTGTCTAAAGCAGACCTCTTTACCAACTCCCACTGACCTACCTGGTTTAAACATATTTTAGTCGTAAATCTAGCACAGGGGTCAGCACCCTTTAAGACGGACCATGCCCAATTTCCCCGTCCCTTTCCCAGTGCTGGCAGCAGTGTCAGAGGCAGGGAGGGGGCCAATTTGCTGCCATGTTAGTGGTGGGGGTGGTCTGCAGCCCCCCTTCTGGTGGCAGAGTAGGCAGTATTGGCAGCAGGAGAGAGCACAGCGTGCCACTCAAAATCAGTGCATGTGCCACAGGTTGCCATCCTCTGTTCTAGCATGTATGCATAGCTCTTAATACCGCCGGTATACATACATCACACAGCAATATTAATGATTACTGTGTTATTAGTTATCAAATAATACCACGCAAGGTGTATTTTACACAAAGATTATTACAATAGCATGGAGGGCGTGAATACAGCTGTGCTCAGTGACACAACCACCTAAACCTGTTATCCCCAGTAAATGTAAGAAGAGCTCTCATCTACAGAAAGACGATATAAAGGCATGTATATATGGTGATATATTTCAGACCCAACTCCAGCAAGCCAAAAAGGATGATCATGTCCTGAATAACCTGAGAATTATCAGGAGGCTGAAGAATGTCATTGGTGTCATGGAATCTCAGTAACAGAAAGTACCAGACCCTGCTCATTATAGAGGGAAACAATGCCACATATGCAGATATGTATGGAAAATATTAAAAAAGCACAGTTTAATTTTCTTTTGGGGTGGGGAGTTAACATCCCCTAAATCCAATTTTTGCGGTCTACATTAGCCCTATTTTCCCCAGATGTTTGAGGCACAGACTTGAAAAATCATCAGTTTAGAATATATGAAAATGCTAAATACAGACACATTTTACAGTGTTCCACTGTACTATTTATGACTAGACACGATTAGAGAAAGCTCACTATTTATTCATTGTAGATGCTAATGCTTCTTCTCAGTTCCCTGGATCCAAGCTCAGGTTTTAGCTCAAATACCACTAACTTCTGTAGTTTACTGGTTAGTGTGTTATGCATTCCCCTCTGTGCCAATCCACATAGAGGGTAAGTTTCTTATAACACCAGTTAGACAACAAATAGGAGGTAGGTTTGTTACAGCACCAACTAGACAATCTGGTTTTTTAGCTCATGCTGTGTATGAAGATTCATGCTTTCAGTTCTACAAGGTACAGATCCCTCTTTATCAAATGCTCATTTTAAGTATTTTTAAACAGAGAAACTATATTTATCTCCAACATGTGGCCATTCAAATTTCTTCAGCCTTCCACAGAAGATAGACCACTGAGCTAAATATATTCATCACCTTTAAAAAGTCGACATTTTCTACCAGATACAGCACAGGTTTCCTATTCTTGTTATGGGGGAAACTGCAGTTTCCCAGATACCTGTGTGCCCTATCAGCTAATATACGATAATTTTTAATGGTAAACTCTGCATAAGATCTAAGATAGCTAAATTCCCTGAAACCACACACTGAAATCCCTGAAGGGTCTAATTTAGCTCACTGAGGTAGGTAAAGCAAGCTGCATGCAGTTTAATACAGGTATCTTTGAGATGAGATGGTTCTGAAGGGATATTAGAAAAAATCCTATAGTAATTTATAAGAATAAGCATTTGCTCTGAATGTTTGGCCAAAATTTCTCCTTTTCCCCACTGTTTAGTGTGCTGTGTACCAGATGGCTGCTATCTCTCAACTTCAGAGATACATTTCAGTGATGTACATACACGGTTTAGCTCAGAGAAAGGTGATTTCCTCAAGGTCGTACAACAGATCAAGAGCAGAAGCAGGAATAGAAGAACCCAGTTCTCCTAACTCACCACTGGATGTTCTGTCCACTGGACCATTCTGCCTCTTATGCACGTAGCCTGTGAAAATTTAGAGTTGAAAGATGTTACATAAATACAAATGTTGTTTTCGCTCTAATTACAAATATATCTTATATTGAAATGAGGAGTCGCTCTGTGATCAAGTGATGGAAAGCATTCAAAATAACCTCAGCTCAGAGGGAGAAGGTTCATTGACTGATCTACTGTGGAAGTCAAGAGAATGCCCCAATAATATTAAAAAGTGATGGTGGCTTTATGCCATATGTCCTTAAAAAGCATCAGTGTTCCCAGTTGCACAACGATATGGAGGAGACAAAGGGTTCAGATAAACTAAAGTACAAATCAAGAAGTGGTATGCTTTAAATACAAGATATTTATGTACACTTAGACCTCCCCATCCTCTTGCAATCTATCCTCTTTCAGTACAGTGTTTTAATTACAAATTTGATAAAACATAGCAATAGCGGAGAAATAACATTTTTTTATTCCAAGAATGAATCCTGATGATTCGAAAGTGAGAAATATTTTCCACTTTTACTCCTCCTCCTTCCCTCCCCACCCCCTCAGATTCACAGGATTAATATGAGACTGGCTTGAGGGTTTTACCAGTAACTGCTGCAAAACAAGTTCTGATTGGTTGATTCAGAAATTGGGATTCTGGGCAGTGTTTTATAAAAGGATAATGTATCTTTAAGCCTAGGTGCCCTTCAGGGAAATGTATTGGATAAATGTCTTCTGAAAAGCCTGTAAATATTCCATCGCCTCACTGTCATTACTACCATGAAATGATAATGAAGCATGAAAGAAATATAATTCCATATTCAGATGACAGCATTAGCCTTCATAAGCAAACTGAAATATTTATTAGTAAAATGTTCAGTATCTACGCCTGTAATCTAAAAAAAGGACAAAAATGTTTTATAATAAAAAAGAGATTGAATGCAGAGGTAAAATCTGGTTGGCTGGTTTTATTGCTTATTATTAAATCCTGGCAAAACAATTATTTTTTTCTTTTCATTAGTAAGGCACCCAAATTAAAACTATGCCCTCAGGCTGTGAGGTTTACAGTAGTGATTAAAAACAAGAAATTGTGATGCATGGGGTTTCTGACAATGGCATAATCAAATTCATTCATATTGTTCAATCTTTCACTGACAAATATTTTTACAGTGAAATATACCAAACAAAGAAGCACATACAACTGCTATCAATACATAGAAATTAGGGAGACTTGTTATTATTTAAATAGGGAACTGATACAATTTTTCTATAATCTTGAATACAAACATTAGAGTGTAGTTAATTAGGGTAATTATTGTCTAAATTGTGCTTAATTGTTTTGTACTGAATAAGAGTCGTGAATGAACCCTCTTGGATTTCGACAATGCACAGAAGTGAATACTGTGCAGTTTAAGCATTTAGATATAATTTAATAAGTTTTGATCGTATTTCCTATAAGTCAGAAGATATATCCTGAAGCACGCTGAGACAGAGATAAACACAAGCCATGTGCCTTGACCTCTGTTTCACCTTATTGAAAAAGAGGCGTAAAACAGTCATTTAGTACATTAGCATCAGAGAGCATTCACATACACTAAGCACATTCTAAAAAAAGGTCTTTGAAGTGAATGAAAAATTAGAAATTCAAGTGACCACGATCAATTCTGAAACACTGCACAAAATTAATTACAGTTTTGCATCAGAAGCAAGAATGTAGATTTCAGACAGTCGATGTCATTTATCTCAAGCCATACAATATACAAGGCGATTAAAAAGCCAAATCTGTTCCCACCCCCCAACTCTAAGGCCTATCAGAGGCTGTGAAGTACAAATGATTAACTCCTAATTATTCAAGGGATTGTACAGACGTTTCAACTTGAATGAAATTTGCAGCAAGTCACAGGAGCTACAGAGGGACAGATTTGCTGCTCTTTATCAAAATCTAGTCTGACTATCACTGACAGAATCCAGATAAATTGCACAGTAATCTGGCAGTGGTTGTGAAAAGCTTGCTCTGCAAAATCCAAATCTCTAATTTCTATCTGTTTTTAATTGCTTGCCTTAAATTTGCATTTTTATACAATTGGCTTAGAGGATTTATTCAGTTCTTTAGGCTATTCCAATAAAGCTGAGTCCCATTTTACACGGTAGCTCGGGAACCTACTTATGTTAAATAAGCATGCTGTGTTACAAAAATATTTACTGCAACAAAAAAGAATTCCTTGTTATGTGGCATTCAGAATTAACTAAAGAATCCATGGACCAGGGAATCCTTTCTTAAACCTCCCCTCCCCACCCCCAATCATCTGACACCATAACAAGTAATTGTATGTAACAGAGGGTGCAACTTAAAAAACAATATTGAACAGAAGATAAGCAGTGAAGGGGAATGTGTATTCACTACAGCGAAGGGTAGGCATAGTCAATTCAATTGCCCAACCAGAAGCCAAACAAAATACAAAAAAAAAAACTTTTGCTGATCCCAAGGGCAGGGAAAGTAGCCAGAACGCCAATTGAAACCGTCCAGCCCACCCAAAATAGGATGCTGGGCTAGACCACAAGATAAATCCTCTATGCCTATAAGAAAGGTTAAAACTGCAACTCCTTGTAGTCACTAACAGTGGACAGAATTGTCCTGTGGCATTGTCTGACCCGATGACTGGATTACCTCACTCCCATTATGAGTTAATGACTTCTCTAAATTCCCACCTCCCCCAAAAATAGAGAATGCCATCACATAATTAGTAATTGCTCAGCAGGCATCCTGCCAACAAGCTTGTTGTTATGCAGTCTCCATCTTGGAGATTTTCAAGAGCAGGTTAGACAAACACTTGTCAGGGATAGTCTAGTTAATGCTTGGTCCTGCCATATGTGCCGAGGATTGGACCAGATGACCTCTGGAAGCTCCTTCCAATCCTTCAGTTCTCTGAGTCTATAAAACTACTCACATCATTACTCATGTCAGAGGGAAAAGTCATAACCAATTTCTGAGGGGAGTCAGAACAACCCTGGACAATCAGACAAAATCCTTGAACGTTACATCCATAACCAACAGAATGTTTTTACATTTCTCAATTATACATATCCTGGCCCAGCCTGCCGCAAGGGGCAGGGTAGATTCCCCTTCATACATCGAACATTTCTTTTATTTAGATTTACAAAAAGGCTATAAAAGGGCATCTGTCTATATGCCTACAGGTGCCTATGACATCCCTCAAAAATACATCACAAACAATACACCAACTGAAGTGCAACAACAAAATTTAACAAAACCTATCACCAGTAAGTCGGACAATTTATAAACTGAAATTATCCTCCTCTTCCAGCAACAACTCATCCTTAGAAAAAACACCTGTTCCAAATAATATCTCAGATTAGTTCAGTCACATGTGATTTTACTCACCAGGCCTTAATGCGCACACATCCTAGACCTCTGAGATCATTACCGCTCAAATCAACGAGGACCACAGGTGTAAACTTAGCCAATGCCACAGGCCAGTGGTGTTCCTCTAGGATGGCTGGAAGCACTATTTCTTGCCCAGTGAATAATGTTCATCCCACTACTGACACCTGCATGGGAGAATCCAAATCATAACACAAACTGTGAAGTGAAAGAAACTAGATGTTAGAGAACTCATGCTCAGTTGAGTTAATTGTCAGTGTAACTCCTAAAGCAGCCTGAATACCAGTGGCTCTGACTTCTCCATCCTGCCCATCTGCATCAGACAAAGCCATGTCTATTTAAAAGAAAATAAATAAAAGCAGTATGTTACAAAAAGTTTTGGGAAAGAGGAAAATAAATATAAAATCCCCAAGCCTACAGTCAAGAACTGAAATCATGCAAAAAGGGGCAAACATTCTATCAGGATTGCTAAAATAATTTGTACAGTGAGGGTGCTGAGAACAATTGAACCAAACTGTAAACCCTGTACATAATGGAAACCACTTCAAACCAAGGGATGGCACAGCATCCCCAGCCCCTGCACCTCTGCAAAACAAAAGCAAAAACAAAAAAACCTGGGCTCCTGGTTGCATAGGGCAGATAATTCAGTATAGTAGCCACTCAACATGCATTCTTCCACAAATGTCTCCTAGACTCTAAAGTCAGAAGGGACCAATATGATCATCTAGTCTGACCTACCACACAATGCAGGCCACAAAACCTCACCACCCACCCGCTTCTGTAATGAACCTCTAACCTATGACTGAGTTATTAAAGTCCTCAAATCATGACTTAAAGACTTTAAAATACAGAGAATCAACCTCCTCAGGGCAATAAAGATGTGAAGGCACAAACCTTACTTGTTTGCTTTATAAATGAATTCCCTCAGTGTTTCCCTGAATAATTTCCCAGTGCTCCAGATAACCACCCTGTGAATGTCCACAGCAGGTAGAGAGGAGTGTCACAACTAATATTCCACACTTAACAGTCTCTTGATCCTCCATGGGAGAAGGTAGTTAGGGGTAATCTTACTAATGTAGCTGTAAGTGTAAGGGGACAATTTTCACAGTATTGTGGATGGTACCGCATTACAGGACTTAGGGGGAGACCATGCTTTGTTCCCCACACATGACACAGTCTTAAAGCACTGCACAAGGGAAGGGAAGGGAACATAAATATAAATGTTTCTACCTAAAAACATTTTCTGTAGCTGCAAGAAAACAGAAAATGAATCCTGTACTCCACTGGCAGCTGCTGGCAAAGGATGGGACAGCTCCCAGAAAATTGGGAGGCTGAGTGAGAGAAAGATGGCCTATGAATGTCCACAATGAGGGAGGAGTCACTGGTTAGGTCCCCCACCCAGGGAGCCACTGCCCTGTATAGCAAATTTGGAGTAAGAGGGTAATGCCAAATAAGCAGCCTCACTTTTATAGGACAATTCTGATATTAGGGGCTTTGCCTCAAGTGTCTATTTACCCCTCCGCCCCCCCCCCCCCCATCCAGATTTTTCATGCTTGCTATCTGGTCACCCTAAGTCAGCGTGACATTGATTGTGTGGACTCTTCTGTAGCTGGCAAAATATAAAACAAATGCCTATATACTGTTCCACCACAAATAAGTGCACTTTGCCTTTGTTTCCTCAGAAGAAAAAAAAATTCTCTCATACCCATTAAGCTCATTCTTCTCAAATATGTGGCGTCTTCTTTTTCTCAGAAATCCATCTTAATTTGTAACACAAAAGAAAAAGGCTCACAGGCATTCTGTAATTCTGAACTTTACATATGGTGTGTGCATCACACCACAAAAATAGTAAGTTTCGGCTTCATTGAATCCTGGATTTTATTCACTTTATTTGTACCATAAATAATTTGGAAGCAAAGTATAATTTACAATTTGTAAATTTATCCTTATCAAACCATTGATCAATACACAATTCACAATTCACAATTTAAGTCTGAATTTTGGAAAATACAAGTACAGTAATCAAAACTTAAGAGCATCTTGCATGCTATCCAGGCTTCCTCAAGCCCTCTGACAATTTTTTTGGCACTATTTTTCCCCTCATCATGTTTTTATAAAGTAATTTATATAAACCTTTTGTAAGATTAGAGATAAAAAATCCATTTAACTGTTCAGTGCATCTTATAGGAGTTCCACAATGATACACCTTTTTTTAGCAACAAATTTCATATTCACCTCCAGATGTTAGAATAAAGTAAGACATCCACAATTCCTAGTGAATGTTCCCCATAAAGACATAGTTTTATTTTTGCCCCATGGGATTATGACAGTATGGTGGCATAAACTCTAATAGAAGGAATCTTTTCTAATAGCCTGGTATTAATGTCTTTTCTAAATATTAGTTTTTTTCATATTTTATGTTACCCTAAGAATTAATATCCAATTCCACCTCCAGCTAAAAAGATAAATGTTTCATCCTAGCTCATCTAACATGTTCCTCCATTTCATGCTTCTCATCTTTGATTCCTTTGAATTGTTATGGTGTCAACTATTAGAAGATGTGTCGTGCTGAAGCAGGATTCTCTAAAGCTGATTCCTGTCAATGTCAGGCAATGTCCACTGTATTCTGTAAATTCGTAGAATCATAGAATCTTAGGGTTGGAAGGGACCTCATGAGGTCATCTAATCCGACCCCCTGCTAAAAGCAGGACCACTCCCACTAAATCATACCAGCCATGGTTTTGTCTAACTGGGGCCTTTAAAGTTTCCAAAGATGGAGATTCCACCACCTCCCTAGGTAACCCATTCCAATGCTTCACCACCCTCCTAGTGAGAAAGTTTTTCCTAATATCCAACCTCTACCTCCCCAGTCACAACTTGAAACCATTGCTCCTCGTTCTGTCCTCTGTTACTACTGAGAACAGCCTAGCTCCCTCCTCTTTGGAGCACCGCTTCTAGTAGTTGAAAGTTGCTATGAAATCCCCCCCTCAATCTTCTCTTCTGCAGACTAAATAAGCCTAGTTCCTTCAGTCTCTCCTTGGAAGTCATGTGCCCCAGCCCCCTAATCATTTTCATTGTCCTCCGCTGGACTCCTTCTAATTTGTCAACATTCTTTCTGTAGTGGGGAGCCGAATAATCACATCCCTCGATCTGCTGGCAACACTCCTACTGATGCAGCTCAGTATGCCATTGGCCTTTTTGGCAACAAGAGCACACTGTTGACTCCTATTCCGCTTCCCATCCACCATCACCCCAAGGTCCTTTTCTACTGTGCTACTACCTAGCCAATCAGTCCCAAGCCTGTAGCAGTACATGGGATTTTTCTGTCCTAAGTGCAGGACTTTGCACTTGTCCTTGTTGAACCTCATGAGATTTCTTTTGGCCTAATGCTCCAATTTGTCTAGGTCTCCCTGAATCCTGTCCCTGCCCTCCAGCGTGTCTACCATTCCCCCCAGCTTGGTGTCATCTTCAAATTTACTGAGCATGCAATCTATCCTATCTAGATCATTAATGTTCCCCATCTTCAAAGGATCTGACGAAGTGGGATTTTCTCCCACAAAAGCTCATGCGATAAATAAATGTGTTCGTCTTTAAAAGTGCCACAGGACTACTTGTTTGTATTCTTATGTTTATGCCAGCACAACAATGCTGCTGTAATCTGTGCCAGCTTTACAGAATTTCATTCAGATGCAGCAAAGGCTTCAAACCATTCATTGGTGATACATTCTAAACAAAAAACCCCCAAAAAAACAAAAACAAAAAAACCTTTCTTTCTGTTGTTCTTTTTCTTCTCCCCTGTTTCCCTATCCTGGGGCAGAGATGAATTAGACCAGCATACCAGTGGGCTTCCAAATTAGCAACTATATCAAGGAACCAATCAGTGCTTCAATATGATGCATCTTCTGGATTGGTCTTGCAAACTTTACCCCGTAGTAGGTCCAATCTTGCAAGGTGCCAAATCTTTCTGGATCACATCCTATAACACCATTTCCTCCCTTGCCTTATCCAAGCACAAACAATTCAGACCAAAGCACAAGCGTCAGGATACAGATAGATAGATACAAAACATCAGGACTGAATCTTGCTTATCACATTCATGAAAATACTCCCATTGAAATAAATGGGACTTACGTGAGTAATAAACTGATCCGCATTTTTAAAAAAAAAACCCAACCACCACAAAAAAGAGTTTCCTCTTTTGGCAGTTTGGAGGTGACCTGAGGAGGAAGAAAAATGCAGCTGTTGCCTTTTTTGTTTTCTTTAGCTCCTCTATACAGCATAAAGAACACCTGAAAGGTTATCTTTAAAAAAAAAAAAAAAAAAAAACAACTGTTCGTTTTTTACTTGTTTTGCCAGATGTCTCCCTTGGAGAATCCAGAGATAAGCACTGTGATTCTCCATTCTTACCTGAAGAAAGAGAGTTGAATCTCTAACAAAACAGCTTGTCTTCCAAATGTTTGCTAGATATTTAAGTTAATGTCTGTTCTTCGAAAGACTGAAAAGGGTAGGTTAAATGGTGTGAATAAAATCACTTCCCCTAATTATTCAAGTTTCATTTTTCAGATGTTTGTAATGTTATATCTAGTCATTCATAGATATTTTCAGCAGAAATAGAGTATACAAGAAGTGAAAATCTAGATTAAAAAATACCTAACAGAAAAGTTTGTGTCTTTTTTTTTAAAACCACCTTTTTCAGGCCTTCTTGCCACCTTTTTCTCCTTCCTTTGTAGATCCCCTACAAACATAAAGCAAGGGCCGTTCATTTAAGGAAAATATAATTTTATTATAGAAGATTTTTATCAACGTACCAAAGTACTTTTACAAATATATTTCTTTTAAAATCCTGAATTGTAAAAATTTAAAACTTACTAATTAAAATAATTCTTTACTAAGCACTGTAAAACTGTATTTTTACATGCACTGCCCAATGAAGTAATTGTCTAGTGTATAGATAATTGTTTAAAATTAAAATTATAATAACCTTCACTCAAAGATCAAACAACGTAAAATTAATGTTTAGATATGGCAGCATATTGTATTGTATTGATACTGTAGCATATAAACATGTAAGAGTGTATGTACACTAGAAAAATTAGTACCCATATTATTGCAGCTGTTGGCAATTTTTGAGATAAACCAGTGAAGCAAGCAGGATTCAAGTATTTAAGCTCAGAGAAAGTTTACGTGAAACAATAGTAAAATTCCTGTGTCCTGTCTACATTAGTACTTGAACATTTCAGATGCTGTAATTTGGGCACCATTTCTAGCATAGGAAAGGCGATAGGGTCAATAGCAACCTCTAACCTAGCTTCTGCAGATATTATTTCTATACTGTTTTAGTTGTTGAAGGCAGGGCTGGGTCGAAGAGCTCTTAGGCCTGGTCTACACTTACCATGAAATTTGGCAGTAGTCAACGGGAGATACATACCTTCCGTACCTCCCAATGACTTCCTAAACTCTAATGAGCACGGAGTCACCATTGTGCTGCGCCGACAAGAAATGTCCTCCCCGTGATGTAACATAACTCTTTTCCAGGGGTACATTTATTAAAGTTGATTTCCAGACCAACTGAGTGAGTCTCCACTCCTGCTCAATCAATCCCAAAGAATCAATCTGACAGCAGCAAATTTGCGGCCATCAGTGACAACATACCCCCAGACACTTAAAACACTGCAGCTGTAGCACTTCGGTGATGACACAATCTACACCGATGAGAGAATCCTCTCCATCAGCATAGGTACTCCATCTCTCCAAGAAGTGATAGCAGGGTCCATGGGAAAAGTGGCATATGCCAAGTGTCTGTGGCCTGGTCTATGCTAAGAAATTATATTGATATAACTACATCGCTCACGGGTGTGATAAATCCACACTGCTTCTCAGGAAAGTGGAGTACCCACACCAAAGGGAGAATCCCTTGCATCGGCATAGGAAGAATCGTCACTGAAGTACTACAGCAGTCTCTGCAGCAACTATGTGGGTGAAACCTGATAATCACTACACTCGCGCAGGAAAACGATAAAAAATAAAAACACCCCATCACTTGTGGGTGAACACTTTTCACAAAGGGATCACTCCATACCTGACCTATCAGTCCTCATCCTCAATGGAAATCTGCATGACACTTCAAAAGACTGGGAATTTAAATTCTTAACTTTGCTAGACTCTAAAAATCATGATCTGACTTATCTCCTCCCAGCTGCCTGTTTTCTCCCTCCCATCCTTTCCCTCCATGACTATAGACGAGTTAATGTGTCACTCCACCTTGAATGGTCCCTTGAAATGTGTTAACTACTTACGTTAAGTTCCAAAGGGATCGCAGTGTTAGTCTAGTTCAGCAAAACAACCAAGTCTAGAGTCTTGTTAGTCTTTAAAAGAGCAACTAGACTCCTTGGTTGTTTTACTTACGTTAAGCAATCTGTTCCACCTTGTATTTAGCTGTGACACTGTATGTGCTTTTCCCAGACCTGGAAAAGAGATCTGTATAAACTTAAAAGATTCTCTCTCACTAACAGAAGTTGGCCCAATAATAGATATTGTCTTACTCACTTTGTTCCTCTAAGTGTCTAATCACACAGGCTCTTGTTCTGTTACCAGCATTAATTTTATCAACTCCCACTACCAGCATAAACTCCCAAGCCAAATACTCCAAAACGTCAAAACAACTTAACAGAGGGACAAATCAATTTGATTGTGCTTCCTGTATTCTAACGCTCAATGGCGTCTGAGTTATATTAGAATGCAGGAAAACCCAAACTTGTCCCAGACTCAGCTGCTCCAAAGTACACAAAAATTCATCTCTAGGAGCTTCATGTCTGCACCCGACTTGGATACAACTAAACCAGAATCTTATCTTTGAAACTGGGATGGTGGGGGGGGGGGGGGGGCAGGTAGAGGAAAAAGGGAAGGTTACAGTGGCCACAGATGGAAGAAGGATAAGGCGGAAATCAGGTGGATAAGAGAGCAGTGGTCAGAGAACAGGGGAGGAAATGTGCACTAAATGACTCCTCATTCTTCTCCCTCCCACCACTCCCAGAAACTCATCATCCTTCTGCAGCCCCCTGTAGACAAGTGGTAGAATGCCTTCTGCTAAGTGAATTTACTTTCCTTGGACTCACATGAGAGTTGCTTCTAGCTAGCCTCAACCGCACAACCCAATTGCTGAAGCATTCCCACATTTCCTATGACAGAGCCCCCAATTCAACCACCCAGGCAAACTACAAATCTCCTAGAACACTTCCATTTCCTCCTCTCCCAATTTTCTATGGAGGTTATAGAAGTTTCATGGAAGCTCTGTACTGGATTGTCTTGTCATATACAGGATTTCACAAAACTTACCCACCACTTACACATGCCTTTAACAATTTGTAGAAGTGAATGTAAAATCATCAAGCAAAGAGAGAACCCAACTCCACACAACCTGATCTCACAAAAAATTGGAACTGTTATGTACTGTAAGTAAATGCTCAAAGTCAATGTTTTAAAAGAAAGACAGAGACCGTGGAAAGAAAAGTCCATTAAAAACATGTCATGACAAAAAATGGACAACATCATTTAATATTTTAGCACTCTTTTCACATGAAACTACCACTTTAATATTTATAAACAAATATAATGTTGATGTTTTGCAAGTTTCCTATGTGTTCTAGCAATGCTGTCTTATAATGTAGGATTATAGTGTATTCAGTAAAGCATCTCCAGTTAGATCAGGAATTACACATGGGTATTGGAAGAACTAATCCCTTTGGATTCAGGCATGAAAAGGTCATTGTATTGAATTCATCCCAGGTGCGACTCCATTTACATTGGCGCAATTTTTTCTAAACACTACAAAAATACCAAGTAAACTTTATGGTTAAACATTTAACCATTTGGGTATCTAATGCCCTGGCTTCAGGCTGTGACACGACGCAAAATGTAGGGCTGTGTTTTTTCACTTACTGGAAATATGGTGCAAGCCCTTGCTCTATGACAGGGATGTCAAACATGTGGTCTGTGGTCTGAATGAGGCCCATGAACCTGTTCCATCCGGCCCATGACAGCACTCGGAGGGACCACACTCTCCCCTAACAGCGAGCGAGAGTGTGGTTTCGCATACCAGCACTCCACAACGCTGCAAGAGTGTCAGGTCTCATAACATCATGGAGCACTGGGTATGCAAAACCGCACGCCGTGACACCACACTCTCTCCCTAACAGACAAAGAGTGGTATTGCAGAGCGCAATTTCACACACACAGCATTCTGTGATGTCATGAGAATGCCGTCATGTTTCAATTTATGCTATGTACATCACACTTTAAGTACATTTGAGTCAAATCTGGCCTGCCATAGCAAATGAGTTTGACACCCCTGGTCTAAGAAGAGAGTAGCAAAATAAATCATCTTTTTCAAGAATGATTCTGTTTAAAATAAATCCAAAAGTATAAATTGTCTTCCCCTAATATTCAGCAGATGGATTAAAAACTAGATGGGCCTGGCTCTGCATGGACACCGTGCATGGGGAGACCGTGTAAGAAACTTCCCACCTGCACTCCTAAGAAGTGGTTTGTCATAACCTGTCTGGGAAGAATTTCCAGAGGGGTAGCCGTGTTAGTCTGTGTACAGCAAAAACAACAAGAGTCCTGTGGCACCTAATAGACTAACGAAATGCATCTGACGAAGTGAGCTGGAGCCCATGAAAGCTTATGCCTGAAGAAATGTGTTAGTCTTTAAGGTGCCATGGGACTCTCGATGTTTTTGTCTGGGAAGAGAAGGCGATGCTTCAGAAAAACGTAACCCTAGAGCTACCCTCCCCGCAGGGATTGGGAATGGCAACAATTTAGATGGACTCCTAACCACACATGGAGCAGCCAGTGGAACCGGCCTCCCCATAGGAGACAGGGATGGCATGCCCGTGGATGGACTTCTAACTACACAGAGAGAGCATTCAGTGGAGCTGGCCTAGCTTAGGAGTAGCTCACACTTTATTCTTTCTTTTAAGTAAGCTGAGCTAACACTCTGGGGTACACTCATCCCAAACAGCATAAGAGTAATTCTGGGCCTCCCCTCCCCCCCCACCCCCCCCCCCCCAGCACCTCCATTCTTACTCCTGGGTCTTGGGAGCAGGTTGTTTTAAAATAAGGTTCACTTCCTCTGTGCAATGTGAGCAGTTGTTTAAAGTCACCTTCTGCTCCTGTAAGTTTAAGCAGTAACAATGGAAGGAAAGGGACATCACTTCCTGGAGAATAACCACCCAATGGGATGGAACCATCATAAATCAGATGAATTTGGGGCATCTAAATCAGCCAGTCAGCTCTTCTGGGCAGAAACTACTTTTTTATATATAATTTTACAGCCCCAACTACATGATCAGTGACCCATGTAAAAATAGTTTGGTATTTTGCTTTTCAGGAACAGAAACAATTGCCACATCTGATATCCTTAGTCAATTTCACTCATTCCCTCACTGATTTCAAATGTCTTCCCTGAATCTTAATTCAGTAAATCTGTATTAGGACTTCAGGAATTGGTCCATACACAGCTATGAAATAGCTGACTGATGCATTCGATATGTGACAGGTATACCTATCACCATGGAGATGCACAATAATGTTCATTACTCCCTCCCTTTAAATATCTAGCAACGTTTAAAATAAAAATAGCAACACGTCAGTCCAGCCTATGTTAACTAATGCAACACTTCAATTTCTACCCAAACACATCAACAACACTTCCCCTGCTCTGAAAAAGCACACTCCATCCTTGGTAGGCGATTAGGCCTCGCAGATGTCCTGAAGCCCAACACACTCAGGCTTGAATGGGTCAAGACAGAAGCAGATCCATAGTTGTGTACCCTCATGTGAGATTGTCCAGCCCCCAAGACCCAGGGCATCTGAGCTTGAGTATCCCTGCTGATCTTCAGCTAACGAGAAAACGCATACGGAGAAAGGCAATCTCCAAGTTACCTAAGGACTAAACTATAATGTAAATAAATATTGTAATGTAAATGTAATGTAATGTAAATAATGTAAATAAAAACCACATTTTTTTAACTGCTTCAAGAAAAAAAAAAAGTGAGCTACTGCAGTCTCTGGAATACCAGGTGAACGCACTGCATGAGAGAAGCAACACTAGTAAGTGGCCCACTCCCCCCTGAACCACCTGCAGTTGGCTGTTGCTGTTGGCTGTGCTGAGTACTCAGAAGCACACACAGACCTAACTAGACCTCCAAGGTGCAAAACTACCACTTTAGTAACTAAAACTATGTGATTCCCTCAGGTAACAACAAGACAATTATCCCTCGACCATGTCATCTCATGTTTCCCCCAGCCCAGTCATACAGAGACCGAGCTTTTGCCATCAGACCTCCAACTTTACTTCCATCTTATCCCATTTGATTTTAAGCCTGCTAGTTCTCACTCAAGCTACATCAATATGCCAGCGCATTACAAATCCATTGCAAATCAGATTTATATAACCCAGAAAGTGAAAAGAAAATACCCATCGTGTCTCCCTGCTCCACATTCCTCAGCCTGTACTGGGAAATGAGCAAGCATAACAAGAGGTCTTAGGACAGTCCATATGGCGTAACCATCTTTAAGCTGCAGTGACATATTTAAAAGTGCTCTGTTTTATTGATGCGAAGGTGTCACACAGTAAGTTTGAGTCCCTTATTATACACTGTTGAAAAATAATACCCACCAAGTTGCTTAGCAATCAAATTTAGAACGTGGCTCACCAATTTTTGTAGGTGAAACTAATCAAAAGGTCTGAGGAATCTGTCTTCGTTGCATTAAAAAGCATTTGAAACCCCTTATTTTGCAATTGCAAACTTCCTATAAGTTAAAGATATGTTATTCTAGAGCATTGGTGGCAAAATTACCTAAAGTGCAACTATTGTCTTAATTGGGAAACAAGACAAATCTACCTAGGAACTCAAGATTAAAAGCATATGTCTTACAGAGTCTCTGACACTTTCAGAAATTACTTATGCAGTGCACACTTCTGAATTCCATTTTTTGTGCATCTCAAATATATGCTCTGTGGTATAATACCAAGTATAGGGAAATGTTTTATAAAAATGAAAATGCAATTGTCTGACCAATAAAAGGCATTCCTGTATGTAATCCCAGTAATAGATTTTAAAACCCTCACTACTGGTGCAATATTATGTATTCATGATTATTAACTTGTCCACTTCCAAATCCTGGAAGGTTAGATTGCTTACAGATTTGTTACCTATGAAATATTTTAAAAAGCAACATATTAAACTCAAAGCTAATTGAAAAATAACATTTTATCAGATTCTTTTTGATACTGTATTATAATGATTATACTTATGGTACTCACAATACTTCAGTAAATAGTGAAATTAAACACATAACATCTTTAGGGCTTTGCAGAGAATGTGGCTGTTAACAATTGATACTGCTTTTTTTTTAACCATTATTTTCTTATATTTCCTCCCACAATGCTTCACATCAGAAGCAAACAGAAACTGAATGATTACCCCAAAGTGTGCTAGATGAACTGGAAAAAGTCTATTCAAACAAAGCTCATTAGTTTTGATACCTCCAGGGCTATGACAAATTAAGCGGCTGGTGAATATGCTTGCAGACAAAAGAATGATGCAAAAACTAGGGCCTGTGCTAGGCATTGTGTCAATAAATTCTACTGAAAAAGGTAAAAATTACAATTGAAGCTAAAATGGAATCCCTTTAAGGAACATGTTGAAAATACATCAACTTTTTCTTAAATACATTTATGAATGATTGTGCTATAAATAATAAAGGGATTGCTTATTGGCTCCTTTGAATGTGTATTGTAACTGGTCACGCTTGGCCTTTGCAAAATTTTGCATTCGAATTGGTAGAAAGCATATGGAGAATTTAGATGGAATAGTCTGGATTGTTTTCTTGACATCAAGGTTTCACCTTACCACATGAAAGAGCATCATCACCCTAAATTCATACAACATCCTGTACTGAATCTGGAACCACAGTCATCAAGCTTATAGTTATCATTGATAAAATCAAATGGCACAAGGTGAAAGTATGAATGAATAGTGGAGATTAATACCCTAACGTAATACAGCCTGACCCATTCAAGACAAGTGCAGAATGTTTTAGAGACTGGATAGCTAAAGAGGATAGGTAATGGAGGACAGAGCTTTTCAGATCTGCTGTAGGTCACGGGTTGCATTTTGATCCAAGTTGGTAGTGACTGAAAGTCGTTACGATCTAACTGCTGTTGCTGAGCTAATCTAAGTTAAATTAGTTGGTAGTTTCAATTCAATCACTAAAAGACAGGTGTCCACATCACAGAAACCGTCACAGCTGACAGACTTACTGGCAATCTCAATAAAAAAGCAATAACCAAGAGGGCTGGAAGACTTATCCTCTCCATCCTAGAGGTGGTCCCTCTGGGTCAGCACCGAGCCATATTGGCAGTCCAGTGTGGATGCCTGCATTTACTGCTGATGATGCTATATTTGCTCTGTGGCTAACTAAAGAACTTCAGTTTCTAGTGCTGTCATTCAGCATATTTTATAGGCACTAAGGACAATCCTACTCCCTCACAAGCCTGTGGCAAAACTCCCATCGACTTCAATGGGGACAGACAGAGCCAATTGCTAAATTATGATTCATTCTCCATAGATTATTTTCTTTTTAATCACAGAAATCCACATTGTATTCTGCAGAACACTATATATGAACTACCATTATAGCTACTTGTCTCCTTAGTTCTGTTAGTCATATGGCACATATTACAATTGCTCTGGGTTGACTGCACTGGATTTGAGCTGGTTACAGTTCAAAGTTTTGAGTGTTCCTCACACAGGTGATTAAAGCCACTTTAACTATGCAACAGTTGGCATCAGCAGGACACTTCCTCCTTTCCCCCTAACAATCCCTAGAACAGAACTTCAGCAAATTGGAATCAGGAGGCTAAATTCGGAACTCAGTTACACCTATGTAAATCCAAAGTAGTTCCACTGTCTTTGAGTTAATGTAATGACTCTACATTTACACTGGAATAATTGAGAGCAGAATTTAGGTTTAAGATAATCTTAGCTGTGGAATTCAAATTCCTTTTTGACATAGCCTGACTTTGTGACCTACAGAGAACAATTAAGCACCTAAAATAGCTGCCTTAAAACAAAAACAAAAAAATCAGCAAAATAAATTCTATGCAGGGTTGAGAATATAAATGTTATGTCTCAGTGCCAGAGAAAACTGCATTGACTGGGCTCATGACAGAAGTGAATATAACCTTAACCACAGCCTCATGAATAGCAACCCTACCAGGTGTATTTTGGGAAGATCTTTTTGCAACTTGAAAACTGGAGATACAAAGTGCCAGAGAAATTTATAACAGCAAAAAATGTATGTTTTTGATGGATACTTTAATCAAGCTTCACTCTAATTTATCATTCCCTTTGAATATTCCATAAAACCATCGAAGTATTCCAACAGCTGTTTACTGAGGTTAATTTTGAAATACTACAGTTTTATACACAAGCAGCCTCTGGCAATCAAAGTGGGACCTCCTGGCTCATGCATCTGACTAAAGATGTAAGGGGGTAAACTTTGGTACTGAGAACATTCTCATGAATGAATTACAAATTTTGTAAAACCAATTTACTCTCTTTGTATCATTGTGAGCAGGCCTATGCGCTGTTTAAAGTAAAATATTCATTTCACTTTATTCACAAAAACATTAACAATAATAAAGTTCAGATCAAAGCTTCTCCTTAGGGTTGAGTTCCTAAGGCAGCCTATATTCTATATTTGTTTTCCTTGCACAGCCACTTTTATTTCCTTTATATCTGAGTGGGGTGATGAATCACCAGCCTGCCTCAACCAGCAGAACTCTCCTAACTTATCCCTTAGCCCAGAGGATCAATAGGGTGGGTATACTGAAGGCAAACAGTATCAGGCTGTTATAACAACATAATATAAGAAGTGAAGTTAGCGACAAATAGCACACTGTATTTCCTTTATTTAAAACCAGTGCTAGTTATCCTTTACTTATTTATTTATGCTGTCATTATCAGGGCAATGTGCATGGATCTAAAATATTAATATCCCACCATGACTCTCTTTTACCTCAGAAGCAAACCAAACATTTAAATGTGGATGCCTAAAGTTAGGCATCTAAATAAAAATTGTTTTATTCATATAGGTGCTGAGGAAATCTGAGTGCTTAGCATCTGTGAAAAAATCAGACCACTTTTAATTAGATATCTAACTATAGAACAGATACCTAAAAATAAGATACTTTCTTCATGTTCTTGGTTGTCCTAAAACACCACATGCACACCCATGACAAAACTTTATTTTATATCAGACCATCTGCAACAAGGAGGTTCTTCAGAGGATTTGTTCAATAGTAACTTAACATACTGTAAAATTATTCTACTCGGTTTGAAAATAACAAGATGTTTTTCTACCCTGGGTGCCAGCATTGTAAATTCAGTCTGGAATCTGAAAGTTGTGATGGGTTCCTTCCTTCATAATGACCAGTCTCAAATGATTTTCTGCTTAAATTCAGCATCCAGTTCACTTGTGCAACAGCAATGTCTTCAAAGACCTCTTTGACAACCCCGCAAGATCACGTCCATCACTGAGTCTGTACAGGTCTAAATTATTGGAATTTAGTAAACCATTCTTTTGGCAATCCCTATTGGCTGTGTTGTCTTGGAAGAACAAATAATTGGAGTAAAAAGCAGTCGAAACATTTCCTGGTTATAAAGTGTTACTACTACAGTTGGTAGAGGATAAATAGCTCTGACTGATGCACAAAAATACCTGATGTTTTGTTTTTCAGTCATTCTTCAGAGTAGAACTGTAATTTAATATTGCATCTACCCACTATTTTAGTTTGTAGCTGTTCAGGAAAGAGATTCCTTCTGCCCTAATATATTTATCTGATTTCAAATATAACCTGAATATTCATCCCCTTAACGATATTATAAACAATTCACAGGGTCCAAAGTACAACCCAAAATGCTTCATATTTAAGCTGAGCTCAAAACACATCTTCTCTTAGCTAAGAGAAGGCTTAGTTAAGTCTTAGCCACAGAAGACCATTTGATAGCTTTCAATCAGATACTCTTTTAGAAACAACCACACACACATATCCAGTTGTTACCATGGCAACTTCAGGATGACATCAGTTAGAAGGCCCTATGGCTTCAGTTCTTAATTCGATAATGCCCTTGCCTAGTAAACTGCATGACAATCACTTTTATCTACTTCTAAAAAGTGAAGGAATGAGCTGACTCTGCTAGGATTTGAGCCTTTGATGCCAAGAGGTCTTGCTTTTAGCTCCAATATGCAGAATGGAATTCTTGTCACATCACCATGAAGAAGTATATCCTAATAACTCTGCATGCTGACAGACATTTGTCTCATCAAATTGTTCTTTTTGTCTTTCACATACTAGTGACGTAAGTTGCCATTTTTGTCTCTATTTTTACACTATTTCATTTCTCACAAGTCCATTGTCAGCCACTTCATTATCTTCAATATAATCACTGCCAAGAACAAAACACACCAATGGCTTCAATTAACATCTTCCTAAACTCACTAGTGATCTCACATACTATAGCAAGGCTCAAGCACTGAAATATCAAGAGTGTAATTCTTGCAACTTTTTGGATGTTATAAAATGTTATTGTGCATACTATTCAGACTATTATGATGTTGCTTCTGTCTTCTGATATGGCAATCAACAAGCATTTATACCCATAGGTATAAAATTTATGAAGAGACAATGAAACACATGAATACAATTATACAGTATTAAAAAAGGATCTGATTCATACAACCATTTAGGCCATAAAATATTTTTCCACCTCACCCTGCCAAATCCATCCAATTGAACAAAAAATCCAGTTCATGAAGTGACTTCATCAATTTTCCCCAGACCTAGCTTAATCAAAACTTCAATAAGTTAGGTTCCTTTTTAAATCATAAATTGATTGATAGTAATACTGCATGTAACCAATCAAAAAGCACTCTCAAACTTTTGGGAAGCCAAGACCTTTTAGCTGAAAAGGTAAAGACCCTGTCAGAAGGAAAGTTATACATAGATATATAAGTAGATAGCGAAAGACAGTAGAGTGTGAACTGGGTCCTTGTGAAATCTCTTGTCCAATCTTTTCAGTTCATTCTGGGTGAAAGAAAAACGTCTACTCTGCAAGGAGCAAATAGTTCATTACAAACGGGTTCCTGTAGAAGGAGTTAATCATGAGACCAAAAAAAAACAAAAAACAAGGAAGATGGATGGAAGATGGGGGGGGAGTTGAGAGGGGGTCACAGACCAAAGATAAGAAGGTCCACAGATCCTAACCATCACTCTTCAGCCTGCCCCCATGCACAGAAGAAACAGTGGCAGTCTAAACTGCTTCCAAAGTGCCATACTGCATTTCTGAAAACAGTGTGAAGTGCCTCTTTCAAACACTTCTGTCCCAATCTGCAGCACTCAAACGAAGGGCAGGTCTACACTTAGAGGGGCAAATTCCCCAACCTCAGTTTGATCTTTCCGGATCAAATGAGCAGTCAGTGAAGACCTGAGAAGAGTAGCAATGAGTTGATGGGAGGGCGTTTCCCATTGACTCAGGGCACTGAAGACACTACGGTGAGTAGGCGTTAGGAAGTTGAAGGGAGACACACATGCAAGTTATTTTACTTAGCTTGCATATCTCCCTCGGACTATTGTTGAAATCTGTGGCCAGGGTAGACTTGGTCTAAAGCAGAAGCTGCTCACTAGCTCAGGTTATTTCCTTATTTTAAAACGTTTGTGTTGAAAATGATTGTTAGGACACAAACTGATGCAGAAAGGACACCTGGGTTTCTTGGGGACAGGAAGGCAGAGTTAAGCGGTCCAAATCATCTAAGGATGCTTAGAAAATAAAGAAGGGTTAAAATATATATTCTAAAGAGCTTGGCTCTTAATTTTTTAATAGGAACTACTTCTTCTAGAGGAAGGATGTTACATAAACTACATAAAACTGAATATTAAAGGGTGCTATTTTAAAATAAAAAGTAAAGACAATGAGACATCTTCTAACAGCAAGAAATTATTCCAATGAGTGCCTTTAGCAAGCACAAGGCCTAACACAACCAAGACACTGCAGCAATCTCCTAATGCCCATGATGTCAAGAATTATTCCACACACATCTCAGCTTGTAGAAAAAGGCCCAATCCTACTACCTTTAAACTCAGTATCAAAAATCCCCACTGGGTGCAGGAGAAGGCCAGATCTGATGGCAGAGAGAAGAGGAAGAATAGAGGTGTGAGATATGCATGTTTATAATGTTATGCTGGACACATCTGCCTTTGGACAATTGTTGCAATGATCTAGTTTGCAGAACAAAGATAAAATGGTGTGAAAACTCCTCCTACCAACATTGGAACTGAAGTTCACCTTCATGCTGATGACAGGATTTTGTCTATTTTTTTACCCATATAAAGATAGTGTCACCTATTCTGATACTGCCAAATCAAAACCAGCCTTTCTTGAGAGCAGACCTGCCAGATAACACTGATACTAGTGATTCTTCTCACAGAAAATCTTAACATGAATAAAAGATTAAACAAAAATAGAGACAGACTACTGGGAACTCACGAAGAAGGAGGAATTACCTCATATATCTGCCCCTTTGAAGTCACCATTCTGGCAAGATTCTTACTCCTGTTTCTTTATACTCACTTCCACCAAAAACCATCAAAAATCCCCTAAACTACAAGAGATTTTAGTCCCCATTGAAAGCTGCAATAGATTAAGGAGCAGGCCATCATCCCTACCATTGCCTCATGAAAGTGGGTCAATAAATATACAAAGTCACCCAAAGTCTGAGGGTGTTCACAACATGAGGTTTTAATTCAAAGTAGTGTATGATCTTTTCTGCATGTTCCCTTTTAGACACTGTATACTATTTTCTTTCTAAAATGAACACCCCCATTTATTTCCTCCCCCCCTCCCCCCCACATGCACCTTTCCTGGTCTTTTGAACTATTCACTTTAATGGGTTCAAAACTAAGTGATCTGATAACTTTATGGCAATAGCTAGACACGAGTTATGCTTTTCCCAGGTAAAAAAAGAAACTCCAGATACCAGGACCAAGAAATCACTCTTGCATCTCACCATTTAACAATGGATGAATGATTATTTATATTTCCTTTCATTAAAAAGAAAATAAACAGCCATGTGGAATAAAGATTAAAATAGCACAGTACAGTAAAAGAAAAAGGAGAGCAATATGCCAGGGTTCACATGAAACTGATCTTTTACTTTCTTACTACACAACTCAGGAGCTTTAACTAGACGAATGAGCAGAAACTGCTCAAGGCCAAGGACTACCTTTTTGTTACATCTTTGTACAATGACTAACGCAATGCATCCTACTCTATGACTAGAATACTAGGCCTTATCACAATACAAATAACATTAGGAATAGGGCTGTCTCCCTTTTATGAGGCAGTGGACAGAAATATAAAGTAGAACTGTACTGGCATTCTTGGATAAGTCCTCCAAGATTGTTCAGCAGTTTGGACATGCAAGTGCTCTTCATGTTCTGCAAAGCATTGTGCTGAAAAACACGGTTTCATCATATGATCTTATACAGCAGCAATTAATTGGTGGAAGAACCTTAGAAGTACTGAAGATATAAATTATTTGACTACTGACCCAAGCATTTCTAGATGCTCTCAAAACCTTTCTAAACATATTTGAAAAGTAAATCCACTAGAAGTTACTCAAGCTGCAACACAAACACATTTTTCTGAGAAGTGGTCTCCACTACAGAGCTTTATTGACAAAAGGGCGAAGATGTATGCCCTGAAATGCTCCTCCCACCCATGTCACTCCCCCACTATGACATCATAATAAAATCACTTCAATGAGAAGTACAGGGCTTACTTACAAGGCAAGGCAATTTCAGTGTAGATACTGGGTTCCTTACATCGACTACTGGCTGTCATTCTTGTCAATTTTGGTGCCATGCTGTCCCCAGTTCCTTGGAGAGCTGAGTGGCCACACTCCAGCTCCTGGCAGAGAGCTGAAGTCTGGCTCCCAGCAAGGAACAGGAGTTTGGAAGACGGGAAGCGGCTCATGTGGTCCTAATGAGGATGCACACCACTGACCCAAGGAGGGTAGTATGGACACCAGCCACCGTAGTAATTAATGCAATGACTGTAAGTCAACTTAAGATAGGTCAGCTTACTTTAATAGTGTACACAAGATCTAAGTAAAGTTACTTCACATAACATGATCTAGGGAAGAAAAATGTTTAAAATGTCAGATTTATAAACTATTGGACAGTACCATGGATTAGGTTGTTGTAGGATGCCCCAAGGCTAGGAAGACAAGCTGCATAGTTTGTTCTTCTCTGACTCTCTTAGGTGCTGGAACTAGTGGTGCTGGAAGTACTGTTGCACCCCCTGGCTTGGAGTGGTTTCCATCATATACAGGGTTTACAGTTTGGTTCAATTACTCTGACCACCCCCACTATACAAATCTCACCAGCCATCTGGGCTATAGTCCTTTACTTTGCCAGACCTCCCTTTCTAATCTAGTGATCTTTTCTATTCAAATAGCCCTCTAACTCTCAATCTTTCTGCTCTAAGCTCTCTGATTTAACACCAGGGCTGTTCACCTATGCTAATCTCTGTGCCATTAGTGTTCCATCACTCTGATGTCCACAGCTCTTCAGTTGAGTCTGAATACCCTCTCTGTTTCTTCATTATTTCCTTAGTTATACAATCCTTATGATTATTCATTACTTCTTTCTAATGGACTACATTCTGGCTGCCTGGCAAAGGAAGGAAGTAAATTTCATACAATCTATAATTTTCCAACAAAATAGAATGCAAGCAACAAAATTTCCATTAAAATACCAGTTGAAAACTTCTAAAATGTCACAAAGGTAATCCACTGCTAAAACTTAATGAATGCAGCAAAACTAAGAAGTTTTATGAGAAAGTTGCTCTATGTAAGACAGTGTGTATGTTATATTTAGGTATATAAGCTTAGAAGCTATCTTTAAAGAATGAAGATAATGCAACAGGATCCATCTTTATCCATTCTATATATAGCTTTTCATTTAGAATCCAAATGTACCAATTCTTTGCTGGCTTTTTAATAACTAAGACAGATTTTAAAAAGACATTTTACTACTCTGTGGTTCATTCACTGAACATGCATGCCACTATCAATGTAGCCCTACAACTAGCACTTGTTCAAAAATTATACTTCCCAACAGGTTTTTATTAACTAGAAAACTTAGTATAATTTCATCATAATATAGAGTTTCTATTTTCAGCAACCTTTTCAAGCTTTTTTAGTTTGGCAAGCATAGAAAGATACTGGTTATACCAGATCATGTCCTAAATGGATTACAAATAAGGATGAGTTTAGTAATAACCCTCTAGACTCTGACATTTGTCCTCATCACAAAACCAACAAACCATTTGACGTGATTGGCACTTTTGCACCAGCAATCTGCTCACACTAAGAACTCAAGCATTCCCACCACAGTTGTGATTTACTTATAATGACTTTTTTAAAGTTACAAGAGAACGGCCTCAGTATTTGAAATGGGCTTCAAGAACTAAACATATAGCCCTCCCATTTTTAATGCATGCTCAGATCAGTTCAGCTCACTAAAATCTGTAAAAATCAGATTGGGATCCAGAATCCAACTTCCTAATGCAGACTACACACAAACATGGGGGAAAAGGGTACACTGGTGAGCAGACAAACTCCAAAAGAGAAAATGGCAGGAAAAATTACAGTTGTTGTGGATTTATTCAATGGAACCTGTATTTATAGGGCATCCGGGCAAAAAGGTAAACTATGTGGCCTGACCATATGCATTGCTCACGGGATCCCAATGTTAATGCGTTGGCTATAATTTATGTAGTTTTTAATAAGGTCTTTATAAAGCCACAGCCACAGGAATTCACTGATTAAATATCACAGATCTTAGAGAATGAAAAAATCCTGTTAGGTCATGAAGCTCTACTACCTACACTTCTGATGATTTTGTCCAGGTAAGTCATCAGCACTAGGGCAGCTAGTGGCCTGAAATGAAATATGTTTGGCTGTAGGGGCCACCAGGCGATCTGGACAATACATAGATGAAAACTTAAAATATATATTAACTGATGGAATAAACACAAAAGAAACAGAAACCTAGTGGTGAAACTTAGTATCACCACAAACAGCAAGGTTTCAAACTCATAACACAATTTTCATAGCTGAGAATAATACAAGCAAAGCTTTTTATGTGAATGTCATTTTCAAGGATAAGAATCATAACACTACAAATTCTAGTCTCTGGGGGAGAAAAGGACAATTCATATTCCACTGAGGCAATCTGAGGCTCTTTTCTTATCTCACTTATGCTCCGTGTAACTCAGACTTCTGTATAATTTAAATGAAAGAATGTCATAGCTCATCTTCCATTTAAATGGTGTGATATCTTCAGTCTTTCCCACCTAGTATCTGAAGCTCTTCTCAGTAAACCTGTTGGGTATGCTAGGGGATCCAGTTGGCTAAAAGGGATAAAATGTGAGACGCTGGATGAATTAATTTTTTTAAAAATACATAAGATATTGGAACCTATAGATAGAAAAGATACAATAAAGCCATCTGGTCTACTCCATGCTAGCAGAGGATTGTGCCTGCTGTATATTTCTCATGTAGAGTCCAGTCTACATACAAATGCCTCAAGTGATGAATCTTCTGCCACCAGTTAAACATTTTTCTCGCCACAATTTTTCTTAACATCTTGGTAATGGTGTGTACATTAGTTAGTGGCCCAAGGCATCTTTAAATTGTGCAAATGGAACTTTGGCAGCAGATTTTGTAACTATCAGTGACAATAACAATATTACAGGGTGATTTTATATCATGTATCATACACAAACGGGGTTTTCAACACTAGGCATGCTGGTGTTAGCTTTCCATCTTTTTCTTCACTACATACTTATTGTCTTTTAACACCGCAGCAGCCTTTGCCCCATTATGATGTCCTCAGGCACTAATGCTGCACACCATGCACTTTTCCCCCGTGTAGAATTATTTAGAAAAGAAAATTAATTCCCTGGGTGCCTATTTGAAACCCACATTGAGGTATGCCCATGATTATATCAACTGAACAGCCAGCTACATTTTGGTCATTCTTTCAAAAGAGTTCTTAGAAATCAGGGCTCCATTCTTGCTATGAGAAGGGTACAAATAACAAAAGATAAAGGCATATGACTTTAAAAACTCAAATTAGGTACACAGCATTAAATAGAATCTCAGCTCACTCCAATTAAACCAAAGTGTTAGTATGAATTCGATACCACAAAAAAAGTTACTTTTATCTATTTCAGGGCAGCACATAAATTACACATGTACAGGTTTCACATATCTGGTTAATGTATATTTTTTAAACCTGAAATCATTTTGTGTGCAAATATTGTAGAAGCTAGAATTCTTTGGTTCAGTGATTCTGATGTTTATTCTATTGGTTAAGTACCCATAACTTAAATTATACCTATTCTTCCCTTTTTTCATATATTTTGCATACAGAAGAACAAATGAGGTACAATATGATATACAGAGATCATTCCTACCAGCAAATATAGCCAGGCTAGATAGATTTAATTCTCTTGCTCAATGCAGCTTTGTAGAGATGCATGCAGAATTATTTAATCAAATTTAGAGTTGTCAGATAATTTGTTAAAGAAAATATTTTTTATTTTACTTTAGGACTAATACAGCACCCAAGCCTAGGCAAAATCTATGAAAAGTAAATGAGCATGAAACATAAATCGAAAAAAGTGTACGTAGCATCTCTTACAATAGTATAGAAATTACAGTGACAATTCTCTCGGATCTCTATGTACATATTAGAGAAAGCACAAATTGCAGCAATGAAGCTTCTGCCTTAGAATGTTGGAAAGTTCAGATCCAGATCAGTACTTTAACACAAACTTTGGGCTCAGTTCCACAGAATTAAGGCTTCCAGGCCAGGTCGACACCAGAAACTTTTACCAGTATAGCAACATCTGTAAAGGTGGGTTTGGGGGCTTGGAGGCTTTGTGATTTTTGGTGGCATGAGGGAGTGATGGTTTGGGGGCAGCGAGGATACAATATTGCTCTACAGGCAAAAACCTTAGCATTTAAGTAGTTATTTTGGCATTAAAATTTTGTTGTCAAAATAGCTTAATTCACTAGGTGAAATGTTATAAAGTATATCAAAAAAACTTTTTTTGCCAGTATAAACTGCATCTACAAAAGCAGGGTTTGACAGTTTAGCTATATTGGCAAACCTTTTCTAATGTAGATGTGGCCTTAGTAATTTGGGCCCATTATACAATGGGCTACACTGGGATTCCACAAAGTGCACCCTCAAATTATTATGAAGTTCATTTTCCAGAAAGGAATTTTACAACTTAATCCTTCTTTAATGTCTGTCAGTACCATCTCATCTACTGTATGCCTGTTTTCCATTTCTTGTGTTTTTCAATATTCCAGATGATCAAGTCCTTAACACCACATTCTTTTCAACTACATACAAACTTTAATACATTTTAAATGGGCGTAGATTTAGGATTTAGAGAGTGTATTTTTGTTTTGTTTTGAGAGGAGAGAATTCCAAAATTCTTTCCAAGGATTATGCTAATTTCATAACATTGTAATATGTCTGTTTTGCCAAACTAGAATTAAGTTAATAAATATTGGTCTCAAACCTCTATATAACTAAGTAGTCAAATTCCAAAGGGGTAGCCGTGTTAGTCTATTGTAGAAAGACAACAGAGTCCTGTGGCACTTTTAAAGACTAACAGATTTATTTATCGCATGAGCTTTCGTGGGAGAAAATCCCAA